>JARWKJ010000001.1:40408681-40553681 GCA_029959095.1 Rhinichthys osculus | reverse complement strand
TGTGAGTGAGAGTGTGAGTGAGAGTGTGAGTGAGAGTGTGAGTGAGAGTGTGAGTGAGAGTGTGTGAGTGAGAGTGTGTGAGTGAGAGTGTGTGAGTGAGAGTGAGCGAGTGAGAGTGTGTGAGTGAGAGTGTGTGAGTGAGAGTGTGAGTGAGAGTGAGCGAGTGAGAGTGTGAGTGAGAGTGTGAGTGAGAGTGAGCGAGTGAGAGTGTGTGAGTGAGAGTGAGCGAGTGAGAGTGTGTGAGTGAGAGTGTGTGAGTGAGAGTGTGTGAGTGAGAGTGAGCGAGTGAGAGTGTGTGAGTGAGAGTGTGTGAGTGAGAGTGTGTGAGTGAGAGTGTGTGAGTGAGAGTGTGAGTGAGAGTGTGAGTGAGAGTGTGAGTGAGAGTGAGCGAGTGAGAGTGTGTGAGTGAGTGTGTGAGTGAGAGTGAGCGAGTGAGAGTGTGTGAGTGAGAGTGTGTGAGTGAGAGTGAGCGAGTGAGAGTGTGTGAGTGAGAGTGTGTGAGTGAGAGTGTGTGAGTGAGAGTGTGTGAGTGAGAGTGTGAGTGAGAGTGTGAGTGAGAGTGTGAGTGAGAGTGTGAGTGAGAGTGAGAGTGTGAGTGAGAGTGTGAGTGAGAGTGTGAGTGAGAGTGTGAGTGAGAGTGTGAGTGAGCGAGTGAGAGTGTGAGAGTGAGCGAGTGAGAGTGTGAGTGAGAGTGTGTGAGTGAGAGTGTGTGAGTGAGAGTGAGCGAGTGAGAGTGTGAGTGAGAGTGTGTGAGTGAGAGTGAGCGAGTGAGAGTGTGTGAGTGAGAGTGTGTGAGTGAGAGTGTGTGAGTGAGAGTGTGTGAGTGAGAGTGTGTGAGTGAGAGTGTGAGTGAGAGTGTGAGTGAGAGTGTGAGTGAGAGTGTGAGTGAGAGTGTGAGTGAGAGTGAGCGAGTGAGAGTGTGAGTGAGAGTGAGCGAGTGAGAGTGTGTGAGTGAGAGTGAGCGAGTGAGAGTGTGAGTGAGAGTGTGTGAGTGAGAGTGTGTGAGTGAGAGTGAGCGAGTGAGAGTGTGAGTGAGAGTGAGTGAGTGAGCGAGTGAGAGTGTGTGAGTGAGAGTGTGTGAGTGAGAGTGTGTGAGTGAGAGTGTGTGAGTGAGAGTGAGTGAGTGAGAGTGTGTGAGTGAGAGTGTGAGTGAGAGTGTGTGAGTGAGAGTGTGTGAGTGAGAGTGAGCGAGTGAGAGTGTGTGAGTGAGAGTGTGTGAGTGAGAGTGTGTGAGTGAGAGTGTGTGAGTGAGAGTGTGTGAGTGAGAGTGTGTGAGTGAGTGTGTGAGAGTGTGTGAGTGAGAGTGTGAGTGAGCGAGTGAGAGTGTGTGAGAGTGAGTGAGTGAGAGTGTGTGAGAGTGTGTGAGTGAGAGTGTGTGAGTGAGAGTGAGCGAGTGAGAGTGTGTGAGTGAGAGTGTGTGAGTGAGAGTGTGTGAGTGAGAGTGAGAGAGTGTGAGTGTGAGTGAGAGTGTGAGAGTGTGTGAGTGAGAGTGTGTGAGTGAGCGAGTGAGAGTGTGAGTGAGAGTGAGCGAGTGAGAGTGTGTGAGTGAGAGTGTGTGAGTGAGAGTGAGCGAGAGAGAGTGAGCGAGAGAGAGTGTGTGAGTGAGAGTGTGTGAGTGAGAGTGTGTGAGTGAGAGTGTGTGAGTGAGAGTGAGCGAGTGAGAGTGTGTGAGTGAGAGTGTGTGAGTGAGAGTGTGTGAGTGAGAGTGTGTGAGTGAGAGTGAGCGAGTGAGAGTGTGTGAGTGAGAGTGAGCGAGAGAGAGTGTGAGAGTGTGTGAGTGAGAGTGTGAGAGTGTGTGAGTGAGAGTGAGCGAGTGAGAGTGTGTGAGTGAGAGTGAGCGAGAGAGAGTGTGAGAGTGTGTGAGTGAGAGTGTGTGAGTGAGAGTGTGAGAGTGTGTGAGTGAGAGTGTGTGAGTGAGAGTGTGTGAGTGAGAGTGTGTGAGTGAGAGTGTGTGAGTGAGAGTGTGTGAGTGAGAGTGTGTGAGTGAGAGTGTGTGAGTGAGAGTGAGCGAGAGAGTGTGAGTGAGAGTGAGCGAGAGAGTGAGAGTGTGTGAGTGAGAGTGTGTGAGTGAGAGTGTGTGAGTGAGAGTGAGCAAGAGAGAGAGTGAGAGTGTGTGAGTTAGAGTGAGCGAGAGAGAGTGTGAGAGTGAGAGTGAGCAAGAGAGAGAGTGAGAGTGTGTGAGTGAGAGTGAGCGAGAGAGAGTGTGAGAGTGAGAGTGAGCGAGAGAGAGTGTGAGAGTGTGAGTGAGCGAGAGAGAGTGTGAGAGTGTGTGAGTGAAAGTGTGTGAGTGAGAGTGTGTGAGTGAGAGTGTGAGTGAGAGTGTGTGAGTGAGAGTGAGCGAGAGAGAGTGTGAGAGTGTGTGAGTGAAAGTGTGTGAGTGAGAGTGTGTGAGTGAGAGTGAGCGAGAGAGAGTGGGGAAGGTTCTCTGCAGCGTCTTAAACTCCAGACTTTCAGACTTCCTTATGAAGCACAATGCCTTGAGTAAATGCCAAATTGGCTTTCTTCCAAAATGTCGCACATCCGACCACATTTTTACATTACAAACACTAATTGACAAATATGTACATCAAAACAAAGAACAAATTTTTGCTTGTTTCATTGATTTCAAGAAAGCCTTTGATTCAATCTGGCATGAAGGACTATACCTAAAACTCATCGACAGTGGAATAGGGGGGAAATTCTATGATTTGATCAAATCGATGTACACAGCCAGCCAATGCGCTGTTAAAATTGGAAACCAAAGAACCGAGTTTTTCCCCCAGGGGCGCGGAGTGAGACAGGGCTGCAGTTTAAGCCCCACCCTCTTCAACATTTACATCAACCAATTAGCCGATACGCTAGAACATGCTCCCTTTCAAGGTCTCACTCTACACGACACCGAGATCAAGTGTCTTCTCTACGCAGACGACCTGGTCCTCCTGTCGCCCACTAAAGAGGGGCTTCAGGACAGCCTGGATCTGCTGGAGGATTACTGTCAGTCCTGGGCCCTGACCGTCAACCTCCAGAAAACTAGAGTCATGATGTTCCAGAAACGCTCCAGATCTCAGGGACCAACACACACATTCACACTATCACACAGAACCATTGAGAGCACAAAAACATACACCTACCTCGGCCTGAAAATAACTCCAACTGGCAACTTTACTTTGGCTGTGAATGAACTCAAAGAGAAAGCTCAAAGGGCTTTCTATGCCATAAAAAGATCCATCAAAATTGACATCCCAATCCAAATTTGGCTCAAACTTTTCAAATCAATAATTGAACCAATTGTTTTATATGGCAGTGAAGTGTGGGGTCCTTCTATCAAATTTGATTTTTTAAATTGGGAAAAAAATCCGATTGAAACTCTACATTTAGATTTCTGTAAACGAATTCTCAAAGTCCAAAGGAAAACACCAAACAACGGATGCAGGGCAGAATTAGGCCAATACCCTCTCCTTCTAAACATCCAAAAAAGAGCCATCAAATTCTGGAAACACCTAAAAACAAGCGACCCCAACACATACCATTACAGAGCCCTACAACACCAAGAGCTGAGCGTAGCGAGGAGTCCCCTGTGCCAGCGGGTGCTGAGACTGACTGGGCTCTCTCCTGCAGAGATCAGCTCGCCTCAGCACACACACACACTCACACACATTCGGCCCGCACAAATTATCACCACAGAACAAGACAAGTACATCACCCATTGGACAAACACCATTAAAAACCAACACAAACTGGAATGTTATTCGGCACTAAATCGAGAGTACACTGTTGCGAACTACCTGAGCACAGTGAGTGATGTGAGACTCAGGAGAACCCTGACGATGTACAGACTCAGCGAGCACAGCCTGGCCATAGAGACGGGAGTGTGTGTGTGTGTGTGTGTGTGTGTGTGTGTGTGTGTGTGTGTGTGTGTGTGAGAGAGACTCAGCGAGCACAGCCTGGCCATAGAGACGGGCCGGCGCAGACAGACCTGGCTCTCCCGTGAGGACAGACTCTGCCCGCACTGCACCCTGGGAGTGACGGAGACCGAGCTGCACTTCCTCACAGAATGCCCAAAATATGAACATATCAGAGACCACTATTACCCCAAAATTAATCAAATATTTCCCCAATTTAACACCTGTAACCCAACCCAAAAACTCCGTTTCATTCTTGGCGAAGAAGCCAAATGCTCAAATATAGCTGCAAAATTTGTATCATCCTGCCATATCCTGAGGGACGACCAGAGACCAGCAAACATCCAATAAACACACACTCACTCACAGCCTAAGACCTACACACACACACTCACTCACAGCCTAAGACCTACACACTCACTCACAGCCTAAGACCCACACACATGTATATGTTCAATTCCAAGTTCAGTGTTCGTTTGTTCTTTGCTTGTTTTTGTTTTGTACATAGATGTTTTCTAAATCCTTTATATTTTATTTATTAATCTTTGTTTATTTTATTATTATTGTTTTATGCTATCAGTATTATTTTGTGTACTAAATGTTCTAAATCATTTTCTATGTTGTTTTGATGCTTTGGCAATACAAAATGTATTTTTTTGTCATGCCAATAAAGCTTTCTGAATTGAATTGAATTGAGTGTGAGTGAGAGTGTGTGAGTGAGAGTGTGTGAGTGAGAGTGAGCGAGAGAGAGTGTGAGAGTGTGAGTGAGAGTGTGTGAGTGAGAGTGAGCGAGAGAGAGTGTGAGAGTGTGAGTGAGAGTGTGTGAGTGAGAGTGAGCGAGAGAGAGTGTGAGAGTGAGAGTGAGCGAGAGAGAGTGAGAGTGTGAGTGAGAGTGTGAGTGAGAGTGTGTGAGTGAGAGTGAGCGAGAGAGAGAGTGAGAGTGTGAGTGAGTGTGTGAGTGAGAGTGTGTGAGTGAGAGTGAGCGAGAGAGAGTGTGAGAGTGTGTGAGTGAGAGTGTGTGAGTGAGAGTGTGTGAGTGAGAGTGAGCGAGAGTGAGCGAGAGAGAGTGTGAGAGTGTGAGTGAGAGTGTGTGAGTGAGAGTGAGCGAGAGAGAGTGTGAGAGTGTGAGTGAGAGTGTGTGAGTGAGAGTGTGAGAGTGAGCGAGAGAGAGTGTGAGAGTGAGCGAGAGTGAGCGAGAGAGAGTGTGAGAGTGTGAGTGAGAGTGTGTGAGTGAGAGTGAGCGAGAGAGAGTGTGAGAGTGTGAGTGAGAGTGTGTGAGTGAGAGTGTGAGAGTGAGCGAGAGAGAGTGTGAGAGTGAGCGAGAGTGAGCGAGAGAGAGTGTGAGAGTGTGAGTGAGAGTGTGTGAGTGAGAGTGAGCGAGAGAGAGTGTGAGAGTGTGAGTGAGAGTGTGAGTGTGAGAGTGTGAGAGTGAGCGAGAGAGAGTGTGTGAGTGAGAGTGTGTGAGTGAGAGTGAGCGAGAGAGAGTGTGTGTGTGTGACACTAATGCTGCTGGTCTGCAGGTGGATGAGAACGGGAAGATCCACCGTCTGCGGCGCGAGTGTCCGGCTGATGAGTGCGGCGCCGGCGTCTTCATGGCCAGTCACTTCGACAGGCATTACTGTGGGAAGTGCTGCCTCACCTACTGCTTCAACAAACCCGAGGACAAGTGATCAATCAAACACTGGAAACAGCTTCTGTCTGAGCGCCTTTCTGTCAGCACATGCTGTTTCTGCCGTGTCCTGAATCTTCAGACTGTTTTTGAGCTAGTCTACACTGACTGATATGATGTGAATCAGTGCGTTTTAAGGATTTAAGTTAAAGTTGACATGAAACTGAAGTTGCGCTCGTCTTTTCTCCTCTGTGTCGTATATCCGAGTGAAGCGCTTCTGGAATGAGAACAAATGTGGGCGGGGCTTGATTGTGTCTGTGGGGAACTGACTGGATGGTTGTGGTTTGCTATTGGTGGATCTCATGTGAGTGACAGGTTGCCCCGGCCTCGTCATCAGAGAAGAGAAGAGATGCTGCAAGAGGAACTTATTCTGATTCAAGATTATTAAAAACAATGATGTGCACCCATAAATCATTTATAATAAACACTGCAATATTCCATAAAAAAATAGAAATGGCCAATTTGATTTAATGGTGATTTTAAGTGTTTTACGTAAAATAAGTATTGACAATTACGTTTATCTTCTGAACTTATTTAATGAAGGATAAAGATGTGTCGAACAGTGAAGTGGTTGATTCTCTGAGTCTCACTGGCGGCCAGCAGGCGGCGCTGTTGAACAGCCCTGGAACCGGAAGCAGTCCGCTGTGGTCTGAGGAAAATACTGCACATATCCAGGATCACTTGAACTATTCCTCCTTTTGATAATAATTATTTACTTTTAAATATAGTTTTAATATGAATGGTTATTCCCACGCTATCTTGTTAATAAACAAGTCGATGTCCCTTTGCTCAACACCGGTGCCTCCTGACCAATCACAGTAGTTTAGTGTGAGGCTGGACCAATCACAGCTCTTGTCTGCTGTGAACCATGTAAATATTCTGTTCGTTGTAAACATTCTGTTCGTGAGTTGAAGCTGTTAAAGTCACGATGGCGTCTGATCTGAGGAAAGAGCTGGAAGAGTTTCTCAAGCGTCTGAATATCGACACGACCTGCATCGACCATCCAGAGGTGGGGATAACCGGAGTTAACACGGAAGGGTTCCGATGACACGTGTGTGAGGGGCGAATCCGCCACGGAAGGGGGAAAACATGCTTGTGGAAATCATATTCTCGACATAATTCGAAATTATGACATACCAAGTCATATGAAAAGTCAAAATTAGGACGTAAAAAGAAAACAAATTCGAAAATATGGCATACTAAGTCATTTATGACATATCAAGTCGAAAATGACAAAAAAAAAAAAAATACATTTCGACTTTTTACTCTCATAATTACAATTTGGTAGGCCTATGTCACAATTTAGACTTTATCTCATCATTTCAACTTAAGTCATAATATGTAATAAACTTCGATTTTTTAAATCTCATAATTATGTCATAATTTTACCTTTTCATCTCAATCAATTTAGTATGAGTTGGTGTCGTATGACTCATCATATACTGACACAAGCTGTAATCTGAAGACTGTGACTGTAAGAAGGCACGAGGATATTATCAGGAGAGAGGCTGTAACTTGAGATGATCAGCTATTTGGGAATAACCCATTTACTGTCACCACAACTCAAGTCTGTCTGCATGTGTGTGTGGTTTTCTATAAATTAAAGATATAAGAAAAATAGATAAGTACAAATACCAATGACAAACAATAGTAGTCACAATAAACAAAGTAACAGTAATCTCCACAATGAATATTAAATTACAATGATTAATACAGTACAATAGGAAAAACCAATGTGGCATTATAAGGAAAGTGCACTGCTAGGAATGATTAATACTGAGCGACTGATATTCCGCGCTGAGGACAGAGATGGAGTGCGCATGCGCCCAAAGAGTGCTTTACCTCTAGAAGTGAGAGATATATATAATAAATAGACCATATAATGCATAAAAGGCACTTAGATTATGTCTTCTAAATATAACAATGATATCCGTGAGGAAACTAGTATGTAAATATACATACGAACATCTTTACGAGCTAGTTCGTATTGTCATTTGCATACTGTGATGAGGTTAGATGTTGTGGGAAGGAGGAGGCGGGAGCCAGCGAACGTTCAACAGACTTTAATAACAAAATAAAACAAATACAAAAAATACAAAATGAAAGTAAAAGACAGCAGCCCTTCACGGACGACTGCTGTCACATACATTAAAACAAAACACAAGTCCAGGCCTGTTCCTCTCTCGATCTTCACTGTCGTCGCTCCTCCTTTATGCCTCTGTGAGAGATACGAGACCGGTGCGTCGCGCAGGTGTCGCTCATCAGTAATCACACACTCGCGCCGCTCTCTCACGGCCCTCGGCCTCGTCCTGCTCGCCACACACCCCCATCGCCCCTCGCAGGCCGGGGGTACACCCGAGACTGCGTCTACTCCTCCCCCCTCCCCCGGGGGACCGATCACGGTGGCCGCGGCACCTGGGGTTATGGCTGTCCATAACCCCAGGAGCAGGACGAGGCGAGAGAAAAGGAGACGGAAGCATGAGGAGCGACATAGACGAGAGAGGGAAAAAAAATCTTGGTCCAGTTCCCACAACGCGCTGCCATCTGGTCCTCCACCAGCTGGGCGATCTTCTCTGTGGTGCCTGGCGGTGGCGCTGGATAGCCCTCGGTGGACGGCTCGACACTCCTCCGCCGCCTGGTGGACGGCGACGGCTCCTCCGGGTACGGGCAGACGGCAGGAGTCCCCCGTTCCCTGCTCCTCCCCTTCATGGCTGATGGCAGCAGACTCTGGCCCAAGGCGAACGGCGGCGGCGACTCCGCTCCCTACCGGACGGCAGCCGCCCCTCCAGCACCCAGACGGCCGGCAGCGAGCTCGACTGTCCCCCCGGCAACTCACTCCAGCGCACCGCCTCGAGGACTCTGCCCACCTGCACACCTTTACCCGCACACCTTTACCCGCACACCTTTACCCGCACACCTTTACCCGCACACGTCTTTACCCGCACACCTTTACCCGCACACGTCTTTACCTGCACACCTTTACCCGCACACCTTTACCCGCACACGTCTTTACCTGCACACGTCTTTACCCGCACACCTTTACCCGCACACGTCTTTACCCGCACACCTTTACCCGCACACGTCTTTACCCGCACACGTCTTTACCTGCACACGTCTTTACCCGCACACGTCTTTACCCGCACACCTTTACTCACACACGTCTTTACCTGCACACCTTTACCCGCACACGTCTTTACCCGCACACGTCTTTACCCGCACACCTTTACTCACACACGTCTTTACCTGCACACCTTTACCTGCACACCTTTACCCGCACGTCTTTTCCGCGGCGCTGATTGGCTCGCTGGACGGATGCTGTGACGTATGAGTCAATTTTGCATATAGAAAAGGAAACGAAGACACTTGAAGTTAACCCTAATTGTGGCCTTCTTTACAATTGTTGTTGTTGTTTTTAGGTGTTTACGGTGGAGGAGATGATGCCTCATGTGGCTCATCTGAGCGGCGCGGTCACGAAGAACCTGTTCCTGAAGGACAAGCGTAAGAAGAGCCTGTGGCTGCTGAGCGTGCGGCACGACCGGCGGCTGGACCTGGGCGACGTGTCTCGGCGCCTGGGGCTCGGCGGAGGGAACCTGCGGCTGGCGGACGAGGCTCTGCTGCTGGAGACGCTGCGTGTGCGGCAGGGCTGCGTGACGCCGCTCGCGCTCTTCTGCGACTCCGCCCGCAGCGTGACGGTGGTGCTGGACCGAGACCTGACCCACGGCGCACACCAGTGGCTCTATTTCCACCCCATGACCAACAGCGCCACCATGGGGCTCAAACCTGACGACCTGCTGCGCTTCCTGAGGGAGACGGACCACGAGCCCGTCCTGCTGAGCCTCGACTGATCCTGACACTGACACTAGCTGCGTTTACATTACAGATTTGCGCAAAACTTTTGCGATATTTTCTAAATTTCGATAAAAAACTATTGTGAGATGGAGGATTTTCCATTAACCAAAGTTATGCGACTGAAGCGTAAGTTTTTACTCTTATAAGTCATTCCAAAAATCATGGGAACGGATGTTGGTAGGTTTATGTATATCTGCCGCCGCACTAGCCACTATTATTAATGGAAGGAGACGTAGGCGTGTTTTCCAACATTAATGTCAAGGAAAGACCCTTATACTGGGAGCGGCACGTATGAGGTGTTTTTGGGTGTTTCTCCCTCAGATCTGCTTCAAGCTCTTGATAAATTGTGGCATTTCTTTGTTGTTTAGAATCCAGTATTCCCGTAATTCTTAAACTTTTATGAGTTTAATAAATAACTCTGTCTCGTCTTCCATCTAAACATACCGTGCCTTCTTTAAAGAATGATCATGTGACTTTGATCATGTGACTTTTACGTACGTCAGGTGACCTGTGAATGCGCAAAAACTGTTTCCATTGCAGTTTTGCAAAATATTCCTTTTTCGAATTGCCAGAAAAACCACCTCGTGTGAGTGTAAAAACTTTTTTGCGATATATGGGAGATTTTGCTAAATTTACGTGTTTCCATTGGGCGTATCTTCAATTTCAATTTGCGCAATTTGAAGGGTGATGGACACGCGGCTATTGACAGCTGGTCACGTGACACTAACTACATTACTAACATTACTGCTGATCACATGACGTGGGTCTCATTCTGGACAACTTTACTGTATTTACTGAGATATTGTACAATCACTAGGACGCATTTCTCAATATTCAGGTCAGTTTTTCAAACTGTTCTCCTGACCATCTTTCCTGCCCCACAGCAGTAAAACTACCAAAACACATAATTTATCAAATCAAGTCATTCTTCCTTAGGTTTTGTAGGATTGAAAATAATCCAATATATTGGAAAATGAACAAAGACATTTGCATTTACTGTTTTCCATGCCCTCTTTCTACCACAAGGAGCATTTGAAGTTCCTAAAGACACAGAGGGGCTGATAGTGCTAGTGAAGATGTGTGTACATCGAGGTCTTCTAATGCTCACAGCTTTAGTACAGTGGGGGAAGTGGTCATTATCTGTTTGGAACGTCTCACATTTGGGTTTCAGTCACATGGTCAGGGAAAGGATAAAAGAAGATTGTAACTGTTGTTCTGGCTCTTTCTGATTCTCTGGTCCCTCTCTCTCTCTCTCTCTTTACCTCCTCTTTTCTTTCTCTCTCCCTCAGGTAACATTTTACATATATGCTGGGTACAATTAAGTTTTTATCATCTCATGTATCTATTTTGTAACTATTTTAAGTGTAACCATAACCATATTGTCATTAAACCTTTTCAATTACAAATGATGCTAACTAGTTTTGATTCGGTATTGACTTTGAAATGCTACCTATTGCGATAGAATATCGTCACTCTATAGCAACGCTCTACCACATATTGAGCTATTGTAGCTGCACTTATTCCCGTCGCTGGTAGAAGTAGCAGTGGGTGGAAATAGACAAGAAATTTACAGTTTTCTAACATCTTGCTGACGTTTCTTCAGTCGTGTGGCAGCCTGACCCCCGCAGGAGAGCCAGCCTCACGGCCGCGGGGACTGGGGGTGCTGATGTTTCTTCAGCCGTTCGGCAGCCTGACCCCCACAGGAGATCCAGCCTCACGGCCGCGGGGACTGGGGGTGCTGATGTTTCTTCAGTCGTTCGGCAGCCTGACCCCCGCAGGAGATCCAGCCTCACGGCCGCGGGGACTGGGGGTGCTGACGTTTCTTCAGTCGTTCGACAGCCTGACCCCCGCAAGGGATCCAGCCTCACGGCCGCGGGGACTGGGGGTGCTGATGTTTCTTCAGTCGTTTGGCAGCCTGACCCCCGCAGGAGATCCAGCCTCACGACCGCGGGGACTGGGGGTGCTGATGTTTCTTCAGTCGTTCGGCAGCCTGACCCCCGCAGGAGATCCAGCCTCACGACCGCGGGGACTGGGGGTGCTGACGTTTCTTCAGTCGTTCGACAGCCTGACCCCCGCAAGGGATCCAGCCTCACGGCCGCGGGGACTGGGGGTGCTGATGTTTCTTCAGTCGTTTGGCAGCCTGACCCCCGCAGGAGAGCCAGCCTCACAGCCGCGGGGACTGGGGGTGCTGATGTTTCTTCAGTCGTTCGGCAGCCTGACCCCCGCAGGAGAGCCAGCCTCACGGCCGCGGGGACTGGGGGTGCTGATGTTTCTTCAGTCGTTCGGCAGCCTGACCCCCGCAGGAGAGCCAGCCTCACGGCCGCGGGGTCTGGGGGTGCTGATGTTTCTTCAGTCGTGTGGCAGCCTGACCCCCGCAGGAGATCCAGCCTCACAGCCGCGGGGACTGGGGGTGCTGATGTTTCTTCAGTCGTGTGGCAGCCTGACCCCCGCAGGAGAGCCAGCCTCACGGCCGCGGGGACTGGGGGTGCTGATGTTTCTTCAGTCGTTCGGCAGCCTGACCCCCGCAGGAGAGCCAGCCTCACAGCCGCGGGGACTGGGGGTGCTGATGTTTCTTCAGTCGTTCGGCAGCCTGACCCCCGCAGGAGAGCCAGCCTCACGGCCGCGGGGACTGGGGGTGCTGATGTTTCTTCAGTCGTGTGGCAGCCTGACCCCCGCAGGAGATCCAGCCTCACAGCCGCGGGGACTGGGGGTGCTGATGTTTCTTCAGTCGTGTGGCAGCCTGACCCCCGCAGGAGATCCAGCCTCACAGCCGCGGGGACTGGGGGTGCTGATGTTTCTTCAGTCGTGTGGCAGCCTGACCCCCACAGGAGATCCAGCCTCACGGCCGCGGGGACTGGGGGTGCTGATGTTTCTTCAGTCGTTTGGCAGCCTGACCCCCGCAGGAGAGCCAGCCTCACGGCCGTGGGGACTGGGGGTGCTGAGGACAGCTGTTCACTACATTGGAATTTAAGATGACACGACTTTAAATAACGTTTTGTTTTTCAACACGGTTTTAATTTTCCACTTTTATAAAATTTCTCTTTAATTTTTATATGTTGTCGAATATGGTTTTATGACTTTGATAAATGAATATAGGCTATTTCAAAAGCCGATCTCGCATGGAGTGAGTGACTACACTGGTTGAGGACCCGCATTTTAGAACTGATTTGACACTCATTTGATGAATGATAACTCAGACATCGGTGACAAACTAAATATAGATGTCTCGATTAAAGCATTCAGCGACATTAGGGGCTGTTCACACAGAATGTGTTTTTCCATTCCACTCTGCTACTTTTCCATTGTTTTTCTGTGTGAACGCGCTAGATGCGTCTAACTGTTGCGCTCGCGTCTCACGCATGACATACAGCGTTCTCAAACACAGCGCTCAAATTAAAACAAGTTCAACTAAACGTGCCTCGAGGGCTTGCGTTTTTCCCTGTTCGAACTCCTGAGCGAGTAGCACAAGGTAAGATACCGCTACATTAAAACCTCTGGATGCTATATATCACTGTGCAGTTAGGTTTATCACTGGTGATAACTATAAAACTCATCACTGTATTTTATACCAACATGTGGGATGGACCTCTCTTGCTGTGAGACGTGAGAAACATGCTCTCCTTTTTATTTACAAAGCTCTTCTTTTACAATTACCTCCTTACATATCTTCTTTGCTTTTTATTAGACATACAAATATTTTAACAAGATCCCAAAGGTGGATTACATTAAAGACCCCATCAATCTTAACAGAACTGAGTAGGTCTGCATTTAGTTATTTTGCCCCATATATATGGAATAAATTGCAGATCAAACTTCAGATAAACAAACTTATGTCCCTGGCCCAATTTAAAAATGGATTGGAGGATTTATATGATGTCTTATGTGTTTGTGATTGTTAGGGCCCAAGCCCAAAGGGCGAAGGCCCTATTGTTTTCCTTAGGATTATTTATTATTAGGGCCCAAGCCCAAAGGGCGAAGGCCCTATTGTTTTCCTTAGGATTATTAGGGCCCAAGCCCAAAGGGCGAAGGCCCTATTGTTTTCCTTAGGATTATTTATTATTATTAGGGCCCAAGCCCAAAGGGCGAAGGCCCTATTGTTTTCCTTAGGATTATTAGGGCCCAAGCCCAAAGGGCGAAGGCCCTATTGTTTTCCTTAGGATTATTAGGGCCCAAGCCCAAAGGGCGAAGGCCCTATTGTTTTCTTAGGATTATTAGGGCCCAAGCCCAAAGGGCGAAGGCCCTATTGTTTTCCTTAGGATTATTAGGGCCCAAGCCCAAAGGGCGAAGGCCCTATTGTTTTCCTTAGGATTATTTATTATTATTATTATTAGGGCCCAAGCCCAAAGGGCGAAGGCCCTATTGTTTTCCTTAGGATTATTTATTATTCTTCCGACTTATTATTTTTCTGCTACCTTTTGGACACTTTTGGAGGCCTTAACATGCTCAAAAACTCCTGAAACTTTGCACACATGTCAGAACCCGCGGCCATCAGGGCCGGGCTGAAGATGGTACCCGGGCGTGGCAGGGGGGCTCGACAGCGCCCCCTGGAACGGGGTCCGAAAACATGGTCCATAAATCAAACACGCTTGCATGTAATAATATGAAACTCGGTACACATGTAGATCTCCTCGTTTCATATATACTTCACACTCTTACTTTTTACCCCAGCCCAACAGGAAGTCGGCTATTTAGGGTTGTTGGTAAAACACACGCAATGGAATGTGAAATACTCCTCCTAGAGAATTCAAACAAACGGCACGAAACTCGGTCAGCATGAAGTCAAGACATTGAGGATGAAAGTTTGCGAGGGGATTTTTGATATCTCGAACGGTTTGGCCGTGGCGAGGAAACAAAATTATGGCGAGAAACGTGAAACAGGAAGTGTGTCATAACTACTGCATACATTAACTGATCTTGATGAAACTTCAGCAGTGTGTTCGTCGTAAGAGCCCGATCACATGGATGTGACTATTGTGAGTCAAAGTTATAGCGCCACCAACTGGCAGAAGGAAGTGTGTCACTTCCTAAATGCTTTGAAATCACCCTCTTATTTTTACCCGATTTGCTTCAAACTTCACTACTATAATGTAAACACACGGCAGATGTAGACCTGTGAATGGATTCTTGATATCTTAGATACTGTTGTCGTGGCAACGCATCAAACTTTAATATTCTTTTTTTATGCTTTTGAGACTCTTAGCATGCCTGAAATTGCTTAAAATTGCATGAAACTCGACAGACACATCTCATTTATTAGCCAGTAGACATGTGCAAAGTTTCAGAAACGGGCGTGTTGAGGGCTCAGTAGCGCCACCTTTTGTCAAAAGTGGGGGGATTAATTTTATCTACAGTAATAAAAATCGGTATGTGTATTGTTCTCCTCCAGCCAGACAAGTTTCTAATTTACACTCAATAGCTCCAACCAACAGGAAGTCAGATATTTTGGTTTGAAAATTGTCATTTTATGTCTCTCTCTCTCTCTGAGCCTACGTCTCTGTGTGTGTGTGTGTGTCTGTGAGTGTGGGGAGGGGGAGGGGGGCTAGATTAACCATTTGACTGCTGTGTGGTTTGGCCTGCATTAAAAAAGAAAATAAATGTCTTACGCCTTGTATTTTTTAAATAAGTTGTATTAATAAGTAAAGGCATATAACCAGTTGAATTGTAGTGCATTGAAAATAGTTTTATATAATTAGTTTATTAATTAAATTAACTTGGTCCATAAACTTCGTCAGAAAATTTGGTCCATAAATCAAACACACTTGCATGTAATATTATGAAACTCTGTACTCATATAGATCTCATCGGGCCAAACAACTTTAAGCCAGCCCAACAGGAAGTGGGCTATTTTTGTCTTAATGTGGATGTTTTGCAAAACCAGGCTCTACATTTTTACCCACTCCTCTTAAGTGGTTTATTTTATTCCCACCAAACTTTTTCAACATGATGAAAATACATTAAAGAAGCATAATTGTGAATATCTATTGAATATCTCTAATTGTTTTGCTATGGCGAGGGATTAAAGTCATGTAAAAAAAATAAACACTAAAAGCCTCATATCTTCTAAAAATTTAATTATACACCATTTATTTCTAGATAAAATTATACAAATATCAGAACTAAACCCATTTTATTCTTGTTTTGCAATTTAAGAATAATGTACAAGTTTAAAAACAGCCAGGATGCACTATTCAGTTAAAAAATAAATATATCAAATAATACATAGGGCTATACTGCCCTCTTGTGTTCAAAATCAGGTAGGCCTGCTATGTGACTCCGAGAATTTTTTCTCACCGGTTATTTGACGTGTAACACCGGGGGCTTTTATATCGCTAAGTTAAAAGTGAAAGTAAAGTAAGGACATTTATAGTGGTGGCGCTCGCAGTGCGCTCGAATGAATTTCTATGGAAGTAGAAATGAAAAAACGTTCGCTCTGTTTTGCTCGCTCATCGCCGTGGACGCGCACCGTTATGAATGCCCGGTCAGCCGTTAGTTTCATTTTAAAATTAGCGCCTTTTCTGGGGCCGATTGCTTGAATTGTGAGTTCAATAGCCTATTATTCTTCATGGAAACCACAACAACAAAAGAGTATAAAAGTTTGGTGTGAACGCAGCATAATGAACAAGCTGCGATCTCAAGATTGCAATGCTGGAGTGTGTGTGTGTGTGTGTGTGTGTGTGTGTGCGTGTGAGAGAGAGGCGCGGGCGAACTGTGTGTGTGTGTGTGTGTGTCTGTGTGGGGAGGGGCTCTTCGAGTGATAGTTATTATACAAAATTATACATAGGGCCATACTGCCCTCTTGTGTCCAAAATGATATTTATACATATATTTGGCAAGCATGTGACTGAGGACCGAGAGCTTTTAAATACGGACGTCCACACGGACATTGATAAGGGTTGCGCTTGCAGAGCGCTTGAGGGAATTCCTATGGAAGTAGGAATGAACTAAAAAACGTTCGCTCAGCTCTGCTCGCTCGTCGCCATGGACGCGCACCATTATGAATGCCAGTGCAGCCGCATACTTTTTAGTGTCACTTTAAAATTATTGCAATAACGGGGCCGATTGCTTGAATTGTGAGTTCAATAGTCTATTATTTTTCACGGACAACACAACAACAAAAGAGTACAATGATAGATTCGCTTAAATAGGGGCTTTTACATAAAATAGCCTATTCCGTCATCATCTTTTCAGTCAGCTCTTCACTCTCGTGATTAATGAAATTTGACTCCTGTTGCTGATATTTGCTGCAACTTTCGTTCCGCTCACAATTTAGTAAGCAAACACGCTTCAAATGTGTTTTTATTTTATTTTTGTGTATATATATATGTGTGTGTATATATATGTGTGTATATATATATATATATATATATATAGCTTATGTTTCAAATATGAGTTAATTAACAATCGTTGGAAAGAATGATACTTTTAATATCACTAAACCGTCATTAGGTGCCGCCAGGCGACCGTCTTAATGAGCGAGTCATTGATTCATTCGTTCAAACGATTCGTTCGAACGGCTGAGTCATTCATGAATGAGACAGATTATGGATTGGTCGTTGAATCTTTGAGTCAACCGATTCGTTCAAAATGCTTAATCATTCAGTAATGAGAACGCGTTGCTGTGAGATGCTCGATGGTTCTGCTGTGATCTTTGTTTAACTATTTTCGCTGCTGAAACAGAAAAAAAAGTCAATATTGCATCTAAAATGTAAGTGATTTGACGTGTGTGTGTGTGTGTGTGTGTGTGTGTGATTGTGTCTGTTACAGTGATTGTTCAACCCTTGTTAAAGTTTAGGCCTTGTCTTTTTGGATATATATCTTTTTATATAAAAAAAAATAGCATACAACCCATGTATTTTAAATGTATTGTTTGCTTTAAATTACATTGAGATTTGTATGTTTGGTAATTGAACCTGAATGAATTATAAATGAATGTGCTATATTTCAGATCATATATTTGTTTTCCTTAAAATTTGAACTAACACTAACTTTATTCTCATCTGAATGATAGATTATTTATTTATGTATAAAATAAAAACACATTTGATTTTTCTTTTTTAATCAATGTAGAATGTGTAACTGAAAAAATAAACAGATTAGGGCTCTGATCGAGGACAATAAATGAAAACCAATGCAATATGATGAATGTCCAAAAGATTTTTTTTGCTTTTAAACTATGTGTGTGTGTGTGTGTGTGTGTGTGTGTGTGTGTGTGTGTAAGAGATTTCGGTTGGGTGACAGTTGTAGTTTACAGTTTGACAAAAGCACAATGTTGTGTTTTATTGTGATTGTACACAAATATAAGTAAACACTTTGCAGTTTGAATAATGTCCTGTATGAACAAAAGGACGGAGTATGTTTTTATGTCTACATTGTTCAATCACGCCTCACACACACACACACACACACACACACACACACACACACACACACACACACACACACACACACACACACACACACACACCAACTATTTTTCTAATCAGATCAGGCAAGTAATATTCTGTCTTGGCACACTTCATATAACTTTCAAACTTGTGTACTTATTTCATGTGTGCATTAAGTCCATGAGACCGTAGGGTGTCTCATTTTTCATTTTAGGTTTCAGAAGGTTGCTCACGCATACTTTGTGGTTGATATGTGCCCTCAATGCACACTTTTGCAGAGCCCACACCAATGCAAGCTCTACAGCACACATCTTCTCAAAGGTCAAAGCGGAGTTACGATATTGCCCGTCATGCACAGTAACCCTAAAGGCACCGGGGTGGCGGTGCCACCGGCTTGTTTATATATATATATATATATATATATATATATAAATATAGCTGCGAGCAGCGATGAAGGGCCAAAGCCGGCGGCACCGCCACTCCGGTGCCTTTAGGTAACTAAAGGCACCGGGGTTGCGGTGCCACCGGCTTGGGCCCGTAATCGCTGCTCGCAGCTATATTTATTATTATTATTATTATTATTATTATTTTTTTACTACCTTTTGGACACTTTTGGAGGCCTTAACATGCTCAAAAACTCCTGAAACTTTGCACACATGTCAGAACCCGCGGCCATCAGGGCCGGGCTGAAGATGGTACCCGGGCGTGGCAGGGGGGCTCGACAGCGCCCCCTGGAACGGGGTCCGAAAACATGGTCCATAAATCAAACACGCTTGCATGTAATAATATGAAACTCGGTACACATGTAGATCTCCTCGTTTCATATATACTTCACACTCTTACTTTTTACCCCAGCCAAACAGGAAGTGGGCTATTTAGGGTTGTTGGTAAAACACACGCAATGGAATGTGAAATACTCCTCCTAGAGAATTCAAACAAACGGCACGAAACTCGGTCAGCATGAAGTCAAGACATTGAGGATGAAAGTTTGCGAGGGGATTTTTGATATCTCGAACGGTTTGGCCGTGGCGAGGAAACAAAATTATGGCGAGAAACGTGAAACAGGAAGTGTGTCATAACTACTGCATACATTAACTGATCTTGATGAAACTTCAACAGTGTGTTCGTTGTAAGAGCCCGATCACATGGATGTGACTATTGTGAGTCAAAGTTATAGCGCCACCAACTGGCAGCAGGAAGTGTGTCACTTCCTAAATGCTTTGAAATCACCCTCTTATTTTTACCCGATTTGCTTCAAACTTTATGTGTATAATGTAAACACACGGCAGATGTAGACCTGTGAAAGGATTATTGATATCTTAGATACTGTTGCCGTGGCAACACATCAAACTTTAATATTCTTGTTTGATGCTTTTGAGACTCTTAGCATGCTTGAAATTGCATGAAACTCGACAGACACAGGTATGCATATGGTTCAGATCAAGCCGGACAACTTTCTAATTAACTGTCATTAGCTCAGACCAAGAGGAAGTTAGATATTTTGGTTTGAATGTGGATGTTTCTGAGAATTTTCTCTCCCTCTCCCTCTGACAGAGAGAATGCACCCTGCCATTCGTGTGTGTCTGTGTCTGTGTCTGTGTGGGGAGGGGGGGAGGGGCTCTTTTAGTTTAAACACAAAATTATACATAGGGCCATACTGCCCTCTTGTGTCCAAAATTATATTTATATATACATTATACATATATTTGGTATGTGACTGAGGACCGAGAGCTTTTAAATACGGGACATTGATAATGGCCACGTGCAGAGCGCTCGAGGGAATTCCTATGGAAGTTCTGCTCGCTCATCGCCGTGGACGCGCACCGTTATGAATGCCCGTGCAGCCGTTAGTTTCATTTTAAAATTAGCGCCTTTTCTGGGGCCGATTGCTTGAATTGTGAGTTCAATAGCCTATTATTCTTCATGGAAACCACAACAACAAAAGAGTATAAAAGTTTGGTGTGAACGCAGCATAATGAACAAGCTGCGATCTCAAGATTGCAATGCTGGAGTGTGTGTGTGTGTGTGTGTGTGTGTGTGTGTGCGTGTGAGAGAGAGGCGCGGGCGAACTGTGTGTGTGTGTGTGTGTGTGTCTGTGTGGGGAGGGGCTCTTCGAGTGATAGTTATTATACAAAATTATACATAGGGCCATACTGCCCTCTTGTGTCCAAAATGATATTTATACATATATTTGGCAAGCATGTGACTGAGGACCGAGAGCTTTTAAATACGGACGTCCACACGGACATTGATAAGGGTTGCGCTTGCAGAGCGCTTGAGGGAATTCCTATGGAAGTAGGAATGAACTAAAAAACGTTCGCTCTGTTCTGCTCGCTCGTCGCCATGGACGCGCACCGTTATGAATGCCAGTGCAGCCGCATACTTTTTAGTGTCACTTTAAAATTAGTGCAATAACGGGGCCGATTGCTTGAATTGTGAGTTCAATAGTCTATTATTTTTCACGGAAAACACAACAACAAAAGAGTACAATGATAGATTCGCTTAAATAGGGGCTTTTACATAAAATAGCCTATTCCGTCATCATCTTTTCAGTCAGCTCTTCACTCTCGTGATTAATGAAATTTGACTCCTGTTGCTGATATTTGCTGCAACTTTCGTTCCGCTCACAATTTAGTAAGCAAACACGCTTCAAATGTGTTTTTATTTTATTTTTGTGTATATATATATGTGTGTGTATATATATGTGTGTATATATATATATATATATATATATATATATATAGCTTATGTTTCAAATATGAGTTAATTAACAATCGTTGGAAAGAATGATACTTTTAATATCACTAAACCGTCATTAGGTGCCGCCAGGCGACCGTCTTAATGAGCGAGTCATTGATTCATTCGTTCAAACGATTCGTTCGAACGGCTGAGTCATTCATGAATGAGACAGATTATGGATTGGTCGTTGAATCTTTGAGTCAACCGATTCGTTCAAAATGCTGAATCATTCAGTAATGAGAACGCGTTGCTGTGAGATGCTCGATGGTTCTGCTGTGATCTTTGTTTAACTATTTTCGCTGCTGAAACAGAAAAAAAAGTCAATATTGCATCTAAAATGTAAGTGATTTGACGTGTGTGTGTGTGTGTGTGTGTGTGTGTGATTGTGTCTGTTACAGTGATTGTTTAACCCTTGTTAAAGTTTAGGCCTTGTCTTTTTGGATATATATCTTTTTATATAAAAAAAAATAGCATACAACCCATGTATTTTAAATGTATTGTTTGCTTTAAATTACATTGAGATTTGTATGTTTGGTAATTGAACCTGAATGAATTATAAATGAATGTGCTATATTTCAGATCATATATTTGTTTTCCTTAAAATTTGAACTAACACTAACTTTATTCTCATCTGAATGATAGATTATTTATTTATGTATAAAATAAAAACACATTTGATTTTTCTTTTTTAATCAATGTAGAATGTGTAACTGAAAAAATAAACAGATTAGGGCTCTGATCGAGGACAATAAATGAAAACCAATGCAATATGATGAATGTCCAAAAGATTTTTTTTGCTTTTAAACTATGTGTGTGTGTGTGTGTGTGTGTGTGTGTGTGTGTGTGTGTGTGTGTGTGTAAGAGATTTCGGTTGGGTGATAGTTGTAGTTTACAGTTTGACAAAAGCACAATGTTGTGTTTTATTGTGATTGTACACAAATATAAGTAAACACTTTGCAGTTTGAATAATGTCCTGTATGAACAAAAGGACGGGGTATGTTTTTATGTCTACATTGTTCAATCACGCCTCACACACACACACACACACACACACACCAACTATTTTTCTAATCAGATCAGGCAAGTAATATTCTGTCTTGGCACACTTCATATAACTTTCAAACTTGTGTACTTATTTCATGTGTGCATTAAGTCCATGAGACCGTAGGGTGTCTCATTTTTCATTTTAGGTTTCAGAAGGTTGCTCACGCATACTTTGTGGTTGATATGTGCCCTCAATGCACACTTTTGCAGAGCCCACACCAATGCAAGCTCTACAGCACACATCTTCTCAAAGGTCAAAGCGGAGTTACGATATTGCCCGTCATGCACAGTAACCCTAAAGGCACCGGGGTGGCGGTGCCACCGGCTTGTTTATATATATATATATATATATATATATATATATATATATATATATATAAATATAGCTGCGAGCAGCGATGAAGGGCCAAAGCCGGCGGCACCGCCACTCCGGTGCCTTTAGGTAACTAAAGGCACCGGGGTTGCGGTGCCACCGGCTTGGGCCCGTAATCGCTGCTCGCAGCTATATTTATATATATATATATATATATATATATATATATATTTATTATTATTATTATTCTTATTATTTTTTTACTACCTTTTGGACACTTTTGGAGGCCTTAACATGCTCAAAAACTCCTGAAACTTTGCACACATGTCAGAACCCGCGGCCATCAGGGCCGGGCTGAAGATGGTACCCGGGCGTGGCAGGGGGGCTCGACAGCGCCCCCTGGAACGGGGTCCGAAAACATGGTCCATAAATCAAACA
This sequence comes from Rhinichthys osculus, assembly GCA_029959095.1. NCBI lineage: Eukaryota > Metazoa > Chordata > Actinopteri > Cypriniformes > Leuciscidae > Rhinichthys > Rhinichthys osculus. The sequence goes on along the minus strand of JARWKJ010000001.1, from coordinate 40,531,364 downwards.
CGCTTGCATGTAATAATATGAAACTCGGTACACATGTAGATCTCCTCGTTTCATATATACGTCACACTCTTACTTTTTACCCCAGCCCAACAGGAAGTCGGCTATTTAGGGTTGTTGGTAAAACACACGCAATGGAATGTGAAATACTCCTCCTAGAGAATTCAAACAAACGGCACGAAACTCGGTCAGCATGAAGTCAAGACATTGAGGATGAAAGTTTGCGAGGGGATTTTTGATATCTCGAACGGTTTGGCCGTGGCAAGGAAACAAAATTATGGCGAGAAACGTGAAACAGGAAGTGTGTCATAACTACTGCATACATTAACTGATCTTGATGAAACTTCAACAGTGTGTTCGTTGTAAGAGCCCGATCACATGGATGTGACTATTGTGAGTCAAAGTTATAGCGCCACCAACTGGCAGCAGGAAGTGTGTCACTTCCTAAATGCTTTGAAATCACCCTCTTATTTTTACCCGATTTGCTTCAAACTTTATGTGTATAATGTAAACACACGGCAGATGTAGACCTGTGAAAGGATTATTGATATCTTAGATACTGTTGCCGTGGCAACACATCAAACTTTAATATTCTTGTTTGATGCTTTTGAGACTCTTAGCATGCTTGAAATTGCATGAAACTCGACAGACACAGGTATGCATATGGTTCAGATCAAGCCAGACAACTTTCTAATTAACTGTCATTAGCTCAGACCAAGAGGAAGTTAGATATTTTGGTTTGAATGTGGATGTTTCTGAGAATTTTCTCTCCCTCTCCCTCTGACAGAGAGAATGCACCCTGCCATTCGTGTGTGTCTGTGTGTGGGGAGGGGGGGAGGGGCTCTTTTAGTTTAAACACAAAATTATACATAGGGCCATACTGCCCTCTTGTGTCCAGAATTATATTTATATATACATTATACATATATTTGGTATGTGACTGAGGACCGAGAGCTTTTAAATACGGGACATTGATAATGGCCACGTGCAGAGCGCGCGAGGGAATTCCTATGGAAGTTCTGCTCGCTCATCGCCGTGGACGCGCACCGTTATGAATGCCCGTGCAGCCGTTAGTTTCATTTTAAAATTAGCGCCTTTTCTGGGGCCGATTGCTTGAATTGTGAGTTCAATAGCCTATTATTCTTCATGGAAACCACAACAACAAAAGAGTATAAAAGTTTGGTGTGAACGCAGCATAATGAACAAGCTGCGATCTCAAGATTGCAATGCTGGAGTGTGTGTGTGTGTGTGTGTGTGTGTGTGCGTGTGAGAGAGAGGCGCGGGCGAACTGTGTGTGTGTGTGTGTCTGTGTGGGGAGGGGCTCTTCGAGTGATAGTTATTATACAAAATTATACATAGGGCCATACTGCCCTCTTGTGTCCAAAATGATATTTATACATATATTTGGCAAGCATGTGACTGAGGACCGAGAGCTTTTAAATACGGACGTCCACACGGACATTGATAAGGGTTGCGCTTGCAGAGCGCTTGAGGGAATTCCTATGGAAGTAGGAATGAACTAAAAAACGTTCGCTCTGTTCTGCTCGCTCGTCGCCATGGACGCGCACCATTATGAATGCCAGTGCAGCCGCATACTTTTTAGTGTCACTTTAAAATTAGTGCAATAACGGGGCCGATTGCTTGAATTGTGAGTTCAATAGTCTATTATTTTTCACGGAAAACACAACAACAAAAGAGTACAATGATAGATTCGCTTAAATAGGGGCTTTTACATAAAATAGCCTATTCCGTCATCATCTTTTCAGTCAGCTCTTCACTCTCGTGATTAATGAAATTTGACTCCTGTTGCTGATATTTGCTGCAACTTTCGTTCCGCTCACAATTTAGTAAGCAAACACGTTTCAAATGTGTTTTTAATTTATTTTTGTGTATATATATGTGTTTGTCTATATATGTGTATATATATATATATATATATATATATATATATATATATATATATATATATATAGCTTATGTTTCAAATATGAGTTAATTAACAATCGTTGGAAAGAATGATACTTTTAATATCACTAAACCGTCATTAGGTGCCGCCAGGCGACCGTCTTAATGAGCGAGTCATTGATTCATTCGTTCAAACGATTCGTTCGAACGGCTGAGTCATTCATGAATGAGACAGATTATGGATTGGTCGTTGAATCTTTGAGTCAACCGATTCGTTCAAAATGCTGAATCATTCAGTAATGAGAACGCGTTGCTGTGAGATGCTCGATGGTTCTGCTGTGATCTTTGTTTAACTATTTTCGCTGCTGAAACAGAAAAAAAAGTCAATATTGCATCTAAAATGTAAGTGATTTGACGTGTGTGTGTGTGTGTGTGTGTGTGTGTGATTGTGTCTGTTACAGTGATTGTTTAACCCTTGTTAAAGTTTAGGCCTTGTCTTTTTGGATATATATCTTTTTATATAAAAAAAAATAGCATACAACCCATGTATTTTAAATGTATTGTTTGCTTTAAATTACATTGAGATTCGTATGTTTGGTAATTGAACCTGAATGAATTATAAATGAATGTGCTATATTTCAGATCATATATTTGTTTTCCTTAAAATTTGAACTAACACTAACTTTATTCTCATCTGAATGATAGATTATTTATTTATGTATAAAATAAAAACACATTTGATTTTTCTTTTTTAATCAATGTAGAATGTGTAACTGAAAAAATAAACAGATTAGGGCTCTGATCGAGGACAATAAATGAAAACCAATGCAATATGATGAATGTCCAAAAGATTTTTTTTGCTTTTAAACTATGTGTGTGTGTGTGTCTGTGTGTGTGTGTGTGTCTGTGTGTGTGTGTGTGTGTGTGTGTGTGTGTGTGTGTAAGAGATTTCGGTTGGGTGACAGTTGTAGTTTACAGTTTGACAAAAGCACAATGTTCTGTTTTATTGTGATTGTACACAAATATAAGTAAACACTTTGCAGTTTGAATAATGTCCTGTATGAACAAAAGGACGGGGTATGTTTTTATGTCTACATTGTTCAATCACGCCTCACACACACACACACACACACACACACACACACACACACACACACACACACACACACACACACACACACCAACTATTTTTCTAATCAGATCAGGCAAGTAATATTCTGTCTTGGCACACTTCATATAACTTTCAAACTTGTGTACTTATTTCATGTGTGCATTAAGTCCATGAGACCGTAGGGTGTCTCATTTTTCATTTTAGGTTTCAGAAGGTTGCTCACGCATACTTTGTGGTTGATATGTGCCCTCAATGCACACTTTTGCAGAGCCCACACCAATGCAAGCTCTACAGCACACATCTTCTCAAAGGTCAAAGCGGAGTTACGATATTGCCCGTCATGCACAGTAACCCTAAAGGCACCGGGGTGGCGGTGCCACCGGCTTGTTTATATATATATATATATATATAAATATAGCTGCGAGCAGCGATGAAGGGCCAAAGCCGGCGGCACCGCCACTCCAGTGCCTTTAGGTAACTAAAGGCACCGGGGTTGCGGTGCCACCGGCTTGGGCCCGTAATCGCTGCTCGCAGCTATATTTTATTATTCTTCTTATTATTTTTTTACTACCTTTTGGACACTTTTGGAGGTCTTAACATGCTCAAAAACTCCTGAAACTTTGCACACATCTCAGAACCCGCGGCCATCAGGGCCGGGCTGAAGATGGTACCCGGGCGTGGCAGGGGGGCTCGACAGCGCCCCCTGGAACGGGGTCCGAAAACATGGTCCATAAATCAAACACGCTTGCATGTAATAATATGAAACTCGGTACACATGTAGATCTCCTCGTTTCATATATACTTCACACTCTTACTTTCTACCCCAGCCCAACAGGAAGTCGGCTATTTAGGGTTGTTGGTAAAACACACGCAATGGAATGTGAAATACTCCTCCTAGAGAATTCAAACAAACGGCACGAAACTCGGTCAGCATGAAGTCAAGACATTGAGGATGAAAGTTTGCGAGGGGATTTTTGATATCTCGAACGGTTTGGCCGTGGCGAGGAAACAAAATTATGGCGAGAAACGTGAAACAGGAAGTGTGTTATAACTTCTGCATACATTAACTGATCTTGATGAAACTTCAGCAGTGTGTTCGTTGTAAGAGGCCGATCACATGGATGTGACTTTTGTGAGTCAAAGTTATAGCGCCACCAACTGGCAGCAGGAAGTGTGTCACTTTCAAAATGCTTCGAAATCACCCTCTTATTTTAACCCAATTTGCTTCAAACTTCATCTGTATAATGTAAACATACGCCATATGTAGACCTGTGAATGGATTCTTGATATCTTTGATACTGTTGCCGTGGCAACACATCAAACTTTAAAATTCTTTTTTGATGCTTTTGAGACTCTTAGCATGCTTGAAATTGCATGAAACTCGACAGACATGTCACATATATTAGCCAGTAGACATGTGCAAAGTTTCAGGAACGTGCGTGGTGCAGGGACTCAGTAGCGCCACCTTTTGACAAAAATGGGGTATTAGTTTTACCTACAGTAACAAAAATCGGTATGGATATTCGTCTCCTCGAGCCGGACAACTTTCTAATTGACAGTCATTAGCTCCGAACAACACAAAGTCAGATATTTTGGTTTGAATATGATTTTCAGGAGAATTTTCTCCCTCTGTCTCTGTGTGTGGGGGGGTTGGGGAATTTGACTATAATTTTAATGGTGTTCAAGGTTTCAGGGGCTTTTGGGGCCCTTAACGTGCTTGAAAACTCTTGAAACTTTGCACACAGGTCAGCGCCCACAGCCATCAGGCCCGGGCTGAAGCTGGTATCCGGGCGTGGCAAGGGGGCTCAACAGCGCCCCCTTGAACGGGGTCCCCAAAACTTGGTCCATAGATCAAACACGCTTGCATGAATTAATCTGAAACTCAATACACATACAGATCTCATCGGGCCGAACAACTTACCCTCGGTCAAGTTTTACGCCAGCCCAACAGGAAGTCGGCTATTATGGGTTGTTTGGAGAACGCTTGCTCAGGAATTTGAAGTACTTCTCCTAGAGATTGCATCCGTTTACCGCCAAACTCGGTCAGCTTGAGGACAACACATTGAAGATGCTAAATTGCGGACGGATTTTTGATATCTCGAACGGTTTGGCCGTGGCGAGGAAACGAATTTATGGCGAGAAAAGAGAAACACGAAGTGTTATAACTTCTGCATACATTAACTGATCTTAATGAAACTTCAGCAGTGTGTTCGTGGTAAGAGGCCAATCAGATGGATGTAACTATTGTGAGTCAAAGTTATAGCGCCACCAACTGGCAGCAGGAAGTGTGTCACTTTCTAAATGCTTTTGACAAAAGTGGGGGGGTTAGTTTTATCTACAGTAACAAAACTCGATATGTATATTGTACTCTTCGAGCCGGACAACTTTCTAATTTACCGTAATTAGCTACGACCAACAGGAAGTTAGATATTTTGGTTTGAAAATTGTCATTTTATGTGTCTCTCTCTGAGCCTACGTCTCTGTGTGTGTGTCTGTGAGTGTGGGGAGGGGGAGGGGGAGGGGGGCTAGATTAACCATTTCACTGCTGTGTGGTTTTGCCTGCATTAAAAAGGAAAATAAATGGCTTACGCCTTGTATTTTTTAAATAGGTTTTATTAATAAGTAAAGGCATATAACCAAATTAATTGTAGTGCATTGAAAATAGTTTTATATAATTAGTTTATTAATTAAATTAACTTGGTCCATAAACTTGGTCTGAAAATTTGGTCCATAAATCAAACACACTTGCATGTAATATTATGAAACTCGGTATATAGATCTCATCGGGCCAAACAACTTTAAGCCAGACCAAAAGGAAGTGGGATTTTGGATGTTTTGCAAAACCAGCCTCTACATTTTTACCCACTCCTCTTAAGTGGTTTATTCTATTCCCACCAAACTTTTTTAACATGATGAAAATACATTAAAGAAGCATAATTGTGAATATCTATTGAATATCTCAAATTGTTTTGCTATGGCGAGGGATTAAAATCATGTCAAAAAAATAAACACTAAAAGCCTCATATCTTTTAAAAATTTAATTATACACCATTTATTTCTAGATACAATTATAGAAATAACAGAACTAAACCCATTTTATTCTTGTTTTCAATTTAAGAATAATGTAAAAGTTTAAAAACAGCCAGGATTCACTATTCAGTCAAAAAATAAATATATCAAGTAATACATAGGGCTATACTGCCCTCTTGTGTTCAAAATCAGGTAGGCCTAGTGTATTTAAATATATTAGGTAGCCTATGTGACTCCGAGAACATTTTCTCACCGGTTATTTGACGTGTAACACCGCCGGGGGGCTTTTAAATCGCTAAGTTAAAAGTGAAAGTAAAGTAAGGACGTCCGCACGGATATTTATAGTGGTGGCGCTCGCAGTGCGCTCGAATGAATTTCTATGGAAGTAGAAATGAAAAAAAGTTCGCTCTGTTTTGCTCGCTTGTCGGACGCGCACCGTTATGAATGCCAGTGCAGCCACTGTCACCAAAGAGTATAGAAGAACAAGAGGCGAAGCTCTGATGCTTTTTTGGTAACAGCTAACCGCTTCGGTAGCGCGGCCGCCATTTTGGGGTGAAAATTCCAACTGGAGTGACTGAACAACAACACAGATAACAGTTTTTTGAGGTAGTTTTTTCTTGCATTAGTGAGTATTTCCATTTTATGCAACTTTACACATCTACTATTATTAGTTACCAACTCCACTAGGCCTGAAATATATTTTGTACGTTTTAATCCCCTGGATCATGCTACAAACATGATGACCTTAACATGATGCATTGCTGTGTCCGTTATCATATAATTGCCACTTTGGACAGTGGCTGTGTTTTTTTTGTTTACATAGGCTTGCATGAATGAGACAGTGGATGTTTATGGATTGGTCATTGACTCGAGTAAATCGATTCGTTTTAAAATGCTGAATCATTTGTGTCTCTTACAGCGACAAGAGTTTAACCCTTGTTCAAGTTTAAGGCCTTGTCTTTTTGGATATATATTTTTTTTATTAAAAAAAATGTGCATACAACCCATATATTTTAAATGTATTGTTTGCTTTAAATTAAATTAAGATTGTATGTTTGGTAATTGAACCTAAATAAATTTTAAATTAATGTGCTATATTTCAGATCAATATATTTGTTTTCCTTCATTTTAATCAACACTAACTTTATTCTCATCTGAATTATAAAGAATTTATTTCTGTATAAAATAAAAAATCCCGAATAATCCAGAACAACCAGAGCGCACTATTTCTACAACATCATCAGTGCTGAAGCGGAGCCGTTCGGCAGATAGCAAGCAGATATTTTGTGTCACGTCGTGCACAATAACCCTAAAGGCACCAGGGTGGCGGTGCCACCGGCTTTATATATATATATATATATATATATATATATATATATATATATATATATATATATATATATATAAATATATATATATATATATATATATATATATATATATATATATATATATAAATATAGCTGCGAGCAGCGATGAAGGGCCCAAGCCGGCGGCACCGCCACCCTGGTGCCTTTAGGTAACTAAAGGCACCGGGGTTGCGGTGCCACCGGCTTGGGCCCGTAATCGCTGCTCGCAGCTATATTTTATTATTATTATTATTATTATTATTATTTTTTTTTTTTTTTTACTACCTTTTGGACACTTTTGGAGGCCTTAACATGCTCAAAAACTCCTGAAACTTTGCACACATGTCAGAACCCGCGGCCATCAGGGCCGGGCTGAAGATGGTACCCGGGCGTGGCAGGGGGGCTCGACAGCGCCCCCTGGAACGGGGTCCGAAAACATGGTCCATAAATCAAACACGCTTGCATGTAATAATATGAAACTCGGTACACATGTAGATCTCCTCGTTTAATATATACTTCACACTCTTACTTTTTACCCCAGCCCAACAGGAAGTGGGCTATTTAGGGTTGTTGGTAAAACACACGCAATGGAATGTGAAATACTCCTCCTAGAGAATTCAAACAAACGGCACGAAACTCGGTCAGCATGAAGTCAAGACATTGAGGATGAAAGTTTGCGAGGGGATTTTTGATATCTCGAACGGTTTGGCCGTGGCGAGGAAACAAAATTATGGCGAGAAACGTGAAACAGGAAGTGTGTCATAACTACTGCATACATTAACTGATCTTGATGAAACTTCAACAGTGTGTTCGTTGTAAGAGCCCGATCACATGGATGTGACTATTGTGAGTCAAAGTTATAGCGCCACCAACTGGCAGCAGGAAGTGTGTCACTTCCTAAATGCTTTGAAATCACCCTCTTATTTTTACCCGATTTGCTTCAAACTTTATGTGTATAATGTAAACACACGGCAGATGTAGACCTGTGAAAGGATTATTGATATCTTAGATACTGTTGCCGTGGCAACACATCAAACTTTAATATTCTTGTTTGATGCTTTTGAGACTCTTAGCATGCTTGAAATTGCATGAAACTCGACAGACACAGGTATGCATATGGTTCAGATCAAGCCGGACAACTTTCTAATTAACTGTCATTAGCTCAGACCAAGAGGAAGTTAGATATTTTGGTTTGAATGTGGATGTTTCTGAGAATTTTCTCTCCCTCTCCCTCTGACAGAGAGAATGCACCCTGCCATTCGTGTGTGTCTGTGTCTGTGTGGGGAGGGGGGGAGGGGCTCTTTTAGTTTAAACACAAAATTATACATAGGGCCATACTGCCCTCTTGTGTCCAAAATTATATTTATATATACATTATACATATATTTGGTATGTGACTGAGGACCGAGAGCTTTTAAATACGGGACATTGATAATGGCCACGTGCAGAGCGCTCGAGGGAATTCCTATGGAAGTTCTGCTCGCTCATCGCCGTGGACGCGCACCGTTATGAATGCCCGTGCAGCCGTTAGTTTCATTTTAAAATTAGCGCCTTTTCTGGGGCCGATTGCTTGAATTGTGAGTTCAATAGCCTATTATTCTTCATGGAAACCACAACAACAAAAGAGTATAAAAGTTTGGTGTGAACGCAGCATAATGAACAAGCTGCGATCTCAAGATTGCAATGCTGGAGTGTGTGTGTGTGTGTGTGTGTGTGCGTGTGAGAGAGAGGCGCGGGCGAACTGTGTGTGTGTGTGTGTCTGTGTGGGGAGGGGCTCTTCGAGTGATAGTTATTATACAAAATTATACATAGGGCCATACTGCCCTCTTGTGTCCAAAATGATATTTATACATATATTTGGCAAGCATGTGACTGAGGACCGAGAGCTTTTAAATACGGACGTCCACACGGACATTGATAAGGGTTGCGCTTGCAGAGCGCTTGAGGGAATTCCTATGGAAGTAGGAATGAACTAAAAAACGTTCGCTCTGTTCTGCTCGCTCGTCGCCATGGACGCGCACCGTTATGAATGCCAGTGCAGCCGCATACTTTTTAGTGTCACTTTAAAATTAGTGCAATAACGGGGCCGATTGCTTGAATTGTGAGTTCAATAGTCTATTATTTTTCACGGAAAACACAACAACAAAAGAGTACAATGATAGATTCGCTTAAATAGGGGCTTTTACATAAAATAGCCTATTCCGTCATCATCTTTTCAGTCAGCTCTTCACTCTCGTGATTAATGAAATTTGACTCCTGTTGCTGATATTTGCTGCAACTTTCGTTCCGCTCACAATTTAGTAAGCAAACACGCTTCAAATGTGTTTTTATTTTATTTTTGTGTATATATATATGTGTGTGTATATATATGTGTGTATATATATATATATATAGCTTATGTTTCAAATATGAGTTAATTAACAATCGTTGGAAAGAATGATACTTTTAATATCACTAAACCGTCATTAGGTGCCGCCAGGCGACCGTCTTAATGAGCGAGTCATTGATTCATTCGTTCAAACGATTCGTTCGAACGGCTGAGTCATTCATGAATGAGACAGATTATGGATTGGTCGTTGAATCTTTGAGTCAACCGATTCGTTCAAAATGCTGAATCATTCAGTAATGAGAACGCGTTGCTGTGAGATGCTCGATGGTTCTGCTGTGATCTTTGTTTAACTATTTTCGCTGCTGAAACAGAAAAAAAAGTCAATATTGCATCTAAAATGTAAGTGATTTGACGTGTGTGTGTGTGTGTGTGTGTGTGATTGTGTCTGTTACAGTGATTGTTTAACCCTTGTTAAAGTTTAGGCCTTGTCTTTTTGGATATATATCTTTTTATATAAAAAAAAATAGCATACAACCCATGTATTTTAAATGTATTGTTTGCTTTAAATTACATTGAGATTTGTATGTTTGGTAATTGAACCTGAATGAATTATAAATGAATGTGCTATATTTCAGATCATATATTTGTTTTCCTTAAAATTTGAACTAACACTAACTTTATTCTCATCTGAATGATAGATTATTTATTTATGTATAAAATAAAAACACATTTGATTTTTCTTTTTTAATCAATGTAGAATGTGTAACTGAAAAAATAAACAGATTAGGGCTCTGATCGAGGACAATAAATGAAAACCAATGCAATATGATGAATGTCCAAAAGATTTTTTTTGCTTTTAAACTGTGTGTGTGTGTGTGTGTGTGTGTGTGTAAGAGATTTCGGTTGGGTGACAGTTGTAGTTTACAGTTTGACAAAAGCACAATGTTGTGTTTTATTGTGATTGTACACAAATATAAGTAAACACTTTGCAGTTTGAATAATGTCCTGTATGAACAAAAGGACGGGGTATGTTTTTATGTCTACATTGTTCAATCACGCCTCACACACACACACACACACACACACACACACACACACACACACCAACTATTTTTCTAATCAGATCAGGCAAGTAATATTCTGTCTTGGCACACTTCATATAACTTTCAAACTTGTGTACTTATTTCATGTGTGCATTAAGTCCATGAGACCGTAGGGTGTCTCATTTTTCATTTTAGGTTTCAGAAGGTTGCTCACGCATACTTTGTGGTTGATATGTGCCCTCAATGCACACTTTTGCAGAGCCCACACCAATGCAAGCTCTACAGCACACATCTTCTCAAAGGTCAAAGCGGAGTTACGATATTGCCCGTCATGCACAGTAACCCTAAAGGCACCGGGGTGGCGGTGCCACCGGCTTGTTTATATATATATATATATATATATATATATATATATAAATATAGCTGCGAGCAGCGATGAAGGGCCAAAGCCGGCGGCACCGCCACTCCGGTGCCTTTAGGTAACTAAAGGCACCGGGGTTGCGGTGCCACCGGCTTGGGCCCGTAATCGCTGCTCGCAGCTATATTTAGGGCCCAAGCCCAAAGGGCGAAGGCCCTATTGTTTTCCTTAGGATTATTTATTAGGGCCCAAGCCCTGAAAGGGCGAAGAGCCCTATTGTTTTCCTTAGGATTATTTTTTTTTTCTTTTTTTTTTTTTTTTTTCTATTTTTCTTACGACTATTCGGGCACTTTTGGGGCCCTTAACGTGCCCGAAAACTCTTGAAACTTTGCACGCGGGTCAGAACCCGCGGCCATCAGGGCCGGGCTGAAGCTGGTACCCGGGCGTGGCAGGGGGGCTCGACAGCGCCCCCTGGAACGCGGTCCGAAAACTTGGTCCATAAATCAAACACGCTTGCATGGAATAATATGAAACTCGGTACACTTATAGATCTCATCGGTTCATATATACTTCATGCTCTGATTTTTTACCCCAGCCCGACAGGATGTCGGCTATTTAGGGTTGTTTGGAAAACCCATGCTCAGGAATTCGAAATACTCCTCCTAGAGAATTCAAACACACGGCACGAAACTCGGTCAGCATGAAGTCAAGACACTGAGGATGAAAAATTGCCAGGGGATTTTTGATATCTCGAACGGTTTGGCCGTGGCGAGGAAACGAATTTATGGCGAGAAACAAGAAACAGGAAGTGTGTTATAACTTCTTCATACATTAACTGATCTCGATGAAACTTCAGCAGTGTGTTCGCTGTAAGAGGCCGATCACATGGATGTGACTATTGTGAGTCAAAGTTATAGCGCCACCAACTGGCAGCAGGAAGTGTGTCACTTTCAAAATGCTTTGAAATCACCCTCTTATTTTAACCCGATTTGCTTCAAACTTCATCTGTATAATGTAAAAACACGCCAGATGTAGACCTGTGAAAGGATTGTTTAATATCTAAGATAATGTTGCCATGGCAACGCATCAAACTTTAATATTCTTTTTTGATGCTTTTGAGACTCTTAGCATGCTTGAAATTGCAGGAAACTCGACAGACACATCTCATTTATTAGCTAGTAGACATGTGCAAAGTTTCAGAAACGGGCGTGGTGAGGGGCTCAGTAGCGCCACCTTTAGTCAAAAATGGGGTATTAGTTTTACCTACAGTAACAAAAATCGGTATGGATATTCGTCTCCTCGAGCCGGACAACTTTCTAATTGACAGTCATTAGCTCCGAACAACACAAAGTCAGATATTTTGGTTTGAATATGATTTTCAGGAGAATTTTCTCCCCCTGTCTCTGTGTGTGGGGGGGTTGGGGAATTTGACTATTATTTTAATGGTGTTCAAGGTTTCAGGGGCTTTTGGGGCCCTTAACGTGCTTGAAAACTCTTGAAACTTTGCACACAGGTCAGCGCCCACAGCCATCAGGCCCGGGCTGAAGCTGGTACCCGGGCGTGGCAGGGGGGCTCAACAGCGCCCCCTTGAACGGGGTCCCCAAAACTTGGTCCATAGATCAAACACGCTTGCATGAATTAATCTGAAACTCAATACACATTTAGATCTCATCGGGCCGAACAACTTACCCTCGGTCAAGTTTTACGCCAGCCCAACAGGAAGTCGGCTATTATGGGTTGTTTGGAGAACGCTTGCTCAGGAATTTGAAGTACTTCTCCTAGAGATTGCATCCGTTTACCGCCAAACTCGGTCAGCTTGAGGTCAACACTTTGAAGATGCTAAATTGCGGACGGATTTTTGATATCTCGAACGCTTTGGCCGTGGCGAGGAAACTAATTTATGGCGAGAAAAGAGAAACACGAAGTGTTATAACTTCTGCATACATTAACTGATCTTGATGAAACTTCAGCAGTGTGTTCGTGGTAAGAGGCCATTCAGATGGATGTAACTATTGTGAGTCAAAGTTATAGCGCCACCAACTGGCAGCAGGAAGTGTGTCACTTTCTAAATGCTTTTGACAAAAGTGGGGGGGTTAGTTTTATCTACAGTAACAAAACTCGATATGTATATTGTACTCTTCGAGCCGGACAACTTTCTAATTTACCGTAATTAGCTACGACCAACAGGAAGTTAGATATTTTGGTTTGAAAATTGTCATTTTATGTGTCTCTCTCTGAGCCTACGTCTCTGTGTGTGTGTGTGTGTGTCTGTGAGTGTGGGGAGGGGGAGGGGGGCTAGATTAACCATTTCACTGCTGTGTGGTTTTGCCTGCATTAAAAAGGAAAATAAATGGCTTATGCCTTGTATTTTTTAAATAGGTTTTATTAATAAGTAAAGGCATATAACCAAATTAATTGTAGTGCATTGAAAATAGTTTTATATAATTAGTTTATTAATTAAATTAACTTGGTCCATAAACTTGGTCTGAAAATTTGGTCCATAAATCAAACACACTTGCATGTAATATTATGAAACTCGGTATATAGATCTCATCGGGCCAAACAACTTTAAGCTAGCCCAAAAGGAAGTGGGCTATTTTGGTCTGAATGTGAATGTTTTGCAAAACCAGCCTCTACATTTTTACCCACTCCTCTTAAGTGGTTTATTTTGTTCCCACCAAATGTTTTCAACATGATGAAAATACATTAAAGAAGCATAATTGTGAATATCTATTGAATATCTCTAATTGTTTTGCTATGGCGAGGGATTGAAGTCATGTAAAAAAAATAAACACTAAAAGCCTCATATCTTCTAAAAATTTAATTATACACCATTTATTTCTAGATAAAATTATACAAATATCACAACTAAACCCATTTTATTCTTGTTTTCAATTTAAGAATAATGTACAAGTTTAAAAACAGCCAGAATGCACTATTCATTTAAAAAAATAAATATATCAAATAATACATAGGGCTATACTGCCCTCTTGTGTTCAAAATCAGGTAGGCCTGTTGTATTTAAATATATTAGGTAGCCTATGTGACTCCGAGAATATTTTCTCACCGGTTATTTGACGTGTAACACCAGGGGCTTTTAAATCGCTAAGTTAAAAGTGAAAGTAAAGTAAGGACGTCCGCATGGACATTTATAGTGGTGGCGCTCACAGTGCGCTCGAATGAATTTCTATGGAAGTAGAAATGAAAAAACGTTCGCTCTGTTTTGCTCGCTCGTCGCCATGGACGCGCACCGTTATGAATGCCAGTGCAGCCGCATACTTTTTAGTGTCACTTTAAAATTAGCGCCATATCGGGGACCGATTGCTTCCGGTTTTCAGGGAAAACACAACAACAAAAGAGTAAATGACAGATTCGCTTAAATAGGTGCTTTTACACAAAATATTCCGTCATAATTTTTCCAGTCAGCTCTTCACTCTCGTGATTAATGAAATTTGACTCCTGTTGCTGATATTTGCTGCAACTTTCGTTCCGCTCACAATTTAGTAAGCAAACACGCTTCAAATGTGTTTTTATTTTATTTTTGTGTATATATATATGTGTGTGTATATATATGTGTGTATATATATATATATATATATATATATATATAGCTTATGTTTCAAATATGAGTTAATTAACAATCGTTGGAAAGAATGATACTTTTAATATCACTAAACCGTCATTAGGTGCCGCCAGGCGACCGTCTTAATGAGCGAGTCATTGATTCATTCGTTCAAACGATTCGTTCGAACGGCTGAGTCATTCATGAATGAGACAGATTATGGATTGGTCGTTGAATCTTTGAGTCAACCGATTCGTTCAAAATGCTGAATCATTCAGTAATGAGAACGCGTTGCTGTGAGATGCTCGATGGTTCTGCTGTGATCTTTGTTTAACTATTTTCGCTGCTGAAACAGAAAAAAAAGTCAATATTGCATCTAAAATGTAAGTGATTTGACGTGTGTGTGTGTGTGTGTGTGTGTGATTGTGTCTGTTACAGTGATTGTTTAACCCTTGTTAAAGTTTAGGCCTTGTCTTTTTGGATATATATCTTTTTATATAAAAAAAATAGCATACAACCCATGTATTTTAAATGTATTGTTTGCTTTAAATTACATTGAGATTTGTATGTTTGGTAATTGAACCTGAATGAATTATAAATGAATGTGCTATATTTCAGATCATATATTTGTTTTCCTTAAAATTTGAACTAACACTAACTTTATTCTCATCTGAATGATAGATTATTTATTTATGTATAAAATAAAAACACATTTGATTTTTCTTTTTTAATCAATGTAGAATGTGTAACTGAAAAAATAAACAGATTAGGGCTCTGATCGAGGACAATAAATGAAAACCAATGCAATATGATGAATGTCCAAAAGATTTTTTTTGCTTTTAAACTATGTGTGTGTGTGTGTGTGTGTGTGTGTGTGTAAGAGATTTCGGTTGGGTGACAGTTGTAGTTTACAGTTTGACAAAAGCACAATGTTGTGTTTTATTGTGATTGTACACAAATATAAGTAAACACTTTGCAGTTTGAATAATGTCCTGTATGAACAAAAGGACGGGGTATGTTTTTATGTCTACATTGTTCAATCACGCCTCACACACACACACACACACACACACACACACACACACCAACTATTTTTCTAATCAGATCAGGCAAGTAATATTCTGTCTTGGCACACTTCATATAACTTTCAAACTTGTGTACTTATTTCATGTGTGCATTAAGTCCATGAGACCGTAGGGTGTCTCATTTTTCATTTTAGGTTTCAGAAGGTTTCTCACGCATACTTTGTGGTTGATATGTGCCCTCAATGCACACTTTTGCAGAGCCCACACCAATGCAAGCTCTACAGCACACATCTTCTCAAAGGTCAAAGCGGAGTTACGATATTGCCCGTCATGCACAGTAACCCTAAAGGCACCGGGGTGGCGGTGCCACCGGCTTGTTTATATATATATATACAAGATGGTACCCGGGCGTGGCAGGGGGGCTCGACAGCGCCCCCTGGAACGGGGTCCGAAAACATGGTCCATAAATCAAACACGCTTGCATGTAATAATATGAAACTCGGTACACATGTAGATCTCCTCGTTTCATATATACTTCACACTCTTACTTTTTACCCCAGCCCAACAGGAAGTGGGCTATTTAGGGTTGTTGGTAAAACACACGCAATGGAATGTGAAATACTCCTCCTAGAGAATTCAAACAAACGGCACGAAACTCGGTCAGCATTAAGTCAAGACATTGAGGATGAAAGTTTGCGAGGGGATTTTTGATATCTCGAACGGTTTGGCCGTGGCGAGGAAACAAAATTATGGCGAGAAACGTGAAACAGGAAGTGTGTCATAACTACTGCATACATTAACTGATCTTGATGAAACTTCAACAGTGTGTTCGTTGTAAGAGCCCGATCACATGGATGTGACTATTGTGAGTCAAAGTTATAGCGCCACCAACTGGCAGCAGGAAGTGTGTCACTTCCTAAATGCTTTGAAATCACCCTCTTATTTTTACCCGATTTGCTTCAAACTTTATGTGTATAATGTAAACACACGGCAGATGTAGACCTGTGAAAGGATTATTGATATCTTAGATACTGTTGCCGTGGCAACACATCAAACTTTAATATTCTTGTTTGATGCTTTTGAGACTCTTAGCATGCTTGAAATTGCATGAAACTCGACAGACACAGGTATGCATATGGTTCAGATCAAGCCGGACAACTTTCTAATTAACTGTCATTAGCTCAGACCAAGAGGAAGTTAGATATTTTGGTTTGAATGTGGATGTTTCTGAGAATTTTCTCTCCCTCTCCCTCTGACAGAGAGAATGCACCCTGCCATTCGTGTGTGTCTGTGTCTGTGTGGGGAGGGGGGGAGGGGCTCTTTTAGTTTAAACACAAAATTATACATAGGGCCATACTGCCCTCTTGTGTCCAAAATTATATTTATATATACATTATACATATATTTGGTATGTGACTGAGGACCGAGAGCTTTTAAATACGGGACATTGATAATGGCCACGTGCAGAGCGCTCGAGGGAATTCCTATGGAAGTTCTGCTCGCTCATCGCCGTGGACGCGCACCGTTATGAATGCCCGTGCAGCCGTTAGTTTCATTTTAAAATTAGCGCCTTTTCTGGGGCCGATTGCTTGAATTGTGAGTTCAATAGCCTATTATTCTTCATGGAAACCACAACAACAAAAGAGTATAAAAGTTTGGTGTGAACGCAGCATAATGAACAAGCTGCGATCTCAAGATTGCAATGCTGGAGTGTGTGTGTGTGTGTGTGTGTGTGCGTGTGAGAGAGAGGCGCGGGCGAACTGTGTGTGTGTGTGTGTCTGTGTGGGGAGGGGCTCTTCGAGTGATAGTTATTATACAAAATTATACATAGGGCCATACTGCCCTCTTGTGTCCAAAATGATATTTATACATATATTTGGCAAGCATGTGACTGAGGACCGAGAGCTTTTAAATACGGACGTCCACACGGACATTGATAAGGGTTGCGCTTGCAGAGCGCTTGAGGGAATTCCTATGGAAGTAGGAATGAACTAAAAAACGTTCGCTCTGTTCTGCTCGCTCGTCGCCATGGACGCGCACCGTTATGAATGCCAGTGCAGCCGCATACTTTTTAGTGTCACTTTAAAATTAGTGCAATAACGGGGCCGATTGCTTGAATTGTGAGTTCAATAGTCTATTATTTTTCACGGAAAACACAACAACAAAAGAGTACAATGATAGATTCGCTTAAATAGGGGCTTTTACATAAAATAGCCTATTCCGTCATCATCTTTTCAGTCAGCTCTTCACTCTCGTGATTAATGAAATTTGACTCCTGTTGCTGATATTTGCTGCAACTTTCGTTCCGCTCACAATTTAGTAAGCAAACACGCTTCAAATGTGTTTTTATTTTATTTTTGTGTATATATATATGTGTGTGTATATATATGTGTGTATATATATATATATATAGCTTATGTTTCAAATATGAGTTAATTAACAATCGTTGGAAAGAATGATACTTTTAATATCACTAAACCGTCATTAGGTGCCGCCAGGCGACCGTCTTAATGAGCGAGTCATTGATTCATTCGTTCAAACGATTCGTTCGAACGGCTGAGTCATTCATGAATGAGACAGATTATGGATTGGTCGTTGAATCTTTGAGTCAACCGATTCGTTCAAAATGCTGAATCATTCAGTAATGAGAACGCGTTGCTGTGAGATGCTCGATGGTTCTGCTGTGATCTTTGTTTAACTATTTTCGCTGCTGAAACAGAAAAAAAAGTCAATATTGCATCTAAAATGTAAGTGATTTGACGTGTGTGTGTGTGTGTGTGTGTGTGATTGTGTCTGTTACAGTGATTGTTTAACCCTTGTTAAAGTTTAGGCCTTGTCTTTTTGGATATATATCTTTTTATATAAAAAAAAATAGCATACAACCCATGTATTTTAAATGTATTGTTTGCTTTAAATTACATTGAGATTTGTATGTTTGGTAATTGAACCTGAATGAATTATAAATGAATGTGCTATATTTCAGATCATATATTTGTTTTCCTTAAAATTTGAACTAACACTAACTTTATTCTCATCTGAATGATAGATTATTTATTTATGTATAAAATAAAAACACATTTGATTTTTCTTTTTTAATCAATGTAGAATGTGTAACTGAAAAAATAAACAGATTAGGGCTCTGATCGAGGACAATAAATGAAAACCAATGCAATATGATGAATGTCCAAAAGATTTTTTTTGCTTTTAAACTGTGTGTGTGTGTGTGTGTGTGTGTGTGTGTGTGTGTGTGTGTGTGTGTGTGTAAGAGATTTCGGTTGGGTGACAGTTGTAGTTTACAGTTTGACAAAAGCACAATGTTGTGTTTTATTGTGATTGTACACAAATATAAGTAAACACTTTGCAGTTTGAATAATGTCCTGTATGAACAAAAGGACGGGGTATGTTTTTATGTCTACATTGTTCAATCACGCCTCACACACACACACACACACACACACACACACACACACACACACACACACCAACTATTTTTCTAATCAGATCAGGCAAGTAATATTCTGTCTTGGCACACTTCATATAACTTTCAAACTTGTGTACTTATTTCATGTGTGCATTAAGTCCATGAGACCGTAGGGTGTCTCATTTTTCATTTTAGGTTTCAGAAGGTTGCTCACGCATACTTTGTGGTTGATATGTGCCCTCAATGCACACTTTTGCAGAGCCCACACCAATGCAAGCTCTACAGCACACATCTTCTCAAAGGTCAAAGCGGAGTTACGATATTGCCCGTCATGCACAGTAACCCTAAAGGCACCGGGGTGGCGGTGCCACCGGCTTGTTTATATATATATATATATATATATATATATATATATATAAATATAGCTGCGAGCAGCGATGAAGGGCCAAAGCCGGCGGCACCGCCACTCCGGTGCCTTTAGGTAACTAAAGGCACCGGGGTTGCGGTGCCACCGGCTTGGGCCCGTAATCGCTGCTCGCAGCTATATTTTATTATTATTATTAGGGCCCAAGCCCAAAGGGCGAAGGCCCTATTGTTTTCCTTAGGATTATTAGGGCCCAAGCCCAAAGGGCGAAGGCCCTATTGTTTTCCTTAGGATTATTTATTATTATTCTTCTTCTTCCGACTTATTATTTTTCTGCTACCTTTTGGACACTTTTGGAGGCCTTAACATGCTCAAAAACTCCTGAAACTTTGCACACATGTCAGAACCCGCGGCCATCAGGGCCGGGCTGAAGATGGTACCCGGGCGTGGCAGGGGGGCTCGACAGCGCCCCCTGGAACGGGGTCCGAAAACATGGTCCATAAATCAAACACGCTTGCATGTAATAATATGAAACTCGGTACACATGTAGATCTCCTCGTTTCATATATACTTCACACTCTTACTTTTTACCCCAGCCCAACAGGAAGTGGGCTATTTAGGGTTGTTGGTAAAACACACGCAATGGAATGTGAAATACTCCTCCTAGAGAATTCAAACAAACGGCACGAAACTCGGTCAGCATGAAGTCAAGACATTGAGGATGAAAGTTTGCGAGGGGATTTTTGATATCTCGAACGGTTTGGCCGTGGCGAGGAAACAAAATTATGGCGAGAAACGTGAAACAGGAAGTGTGTCATAACTACTGCATACATTAACTGATCTTGATGAAACTTCAGCAGTGTGTTCGTCGTAAGAGCCCGATCACATGGATGTGACTATTGTGAGTCAAAGTTATAGCGCCACCAACTGGCAGAAGGAAGTGTGTCACTTCCTAAATGCTTTGAAATCACCCTCTTATTTTTACCCGATTTGCTTCAAACTTCACTACTATAATGTAAACACACGGCAGATGTAGACCTGTGAATGGATTCTTGATATCTTAGATACTGTTGTCGTGGCAACGCATCAAACTTTAATATTCTTTTTTTATGCTTTTGAGACTCTTAGCATGCCTGAAATTGCTTAAAATTGCATGAAACTCGACAGACACATCTCATTTATTAGCCAGTAGACATGTGCAAAGTTTCAGAAACGGGCGTGTTGAGGGCTCAGTAGCGCCACCTTTTGTCAAAAGTGGGGGGATTAATTTTATCTACAGTAATAAAAATCGGTATGTGTATTGTTCTCCTCCAGCCAGACAAGTTTCTAATTTACACTCAATAGCTCCAACCTACAGGAAGTCAGATATTTTGGTTTGAAAATTGTCATTTTATGTCTCTCTCTCTCTCTGAGCCTACGTCTCTGTGTGTGTGTGTGTGTGTCTGTGAGTGTGGGGAGGGGGAGGGGGGCTAGATTAACCATTTGACTGCTGTGTGGTTTGGCCTGCATTAAAAAAGAAAATAAATGTCTTACGCCTTGTATTTTTTAAATAAGTTGTATTAATAAGTAAAGGCATATAACCAGTTGAATTGTAGTGCATTGAAAATAGTTTTATATAATTAGTTTATTAATTAAATTAACTTGGTCCATAAACTTCGTCAGAAAATTTGGTCCATAAATCAAACACACTTGCATGTAATATTATGAAACTCTGTACTCATATAGATCTCATCGGGCCAAACAACTTTAAGCCAGCCCAACAGGAAGTGGGCTATTTTTGTCTTAATGTGGATGTTTTGCAAAACCAGGCTCTACATTTTTACCCACTCCTCTTAAGTGGTTTATTTTATTCCCACCAAACTTTTTCAACATGATGAAAATACATTAAAGAAGCATAATTGGATTAAAGTCATGTAAAAAAAATAAACACTAAAAGCCTCATATCTTCTAAAAATTTAATTATACACCATTTATTTCTAGATAAAATTATACAAATATCAGAACTAAACCCATTTTATTCTTGTTTTGCAATTTAAGAATAATGTACAAGTTTAAAAACAGCCAGGATGCACTATTCAGTTAAAAAATAAATATATCAAATAATACATAGGGCTATACTGCCCTCTTGTGTTCAAAATCAGGTAGGCCTGTTGTATTTAAATATAGGTAGCTGCTATGTGACTCCGAGAATTTTTTCTCACCGGTTATTTGACGTGTAACACCGGGGGCTTTTATATCGCTAAGTTAAAAGTGAAAGTAAAGTAAGGACATTTATAGTGGTGGCGCTCGCAGTGCGCTCGAATGAATTTCTATGGAAGTAGAAATGAAAAAACGTTCGCTCTGTTTTGCTTGCTCGTCGCCATGGACGCGCACCGTAATGAATGCCACTGCAGCCGCATACTTTTTAGTGTCACTTTAAAATTAGTGCAATATCGGGGGCCAATTGCTTGAATTGTGAGTTCAATACATATATTTGGTATGTGACTGAGGACCGAGAGCTTTTAAATACGAGACATTGATAATGGCCACGTGCAGAGCGCTCGAGGGAATTCCTATGGAAGTTCTGCTCGCTCATCGCCGTGGACGCGCACCGTTATGAATGCCCGTGCAGCCGTTAGTTTCATTTTAAAATTAGCGCCTTTTCTGGGGCCGATTGCTTGAATTGTGAGTTCAATAGCCTATTATTCTTCATGGAAACCACAACAACAAAAGAGTATAAAAGTTTGGTGTGAACGCAGCATAATGAACAAGCTGCGATCTCAAGATTGCAATGCTGGAGTGTGTGTGTGTGTGTGTGTGTGCGTGTGAGAGAGAGGCGCGGGCGAACTGTGTGTGTGTGTGTGTCTGTGTGGGGAGGGGCTCTTCGAGTGATAGTTATTATACAAAATTATACATAGGGCCATACTGCCCTCTTGTGTCCAAAATGATATTTATACATATATTTGGCAAGCATGTGACTGAGGACCGAGAGCTTTTTAATACGGACGTCCACACGGACATTGATAAGGGTTGCGCTTGCAGAGCGCTTGAGGGAATTCCTATGGAAGTAGGAATGAACTAAAAAACGTTCGCTCTGTTCTGCTCGCTCGTCGCCATGGACGCGCACCATTATGAATGCCTGTGCAGCCGCATACTTTTTAGTGTCACTTTAAAATTAGTGCAATAACGGGGCCGATTGCTTGAATTGTGAGTTCAATAGTCTATTATTTTTCACGGACAACACAACAACAAAAGAGTACAATGATAGATTCGCTTAAATAGGGGCTTTTACATAAAATAGCCTATTCCGTCATCATCTTTTCAGTCAGCTCTTCACTCTCGTGATTAATGAAATTTGACTCCTGTTGCTGATATTTGCTGCAACTTTCGTTCCGCTCACAATTTAGTAAGCAAACACGCTTCAAATGTG
This sequence comes from Rhinichthys osculus, assembly GCA_029959095.1. Taxonomy (NCBI): domain Eukaryota; kingdom Metazoa; phylum Chordata; class Actinopteri; order Cypriniformes; family Leuciscidae; genus Rhinichthys; species Rhinichthys osculus. Next base: position 40,508,461 of record JARWKJ010000001.1, on the reverse strand, counting down.
TTTTTATTTTATTTTTGTGTATATATATATATGTGTGTGTATATATATGTGTGTATATATATATATATATATATATATAGCTTATGTTTCAAATATGAGTTAATTAACAATCGTTGGAAAGAATGATACTTTTAATATCACTAAACCGTCATTAGGTGCCGCCAGGCGACCGTCTTAATGAGCGAGTCATTGATTCATTCGTTCAAACGATTCGTTCGAACGGCTGAGTCATTCATGAATGAGACAGATTATGGATTGGTCGTTGAATCTTTGAGTCAACCGATTCGTTCAAAATGCTGAATCATTCAGTAATGAGAACGCGTTGCTGTGAGATGCTCGATGGTTCTGCTGTGATCTTTGTTTAACTATTTTCGCTGCTGAAACAGAAAAAAAAGTCAATATTGCATCTAAAATGTAAGTGATTTGACGTCTGTGTGTGTGTGTGTGTGTGTGTGATTGTGTCTGTTACAGTGATTGTTTAACCCTTGTTAAAGTTTAGGCCTTGTCTTTTTGCATATATATCTTTTTATATAAAAAAAAATAGCATACAACCCATGTATTTTAAATGTATTGTTTGCTTTAAATTACATTGAGATTTGTATGTTTGGTAATTGAACCTGAATGAATTATAAATGAATGTGCTATATTTCAGATCATATATTTGTTTTCCTTAAAATTTGAACTAACACTAACTTTATTCTCATCTGAATGATAGATTATTTATTTATGTATAAAATAAAAACACATTTGATTTTTCTTTTTTAATCAATGTAGAATGTGTAACTGAAAAAATAAACAGATTAGGGCTCTGATCGAGGACAATAAATGAAAACCAATGCAATATGATGAATGTCCAAAAGATTTTTTTTGCTTTTAAACTATGTGTGTGTGTGTGTGTGTGTGTGTGTGTGTGTGTGTGTGTGTGTGTGTGTGTGTGTGTGTGTGTGTGTGTAAGAGATTTCGGTTGGGTGACAGTTGTAGTTTACAGTTTGACAAAAGCACAATGTTGTGTTTTATTGTGATTGTACACAAATATAAGTAAACACTTTGCAGTTTGAATAATGTCCTGTATGAACAAAAGGACGGGGTATGTTTTTATGTCTACATTGTTCAATCACGCCTCACACACACACACACACACACACCAACTATTTTTCTAATCAGATCAGGCAAGTAATATTCTGTCTTGGCACACTTCATATAACTTTCAAACTTGTGTACTTATTTCATGTGTGCATTAAGTCCATGAGACCGTAGGGTGTCTCATTTTTCATTTTAGGTTTCAGAAGGTTGCTCACGCATACTTTGTGGTTGATATGTGCCCTCAATGCACACTTTTGCAGAGCCCACACCAATGCAAGCTCTACAGCACACATCTTCTCAAAGGTCAAAGCGGAGTTACGATATTGCCCGTCATGCACAGTAACCCTAAAGGCACCGGGGTGGCGGTGCCACCGGCTTGTTTATATATATATATATATATATATATATAAATATAGCTGCGAGCAGCGATGAAGGGCCAAAGCCGGCGGCACCGCCACTCCGGTGCCTTTAGGTAACTAAAGGCACCGGGGTTGCGGTGCCACCGGCTTGGGCCCGTAATCGCTGCTCGCAGCTATATTTTATTATTCTTCTTCTTCCGACTTATTATTTTTCTGCTACCTTTTGGACACTTTTGGAGGCCTTAACATGCTCAAAAACTCCTGAAACTTTGCACACATGTCAGAACCCGCGGCCATCAGGGCCGGGCTGAAGATGGTACCCGGGCGTGGCAGGGGGGCTCGACAGCGCCCCCTGGAACGGGGTCCGAAAACATGGTCCATAAATCAAACACGCTTGCATGTAATAATATGAAACTCGGTACACATGTAGATCTCCTCGTTTCATATATACTTCACACTCTTACTTTTTACCCCAGCCCAACAGGAAGTCGGCTATTTAGGGTTGTTGGTAAAACACACGCAATGGAATGTGAAATACTCCTCCTAGAGAATTCAAACAAACGGCACGAAACTCGGTCAGCATGAAGTCAAGACATTGAGGATGAAAGTTTGCGAGGGGATTTTTGATATCTCGAACGGTTTGGCCGTGGCGAGGAAACAAAATTATGGCGAGAAACGTGAAACAGGAAGTGTGTCATAACTACTGCATACATTAACTGATCTTGATGAAACTTCAGCAGTGTGTTCGTCGTAAGAGCCCGATCACATGGATGTGACTATTGTGAGTCAAAGTTATAGCGCCACCAACTGGCAGAAGGAAGTGTGTCACTTCCTAAATGCTTTGAAATCACCCTCTTATTTTTACCCGATTTGCTTCAAACTTCACTACTATAATGTAAACACACGGCAGATGTAGACCTGTGAATGGATTCTTGATATCTTAGATACTGTTGTCGTGGCAACGCATCAAACTTTAATATTCTTTTTTTATGCTTTTGAGACTCTTAGCATGCCTGAAATTGCTTAAAATTGCATGAAACTCGACAGACACATCTCATTTATTAGCCAGTAGACATGTGCAAAGTTTCAGAAACGGGCGTGTTGAGGGCTCAGTAGCGCCACCTTTTGTCAAAAGTGGGGGGATTAATTTTATCTACAGTAATAAAAATCGGTATGTGTATTGTTCTCCTCCAGCCAGACAAGTTTCTAATTTACACTCAATAGCTCCAACCAACAGGAAGTCAGATATTTTGGTTTGAAAATTGTCATTTTATGTCTCTCTCTCTCTCTGAGCCTACGTCTCTGTGTGTGTGTGTGTGTCTGTGAGTGTGGGGAGGGGGAGGGGGGCTAGATTAACCATTTGACTGCTGTGTGGTTTGGCCTGCATTAAAAAAGAAAATAAATGTCTTACGCCTTGTATTTTTTAAATAAGTTGTATTAATAAGTAAAGGCATATAACCAGTTGAATTGTAGTGCATTGAAAATAGTTTTATATAATTAGTTTATTAATTAAATTAACTTGGTCCATAAACTTCGTCAGAAAATTTGGTCCATAAATCAAACACACTTGCATGTAATATTATGAAACTCTGTACTCATATAGATCTCATCGGGCCAAACAACTTTAAGCCAGCCCAACAGGAAGTGGGCTATTTTTGTCTTAATGTGGATGTTTTGCAAAACCAGGCTCTACATTTTTACCCACTCCTCTTAAGTGGTTTATTTTATTCCCACCAAACTTTTTCAACATGATGAAAATACATTAAAGAAGCATAATTGTGAATATCTATTGAATATCTCTAATTGTTTTGCTATGGCGAGGGATTAAAGTCATGTAAAAAAAATAAACACTAAAAGCCTCATATCTTCTAAAAATTTAATTATACACCATTTATTTCTAGATAAAATTATACAAATATCAGAACTAAACCCATTTTATTCTTGTTTTGCAATTTAAGAATAATGTACAAGTTTAAAAACAGCCAGGATGCACTATTCAGTTAAAAAATAAATATATCAAATAATACATAGGGCTATACTGCCCTCTTGTGTTCAAAATCAGGTAGGCATGTTGTATTTAAATATAGGTAGCTGCTATGTGACTCCGAGAATTTTTTCTCACCGGTTATTTGACGTGTAACACCGGGGGCTTTTATATCGCTAAGTTAAAAGTGAAAGTAAAGTAAGGACATTTATAGTGGTGGCGCTCGCAGTGCGCTCGAATGAATTTCTATGGAAGTAGAAATGAAAAAACGTTCGCTCTGTTTTGCTTGCTCGTCGCCATGGACGCGCACCGTAATGAATGCCACTGCAGCCGCATACTTTTTAGTGTCACTTTAAAATTAGTGCAATATCGGGGGCCAATTGCTTGAATTGTGAGTTCAATAGTCTATTATTTTTCACGGAAAACACAACAACAAAAGAGTACAAGGACCGAGAGCTTTTAAATACGGACGTCCACACGGACATTGATAAGGGTTGCGCTTGCAGAGCGCTTGAGGGAATTCCTATGGAAGTAGGAATGAACTAAAAAACGTTCGCTCTGTTCTGCTCGCTCGTCGCCATGGACGCGCACCGTTATGAATGCCAGTGCAGCCGCATACTTTTTAGTGTCACTTTAAAATTAGTGCAATAACGGGGCCGATTGCTTGAATTGTGAGTTCAATAGTCTATTATTTTTCACGGAAAACACAACAACAAAAGAGTACAATGATAGATTCGCTTAAATAGGGGCTTTTACATAAAATAGCCTATTCCGTCATCATCTTTTCAGTCAGCTCTTCACTCTCGTGATTAATGAAATTTGACTCCTGTTGCTGATATTTTGCTGCAACTTTCGTTCCGCTCACAATTTAGTAAGCAAACACGCTTCAAATGTGTTTTTATTTTATTTTTGTGTATATATATATGTGTGTGTATATATATGTGTGTATATATATATATATATATATATATATATATATATAGCTTATGTTTCAAATATGAGTTAATTAACAATCGTTGGAAAGAATGATACTTTTAATATCACTAAACCGTCATTAGGTGCCGCCAGGCGACCGTCTTAATGAGCGAGTCATTGATTCATTCGTTCAAACGATTCGTTCGAACGGCTGAGTCATTCATGAATGAGACAGATTATGGATTGGTCGTTGAATCTTTGAGTCAACCGATTCGTTCAAAATGCTGAATCATTCAGTAATGAGAACGCGTTGCTGTGAGATGCTCGATGGTTCTGCTGTGATCTTTGTTTAACTATTTTCGCTGCTGAAACAGAAAAAAAAGTCAATATTGCATCTAAAATGTAAGTGATTTGACGTGTGTGTGTGTGTGTGTGTGTGATTGTGTCTGTTACAGTGATTGTTTAACCCTTGTTAAAGTTTAGGCCTTGTCTTTTTGGATATATATCTTTTTATATAAAAAAAATAGCATACAACCCATGTATTTTAAATGTATTGTTTGCTTTAAATTACATTGAGATTTGTATGTTTGGTAATTGAACCTGAATGAATTATAAATGAATGTGCTATATTTCAGATCATATATTTGTTTTCCTTAAAATTTGAACTAACACTAACTTTATTCTCATCTGAATGATAGATTATTTATTTATGTATAAAATAAAAACACATTTGATTTTTCTTTTTTAATCAATGTAGAATGTGTAACTGAAAAAATAAACAGATTAGGGCTCTGATCGAGGACAATAAATGAAAACCAATGCAATATGATGAATGTCCAAAAGATTTTTTTTGCTTTTAAACTATGTGTGTGTGTGTGTGTGTGTGTGTGTGTGTGTGTGTGTGTGTGTGTAAGAGATTTCGGTTGGGTGACAGTTGTAGTTTACAGTTTGACAAAAGCACAATGTTGTGTTTTATTGTGATTGTACACAAATATAAGTAAACACTTTGCAGTTTGAATAATGTCCTGTATGAACAAAAGGACGGGGTATGTTTTTATGTCTACATTGTTCAATCACGCCTCACACACACACACACACACACACACACACACACACACACCAACTATTTTTCTAATCAGATCAGGCAAGTAATATTCTGTCTTGGCACACTTCATATAACTTTCAAACTTGTGTACTTATTTCATGTGTGCATTAAGTCCATGAGACCGTAGGGTGTCTCATTTTTCATTTTAGGTTTCAGAAGGTTGCTCACGCATACTTTGTGGTTGATATGTGCCCTCAATGCACACTTTTGCAGAGCCCACACCAATGCAAGCTCTACAGCACACATCTTCTCAAAGGTCAAAGCGGAGTTACGATATTGCCCGTCATGCACAGTAACCCTAAAGGCACCGGGGTGGCGGTGCCACCGGCTTGTTTATATATATATATATATATATATATATATATATATATATATATATATATATATATATATATATATATATAAATATAGCTGCGAGCAGCGATGAAGGGCCAAAGCCGGCGGCACCGCCACTCCGGTGCCTTTAGGTAACTAAAGGCACCGGGGTTGCGGTGCCACCGGCTTGGGCCCGTAATCGCTGCTCGCAGCTATATTTATTATTATTTATTTTTTTTTACTACCTTTTGGACACTTTTGGAGGCCTTAACATGCTCAAAAACTCCTGAAACTTTGCACACATGTCAGAACCCGCGGCCATCAGGGCCGGGCTGAAGATGGTACCCGGGCGTGGCAGGGGGGCTCGACAGCGCCCCCTGGAACGGGGTCCGAAAACATGGTCCATAAATCAAACACGCTTGCATGTAATAATATGAAACTCGGTACACATGTAGATCTCCTCGTTTCATATATACTTCACACTCTTACTTTTTACCCCAGCCCAACAGGAAGTGGGCTATTTAGGGTTGTTGGTAAAACACACGCAATGGAATGTGAAATACTCCTCCTAGAGAATTCAAACAAACGGCACGAAACTCGGTCAGCATGAAGTCAAGACATTGAGGATGAAAGTTTGCGAGGGGATTTTTGATATCTCGAACGGTTTGGCCGTGGCGAGGAAACAAAATTATGGCGAGAAACGTGAAACAGGAAGTGTGTCATAACTACTGCATACATTAACTGATCTTGATGAAACTTCAACAGTGTGTTCGTTGTAAGAGCCCGATCACATGGATGTGACTATTGTGAGTCAAAGTTATAGCGCCACCAACTGGCAGCAGGAAGTGTGTCACTTCCTAAATGCTTTGAAATCACCCTCTTATTTTTACCCGATTTGCTTCAAACTTTATGTGTATAATGTAAACACACGGCAGATGTAGACCTGTGAAAGGATTATTGATATCTTAGATACTGTTGCCGTGGCAACACATCAAACTTTAATATTCTTGTTTGATGCTTTTGAGACTCTTAGCATGCTTGAAATTGCATGAAACTCGACAGACACAGGTATGCATATGGTTCAGATCAAGCCGGACAACTTTCTAATTAACTGTCATTAGCTCAGACCAAGAGGAAGTTAGATATTTTGGTTTGAATGTGGATGTTTCTGAGAATTTTCTCTCCCTCTCCCTCTGACAGAGAGAATGCACCCTGCCATTCGTGTGTGTCTGTGTCTGTGTGGGGAGGGGGGGAGGGGCTCTTTTAGTTTAAACACAAAATTATACATAGGGCCATACTGCCCTCTTGTGTCCAAAATTATATTTATATATACATTATACATATATTTGGTATGTGACTGAGGACCGAGAGCTTTTAAATACGGGACATTGATAATGGCCACGTGCAGAGCGCTCGAGGGAATTCCTATGGAAGTTCTGCTCGCTCATCGCCGTGGACGCGCACCGTTATGAATGCCCGTGCAGCCGTTAGTTTCATTTTAAAATTAGCGCCTTTTCTGGGGCCGATTGCTTGAATTGTGAGTTCAATAGCCTATTATTCTTCATGGAAACCACAACAACAAAAGAGTATAAAAGTTTGGTGTGAACGCAGCATAATGAACAAGCTGCGATCTCAAGATTGCAATGCTGGAGTGTGTGTGTGTGTGTGTGTGTGTGTGTGCGTGTGAGAGAGAGGCGCGGGCGAACTGTGTGTGTGTGTGTGTCTGTGTGGGGAGGGGCTCTTCGAGTGATAGTTATTATACAAAATTATACATAGGGCCATACTGCCCTCTTGTGTCCAAAATGATATTTATACATATATTTGGCAAGCATGTGACTGAGGACCGAGAGCTTTTAAATACGGACGTCCACACGGACATTGATAAGGGTTGCGCTTGCAGAGCGCTTGAGGGAATTCCTATGGAAGTAGGAATGAACTAAAAAACGTTCGCTCTGTTCTGCTCGCTCGTCGCCATGGACGCGCACCGTTATGAATGCCAGTGCAGCCGCATACTTTTTAGTGTCACTTTAAAATTAGTGCAATAACGGGGCCGATTGCTTGAATTGTGAGTTCAATAGTCTATTATTTTTCACGGAAAACACAACAACAAAAGAGTACAATGATAGATTCGCTTAAATAGGGGCTTTTACATAAAATAGCCTATTCCGTCATCATCTTTTCAGTCAGCTCTTCACTCTCGTGATTAATGAAATTTGACTCCTGTTGCTGATATTTGCTGCAACTTTCGTTCCGCTCACAATTTAGTAAGCAAACACGCTTCAAATGTGTTTTTATTTTATTTTTGTGTATATATATATGTGTGTGTATATATATGTGTGTATATATATATATATATAGCTTATGTTTCAAATATGAGTTAATTAACAATCGTTGGAAAGAATGATACTTTTAATATCACTAAACCGTCATTAGGTGCCGCCAGGCGACCGTCTTAATGAGCGAGTCATTGATTCATTCGTTCAAACGATTCGTTCGAACGGCTGAGTCATTCATGAATGAGACAGATTATGGATTGGTCGTTGAATCTTTGAGTCAACCGATTCGTTCAAAATGCTGAATCATTCAGTAATGAGAACGCGTTGCTGTGAGATGCTCGATGGTTCTGCTGTGATCTTTGTTTAACTATTTTCGCTGCTGAAACAGAAAAAAAAGTCAATATTGCATCTAAAATGTAAGTGATTTGACGTGTGTGTGTGTGTGTGTGTGTGTGATTGTGTCTGTTACAGTGATTGTTTAACCCTTGTTAAAGTTTAGGCCTTGTCTTTTTGGATATATATCTTTTTATATAAAAAAAAATAGCATACAACCCATGTATTTTAAATGTATTGTTTGCTTTAAATTACATTGAGATTTGTATGTTTGGTAATTGAACCTGAATGAATTATAAATGAATGTGCTATATTTCAGATCATATATTTGTTTTCCTTAAAATTTGAACTAACACTAACTTTATTCTCATCTGAATGATAGATTATTTATTTATGTATAAAATAAAAACACATTTGATTTTTCTTTTTTAATCAATGTAGAATGTGTAACTGAAAAAATAAACAGATTAGGGCTCTGATCGAGGACAATAAATGAAAACCAATGCAATATGATGAATGTCCAAAAGATTTTTTTTGCTTTTAAACTGTGTGTGTGTGTGTGTGTGTGTGTGTGTGTGTGTGTGTGTGTGTAAGAGATTTCGGTTGGGTGACAGTTGTAGTTTACAGTTTGACAAAAGCACAATGTTGTGTTTTATTGTGATTGTACACAAATATAAGTAAACACTTTGCAGTTTGAATAATGTCCTGTATGAACAAAAGGACGGGGTATGTTTTTATGTCTACATTGTTCAATCACGCCTCACACACACACACACACACACACACACACACACACACACACACACACACACACCAACTATTTTTCTAATCAGATCAGGCAAGTAATATTCTGTCTTGGCACACTTCATATAACTTTCAAACTTGTGTACTTATTTCATGTGTGCATTAAGTCCATGAGACCGTAGGGTGTCTCATTTTTCATTTTAGGTTTCAGAAGGTTGCTCACGCATACTTTGTGGTTGATATGTGCCCTCAATGCACACTTTTGCAGAGCCCACACCAATGCAAGCTCTACAGCACACATCTTCTCAAAGGTCAAAGCGGAGTTACGATATTGCCCGTCATGCACAGTAACCCTAAAGGCACCGGGGTGGCGGTGCCACCGGCTTGTTTATATATATATATATATATATATATATATATATATATAAATATAGCTGCGAGCAGCGATGAAGGGCCAAAGCCGGCGGCACCGCCACTCCGGTGCCTTTAGGTAACTAAAGGCACCGGGGTTGCGGTGCCACCGGCTTGGGCCCGTAATCGCTGCTCGCAGCTATATTTTATTATTATTATTAGGGCCCAAGCCCAAAGGGCGAAGGCCCTATTGTTTTCCTTAGGATTATTAGGGCCCAAGCCCAAAGGGCGAAGGCCCTATTGTTTTCCTTAGGATTATTTATTATTATTCTTCTTCTTCCGACTTATTATTTTTCTGCTACCTTTTGGACACTTTTGGAGGCCTTAACATGCTCAAAAACTCCTGAAACTTTGCACACATGTCAGAACCCGCGGCCATCAGGGCCGGGCTGAAGATGGTACCCGGGCGTGGCAGGGGGGCTCGACAGCGCCCCCTGGAACGGGGTCCGAAAACATGGTCCATAAATCAAACACGCTTGCATGTAATAATATGAAACTCGGTACACATGTAGATCTCCTCGTTTCATATATACTTCACACTCTTACTTTTTACCCCAGCCCAACAGGAAGTGGGCTATTTAGGGTTGTTGGTAAAACACACGCAATGGAATGTGAAATACTCCTCCTAGAGAATTCAAACAAACGGCACGAAACTCGGTCAGCATGAAGTCAAGACATTGAGGATGAAAGTTTGCGAGGGGATTTTTGATATCTCGAACGGTTTGGCCGTGGCGAGGAAACAAAATTATGGCGAGAAACGTGAAACAGGAAGTGTGTCATAACTACTGCATACATTAACTGATCTTGATGAAACTTCAGCAGTGTGTTCGTCGTAAGAGCCCGATCACATGGATGTGACTATTGTGAGTCAAAGTTATAGCGCCACCAACTGGCAGAAGGAAGTGTGTCACTTCCTAAATGCTTTGAAATCACCCTCTTATTTTTACCCGATTTGCTTCAAACTTCACTACTATAATGTAAACACACGGCAGATGTAGACCTGTGAATGGATTCTTGATATCTTAGATACTGTTGTCGTGGCAACGCATCAAACTTTAATATTCTTTTTTTATGCTTTTGAGACTCTTAGCATGCCTGAAATTGCTTAAAATTGCATGAAACTCGACAGACACATCTCATTTATTAGCCAGTAGACATGTGCAAAGTTTCAGAAACGGGCGTGTTGAGGGCTCAGTAGCGCCACCTTTTGTCAAAAGTGGGGGGATTAATTTTATCTACAGTAATAAAAATCGGTATGTGTATTGTTCTCCTCCAGCCAGACAAGTTTCTAATTTACACTCAATAGCTCCAACCTACAGGAAGTCAGATATTTTGGTTTGAAAATTGTCATTTTATGTCTCTCTCTCTCTCTGAGCCTACGTCTCTGTGTGTGTGTGTGTGTGTCTGTGAGTGTGGGGAGGGGGAGGGGGGCTAGATTAACCATTTGACTGCTGTGTGGTTTGGCCTGCATTAAAAAAGAAAATAAATGTCTTACGCCTTGTATTTTTTAAATAAGTTGTATTAATAAGTAAAGGCATATAACCAGTTGAATTGTAGTGCATTGAAAATAGTTTTATATAATTAGTTTATTAATTAAATTAACTTGGTCCATAAACTTCGTCAGAAAATTTGGTCCATAAATCAAACACACTTGCATGTAATATTATGAAACTCTGTACTCATATAGATCTCATCGGGCCAAACAACTTTAAGCCAGCCCAACAGGAAGTGGGCTATTTTTGTCTTAATGTGGATGTTTTGCAAAACCAGGCTCTACATTTTTACCCACTCCTCTTAAGTGGTTTATTTTATTCCCACCAAACTTTTTCAACATGATGAAAATACATTAAAGAAGCATAATTGGATTAAAGTCATGTAAAAAAAATAAACACTAAAAGCCTCATATCTTCTAAAAATTTAATTATACACCATTTATTTCTAGATAAAATTATACAAATATCAGAACTAAACCCATTTTATTCTTGTTTTGCAATTTAAGAATAATGTACAAGTTTAAAAACAGCCAGGATGCACTATTCAGTTAAAAAATAAATATATCAAATAATACATAGGGCTATACTGCCCTCTTGTGTTCAAAATCAGGTAGGCCTGTTGTATTTAAATATAGGTAGCTGCTATGTGACTCCGAGAATTTTTTCTCACCGGTTATTTGACGTGTAACACCGGGGGCTTTTATATCGCTAAGTTAAAAGTGAAAGTAAAGTAAGGACATTTATAGTGGTGGCGCTCGCAGTGCGCTCGAATGAATTTCTATGGAAGTAGAAATGAAAAAACGTTCGCTCTGTTTTGCTTGCTCGTCGCCATGGACGCGCACCGTAATGAATGCCACTGCAGCCGCATACTTTTTAGTGTCACTTTAAAATTAGTGCAATATCGGGGGCCAATTGCTTGAATTGTGAGTTCAATACATATATTTGGTATGTGACTGAGGACCGAGAGCTTTTAAATACGAGACATTGATAATGGCCACGTGCAGAGCGCTCGAGGGAATTCCTATGGAAGTTCTGCTCGCTCATCGCCGTGGACGCGCACCGTTATGAATGCCCGTGCAGCCGTTAGTTTCATTTTAAAATTAGCGCCTTTTCTGGGGCCGATTGCTTGAATTGTGAGTTCAATAGCCTATTATTCTTCATGGAAACCACAACAACAAAAGAGTATAAAAGTTTGGTGTGAACGCAGCATAATGAACAAGCTGCGATCTCAAGATTGCAATGCTGGAGTGTGTGTGTGTGTGTGTGTGTGCGTGTGAGAGAGAGGCGCGGGCGAACTGTGTGTGTGTGTGTGTCTGTGTGGGGAGGGGCTCTTCGAGTGATAGTTATTATACAAAATTATACATAGGGCCATACTGCCCTCTTGTGTCCAAAATGATATTTATACATATATTTGGCAAGCATGTGACTGAGGACCGAGAGCTTTTTAATACGGACGTCCACACGGACATTGATAAGGGTTGCGCTTGCAGAGCGCTTGAGGGAATTCCTATGGAAGTAGGAATGAACTAAAAAACGTTCGCTCTGTTCTGCTCGCTCGTCGCCATGGACGCGCACCATTATGAATGCCTGTGCAGCCGCATACTTTTTAGTGTCACTTTAAAATTAGTGCAATAACGGGGCCGATTGCTTGAATTGTGAGTTCAATAGTCTATTATTTTTCACGGACAACACAACAACAAAAGAGTACAATGATAGATTCGCTTAAATAGGGGCTTTTACATAAAATAGCCTATTCCGTCATCATCTTTTCAGTCAGCTCTTCACTCTCGTGATTAATGAAATTTGACTCCTGTTGCTGATATTTGCTGCAACTTTCGTTCCGCTCACAATTTAGTAAGCAAACACGCTTCAAATGTGTTTTTATTTTATTTTTGTGTATATATATATATGTGTGTGTATATATATGTGTGTATATATATATATATATATATATATAGCTTATGTTTCAAATATGAGTTAATTAACAATCGTTGGAAAGAATGATACTTTTAATATCACTAAACCGTCATTAGGTGCCGCCAGGCGACCGTCTTAATGAGCGAGTCATTGATTCATTCGTTCAAACGATTCGTTCGAACGGCTGAGTCATTCATGAATGAGACAGATTATGGATTGGTCGTTGAATCTTTGAGTCAACCGATTCGTTCAAAATGCTGAATCATTCAGTAATGAGAACGCGTTGCTGTGAGATGCTCGATGGTTCTGCTGTGATCTTTGTTTAACTATTTTCGCTGCTGAAACAGAAAAAAAAGTCAATATTGCATCTAAAATGTAAGTGATTTGACGTCTGTGTGTGTGTGTGTGTGTGTGTGATTGTGTCTGTTACAGTGATTGTTTAACCCTTGTTAAAGTTTAGGCCTTGTCTTTTTGCATATATATCTTTTTATATAAAAAAAAATAGCATACAACCCATGTATTTTAAATGTATTGTTTGCTTTAAATTACATTGAGATTTGTATGTTTGGTAATTGAACCTGAATGAATTATAAATGAATGTGCTATATTTCAGATCATATATTTGTTTTCCTTAAAATTTGAACTAACACTAACTTTATTCTCATCTGAATGATAGATTATTTATTTATGTATAAAATAAAAACACATTTGATTTTTCTTTTTTAATCAATGTAGAATGTGTAACTGAAAAAATAAACAGATTAGGGCTCTGATCGAGGACAATAAATGAAAACCAATGCAATATGATGAATGTCCAAAAGATTTTTTTTGCTTTTAAACTATGTGTGTGTGTGTGTGTGTGTGTGTGTGTGTGTGTGTGTGTGTGTGTGTGTGTGTGTGTGTAAGAGATTTCGGTTGGGTGACAGTTGTAGTTTACAGTTTGACAAAAGCACAATGTTGTGTTTTATTGTGATTGTACACAAATATAAGTAAACACTTTGCAGTTTGAATAATGTCCTGTATGAACAAAAGGACGGGGTATGTTTTTATGTCTACATTGTTCAATCACGCCTCACACACACACACACACACACACCAACTATTTTTCTAATCAGATCAGGCAAGTAATATTCTGTCTTGGCACACTTCATATAACTTTCAAACTTGTGTACTTATTTCATGTGTGCATTAAGTCCATGAGACCGTAGGGTGTCTCATTTTTCATTTTAGGTTTCAGAAGGTTGCTCACGCATACTTTGTGGTTGATATGTGCCCTCAATGCACACTTTTGCAGAGCCCACACCAATGCAAGCTCTACAGCACACATCTTCTCAAAGGTCAAAGCGGAGTTACGATATTGCCCGTCATGCACAGTAACCCTAAAGGCACCGGGGTGGCGGTGCCACCGGCTTGTTTATATATATATATATATATATATATATAAATATAGCTGCGAGCAGCGATGAAGGGCCAAAGCCGGCGGCACCGCCACTCCGGTGCCTTTAGGTAACTAAAGGCACCGGGGTTGCGGTGCCACCGGCTTGGGCCCGTAATCGCTGCTCGCAGCTATATTTTATTATTCTTCTTCTTCCGACTTATTATTTTTCTGCTACCTTTTGGACACTTTTGGAGGCCTTAACATGCTCAAAAACTCCTGAAACTTTGCACACATGTCAGAACCCGCGGCCATCAGGGCCGGGCTGAAGATGGTACCCGGGCGTGGCAGGGGGGCTCGACAGCGCCCCCTGGAACGGGGTCCGAAAACATGGTCCATAAATCAAACACGCTTGCATGTAATAATATGAAACTCGGTACACATGTAGATCTCCTCGTTTCATATATACTTCACACTCTTACTTTTTACCCCAGCCCAACAGGAAGTCGGCTATTTAGGGTTGTTGGTAAAACACACGCAATGGAATGTGAAATACTCCTCCTAGAGAATTCAAACAAACGGCACGAAACTCGGTCAGCATGAAGTCAAGACATTGAGGATGAAAGTTTGCGAGGGGATTTTTGATATCTCGAACGGTTTGGCCGTGGCGAGGAAACAAAATTATGGCGAGAAACGTGAAACAGGAAGTGTGTCATAACTACTGCATACATTAACTGATCTTGATGAAACTTCAGCAGTGTGTTCGTCGTAAGAGCCCGATCACATGGATGTGACTATTGTGAGTCAAAGTTATAGCGCCACCAACTGGCAGAAGGAAGTGTGTCACTTCCTAAATGCTTTGAAATCACCCTCTTATTTTTACCCGATTTGCTTCAAACTTCACTACTATAATGTAAACACACGGCAGATGTAGACCTGTGAATGGATTCTTGATATCTTAGATACTGTTGTCGTGGCAACGCATCAAACTTTAATATTCTTTTTTTATGCTTTTGAGACTCTTAGCATGCCTGAAATTGCTTAAAATTGCATGAAACTCGACAGACACATCTCATTTATTAGCCAGTAGACATGTGCAAAGTTTCAGAAACGGGCGTGTTGAGGGCTCAGTAGCGCCACCTTTTGTCAAAAGTGGGGGGATTAATTTTATCTACAGTAATAAAAATCGGTATGTGTATTGTTCTCCTCCAGCCAGACAAGTTTCTAATTTACACTCAATAGCTCCAACCAACAGGAAGTCAGATATTTTGGTTTGAAAATTGTCATTTTATGTCTCTCTCTCTCTCTGAGCCTACGTCTCTGTGTGTGTGTGTGTGTCTGTGAGTGTGGGGAGGGGGAGGGGGGCTAGATTAACCATTTGACTGCTGTGTGGTTTGGCCTGCATTAAAAAAGAAAATAAATGTCTTACGCCTTGTATTTTTTAAATAAGTTGTATTAATAAGTAAAGGCATATAACCAGTTGAATTGTAGTGCATTGAAAATAGTTTTATATAATTAGTTTATTAATTAAATTAACTTGGTCCATAAACTTCGTCAGAAAATTTGGTCCATAAATCAAACACACTTGCATGTAATATTATGAAACTCTGTACTCATATAGATCTCATCGGGCCAAACAACTTTAAGCCAGCCCAACAGGAAGTGGGCTATTTTTGTCTTAATGTGGATGTTTTGCAAAACCAGGCTCTACATTTTTACCCACTCCTCTTAAGTGGTTTATTTTATTCCCACCAAACTTTTTCAACATGATGAAAATACATTAAAGAAGCATAATTGTGAATATCTATTGAATATCTCTAATTGTTTTGCTATGGCGAGGGATTAAAGTCATGTAAAAAAAATAAACACTAAAAGCCTCATATCTTCTAAAAATTTAATTATACACCATTTATTTCTAGATAAAATTATACAAATATCAGAACTAAACCCATTTTATTCTTGTTTTGCAATTTAAGAATAATGTACAAGTTTAAAAACAGCCAGGATGCACTATTCAGTTAAAAAATAAATATATCAAATAATACATAGGGCTATACTGCCCTCTTGTGTTCAAAATCAGGTAGGCATGTTGTATTTAAATATAGGTAGCTGCTATGTGACTCCGAGAATTTTTTCTCACCGGTTATTTGACGTGTAACACCGGGGGCTTTTATATCGCTAAGTTAAAAGTGAAAGTAAAGTAAGGACATTTATAGTGGTGGCGCTCGCAGTGCGCTCGAATGAATTTCTATGGAAGTAGAAATGAAAAAACGTTCGCTCTGTTTTGCTTGCTCGTCGCCATGGACGCGCACCGTAATGAATGCCACTGCAGCCGCATACTTTTTAGTGTCACTTTAAAATTAGTGCAATATCGGGGGCCAATTGCTTGAATTGTGAGTTCAATAGTCTATTATTTTTCACGGAAAACACAACAACAAAAGAGTACAAGGACCGAGAGCTTTTAAATACGGACGTCCACACGGACATTGATAAGGGTTGCGCTTGCAGAGCGCTTGAGGGAATTCCTATGGAAGTAGGAATGAACTAAAAAACGTTCGCTCTGTTCTGCTCGCTCGTCGCCATGGACGCGCACCGTTATGAATGCCAGTGCAGCCGCATACTTTTTAGTGTCACTTTAAAATTAGTGCAATAACGGGGCCGATTGCTTGAATTGTGAGTTCAATAGTCTATTATTTTTCACGGAAAACACAACAACAAAAGAGTACAATGATAGATTCGCTTAAATAGGGGCTTTTACATAAAATAGCCTATTCCGTCATCATCTTTTCAGTCAGCTCTTCACTCTCGTGATTAATGAAATTTGACTCCTGTTGCTGATATTTTGCTGCAACTTTCGTTCCGCTCACAATTTAGTAAGCAAACACGCTTCAAATGTGTTTTTATTTTATTTTTGTGTATATATATATGTGTGTGTATATATATGTGTGTATATATATATATATATATATATATATATATATATAGCTTATGTTTCAAATATGAGTTAATTAACAATCGTTGGAAAGAATGATACTTTTAATATCACTAAACCGTCATTAGGTGCCGCCAGGCGACCGTCTTAATGAGCGAGTCATTGATTCATTCGTTCAAACGATTCGTTCGAACGGCTGAGTCATTCATGAATGAGACAGATTATGGATTGGTCGTTGAATCTTTGAGTCAACCGATTCGTTCAAAATGCTGAATCATTCAGTAATGAGAACGCGTTGCTGTGAGATGCTCGATGGTTCTGCTGTGATCTTTGTTTAACTATTTTCGCTGCTGAAACAGAAAAAAAAGTCAATATTGCATCTAAAATGTAAGTGATTTGACGTGTGTGTGTGTGTGTGTGTGTGATTGTGTCTGTTACAGTGATTGTTTAACCCTTGTTAAAGTTTAGGCCTTGTCTTTTTGGATATATATCTTTTTATATAAAAAAAATAGCATACAACCCATGTATTTTAAATGTATTGTTTGCTTTAAATTACATTGAGATTTGTATGTTTGGTAATTGAACCTGAATGAATTATAAATGAATGTGCTATATTTCAGATCATATATTTGTTTTCCTTAAAATTTGAACTAACACTAACTTTATTCTCATCTGAATGATAGATTATTTATTTATGTATAAAATAAAAACACATTTGATTTTTCTTTTTTAATCAATGTAGAATGTGTAACTGAAAAAATAAACAGATTAGGGCTCTGATCGAGGACAATAAATGAAAACCAATGCAATATGATGAATGTCCAAAAGATTTTTTTTGCTTTTAAACTATGTGTGTGTGTGTGTGTGTGTGTGTGTGTGTGTGTGTGTGTGTGTGTAAGAGATTTCGGTTGGGTGACAGTTGTAGTTTACAGTTTGACAAAAGCACAATGTTGTGTTTTATTGTGATTGTACACAAATATAAGTAAACACTTTGCAGTTTGAATAATGTCCTGTATGAACAAAAGGACGGGGTATGTTTTTATGTCTACATTGTTCAATCACGCCTCACACACACACACACACACACACACACACACACACCAACTATTTTTCTAATCAGATCAGGCAAGTAATATTCTGTCTTGGCACACTTCATATAACTTTCAAACTTGTGTACTTATTTCATGTGTGCATTAAGTCCATGAGACCGTAGGGTGTCTCATTTTTCATTTTAGGTTTCAGAAGGTTGCTCACGCATACTTTGTGGTTGATATGTGCCCTCAATGCACACTTTTGCAGAGCCCACACCAATGCAAGCTCTACAGCACACATCTTCTCAAAGGTCAAAGCGGAGTTACGATATTGCCCGTCATGCACAGTAACCCTAAAGGCACCGGGGTGGCGGTGCCACCGGCTTGTTTATATATATATATATATATATATATATATATATATATATATATATATATATAAATATAGCTGCGAGCAGCGATGAAGGGCCAAAGCCGGCGGCACCGCCACTCCGGTGCCTTTAGGTAACTAAAGGCACCGGGGTTGCGGTGCCACCGGCTTGGGCCCGTAATCGCTGCTCGCAGCTATATTTATTATTATTTATTTTTTTTTACTACCTTTTGGACACTTTTGGAGGCCTTAACATGCTCAAAAACTCCTGAAACTTTGCACACATGTCAGAACCCGCGGCCATCAGGGCCGGGCTGAAGATGGTACCCGGGCGTGGCAGGGGGGCTCGACAGCGCCCCCTGGAACGGGGTCCGAAAACATGGTCCATAAATCAAACACGCTTGCATGTAATAATATGAAACTCGGTACACATGTAGATCTCCTCGTTTCATATATACTTCACACTCTTACTTTTTACCCCAGCCCAACAGGAAGTGGGCTATTTAGGGTTGTTGGTAAAACACACGCAATGGAATGTGAAATACTCCTCCTAGAGAATTCAAACAAACGGCACGAAACTCGGTCAGCATGAAGTCAAGACATTGAGGATGAAAGTTTGCGAGGGGATTTTTGATATCTCGAACGGTTTGGCCGTGGCGAGGAAACAAAATTATGGCGAGAAACGTGAAACAGGAAGTGTGTCATAACTACTGCATACATTAACTGATCTTGATGAAACTTCAACAGTGTGTTCGTTGTAAGAGCCCGATCACATGGATGTGACTATTGTGAGTCAAAGTTATAGCGCCACCAACTGGCAGCAGGAAGTGTGTCACTTCCTAAATGCTTTGAAATCACCCTCTTATTTTTACCCGATTTGCTTCAAACTTTATGTGTATAATGTAAACACACGGCAGATGTAGACCTGTGAAAGGATTATTGATATCTTAGATACTGTTGCCGTGGCAACACATCAAACTTTAATATTCTTGTTTGATGCTTTTGAGACTCTTAGCATGCTTGAAATTGCATGAAACTCGACAGACACAGGTATGCATATGGTTCAGATCAAGCCGGACAACTTTCTAATTAACTGTCATTAGCTCAGACCAAGAGGAAGTTAGATATTTTGGTTTGAATGTGGATGTTTCTGAGAATTTTCTCTCCCTCTCCCTCTGACAGAGAGAATGCACCCTGCCATTCGTGTGTGTCTGTGTCTGTGTGGGGAGGGGGGGAGGGGCTCTTTTAGTTTAAACACAAAATTATACATAGGGCCATACTGCCCTCTTGTGTCCAAAATTATATTTATATATACATTATACATATATTTGGTATGTGACTGAGGACCGAGAGCTTTTAAATACGGGACATTGATAATGGCCACGTGCAGAGCGCTCGAGGGAATTCCTATGGAAGTTCTGCTCGCTCATCGCCGTGGACGCGCACCGTTATGAATGCCCGTGCAGCCGTTAGTTTCATTTTAAAATTAGCGCCTTTTCTGGGGCCGATTGCTTGAATTGTGAGTTCAATAGCCTATTATTCTTCATGGAAACCACAACAACAAAAGAGTATAAAAGTTTGGTGTGAACGCAGCATAATGAACAAGCTGCGATCTCAAGATTGCAATGCTGGAGTGTGTGTGTGTGTGTGTGTGTGTGCGTGTGAGAGAGAGGCGCGGGCGAACTGTGTGTGTGTGTGTGTCTGTGTGGGGAGGGGCTCTTCGAGTGATAGTTATTATACAAAATTATACATAGGGCCATACTGCCCTCTTGTGTCCAAAATGATATTTATACATATATTTGGCAAGCATGTGACTGAGGACCGAGAGCTTTTAAATACGGACGTCCACACGGACATTGATAAGGGTTGCGCTTGCAGAGCGCTTGAGGGAATTCCTATGGAAGTAGGAATGAACTAAAAAACGTTCGCTCTGTTCTGCTCGCTCGTCGCCATGGACGCGCACCGTTATGAATGCCAGTGCAGCCGCATACTTTTTAGTGTCACTTTAAAATTAGTGCAATAACGGGGCCGATTGCTTGAATTGTGAGTTCAATAGTCTATTATTTTTCACGGAAAACACAACAACAAAAGAGTACAATGATAGATTCGCTTAAATAGGGGCTTTTACATAAAATAGCCTATTCCGTCATCATCTTTTCAGTCAGCTCTTCACTCTCGTGATTAATGAAATTTGACTCCTGTTGCTGATATTTGCTGCAACTTTCGTTCCGCTCACAATTTAGTAAGCAAACACGCTTCAAATGTGTTTTTATTTTATTTTTGTGTATATATATATGTGTGTGTATATATATGTGTGTATATATATATATATATAGCTTATGTTTCAAATATGAGTTAATTAACAATCGTTGGAAAGAATGATACTTTTAATATCACTAAACCGTCATTAGGTGTCGCCAGGCGACCGTCTTAATGAGCGAGTCATTGATTCATTCGTTCAAACGATTCGTTCGAACGGCTGAGTCATTCATGAATGAGACAGATTATGGATTGGTCGTTGAATCTTTGAGTCAACCGATTCGTTCAAAATGCTGAATCATTCAGTAATGAGAACGCGTTGCTGTGAGATGCTCGATGGTTCTGCTGTGATCTTTGTTTAACTATTTTCGCTGCTGAAACAGAAAAAAAAGTCAATATTGCATCTAAAATGTAAGTGATTTGACGTGTGTGTGTGTGTGTGTGTGTGTGTGATTGTGTCTGTTACAGTGATTGTTTAACCCTTGTTAAAGTTTAGGCCTTGTCTTTTTGGATATATATCTTTTTATATAAAAAAAAATAGCATACAACCCATGTATTTTAAATGTATTGTTTGCTTTAAATTACATTGAGATTTGTATGTTTGGTAATTGAACCTGAATGAATTATAAATGAATGTGCTATATTTCAGATCATATATTTGTTTTCCTTAAAATTTGAACTAACACTAACTTTATTCTCATCTGAATGATAGATTATTTATTTATGTATAAAATAAAAACACATTTGATTTTTCTTTTTTAATCAATGTAGAATGTGTAACTGAAAAAATAAACAGATTAGGGCTCTGATCGAGGACAATAAATGAAAACCAATGCAATATGATGAATGTCCAAAAGATTTTTTTTGCTTTTAAACTATGTGTGTGTGTGTGTGTGTGTGTGTGTGTGTGTGTGTGTGTGTGTGTGTGTGTGTGTGTAAGAGATTTCGGTTGGGTGACAGTTGTAGTTTACAGTTTGACAAAAGCACAATGTTGTGTTTTATTGTGATTGTACACAAATATAAGTAAACACTTTGCAGTTTGAATAATGTCCTGTATGAACAAAAGGACGGGGTATGTTTTTATGTCTACATTGTTCAATCACGCCTCACACACACACACACACACACACACACACACACACACACACACACACACACACCAACTATTTTTCTAATCAGATCAGGCAAGTAATATTCTGTCTTGGCACACTTCATATAACTTTCAAACTTGTGTACTTATTTCATGTGTGCATTAAGTCCATGAGACCGTAGGGTGTCTCATTTTTCATTTTAGGTTTCAGAAGGTTGCTCACGCATACTTTGTGGTTGATATGTGCCCTCAATGCACACTTTTGCAGAGCCCACACCAATGCAAGCTCTACAGCACACATCTTCTCAAAGGTCAAAGCGGAGTTACGATATTGCCCGTCATGCACAGTAACCCTAAAGGCACCGGGGTGGCGGTGCCACCGGCTTGTTTATATATATATATATATATATAAATATAGCTGCGAGCAGCGATGAAGGGCCAAAGCCGGCGGCACCGCCACTCCGGTGCCTTTAGGTAACTAAAGGCACCGGGGTTGCGGTGCCACCGGCTTGGGCCCGTAATCGCTGCTCGCAGCTATATTTATATTTTATTATTATTATTATTATTATTATTATTATTTTTTTTTTTTTACTACCTTTTGGACACTTTTGGAGGCCTTAACATGCTCAAAAACTCCTGAAACTTTGCACACATGTCAGAACCCGCGGCCATCAGGGCCGGGCTGAAGATGGTACCCGGGCGTGGCAGGGGGGCTCGACAGCGCCCCCTGGAACGGGGTCCGAAAACATGGTCCATAAATCAAACACGCTTGCATGTAATAATATGAAACTCGGTACACATGTAGATCTCCTCGTTTCATATATACTTCACACTCTTACTTTTTACCCCAGCCCAACAGGAAGTGGGCTATTTAGGGTTGTTGGTAAAACACACGCAATGGAATGTGAAATACTCCTCCTAGAGAATTCAAACAAACGGCACGAAACTCGGTCAGCATGAAGTCAAGACATTGAGGATGAAAGTTTGCGAGGGGATTTTTGATATCTCGAACGGTTTGGCCGTGGCGAGGAAACAAAATTATGGCGAGAAACGTGAAACAGGAAGTGTGTCATAACTACTGCATACATTAACTGATCTTGATGAAACTTCAACAGTGTGTTCGTTGTAAGAGCCCGATCACATGGATGTGACTATTGTGAGTCAAAGTTATAGCGCCACCAACTGGCAGCAGGAAGTGTGTCACTTCCTAAATGCTTTGAAATCACCCTCTTATTTTTACCCGATTTGCTTCAAACTTTATGTGTATAATGTAAACACACGGCAGATGTAGACCTGTGAAAGGATTATTGATATCTTAGATACTGTTGCCGTGGCAACACATCAAACTTTAATATTCTTGTTTGATGCTTTTGAGACTCTTAGCATGCTTGAAATTGCATGAAACTCGACAGACAAAGGTATGCATATGGTTCAGATCAAGCCGGACAACTTTCTAATTAACTGTCATTAGCTCAGACCAAGAGGAAGTTAGATATTTTGGTTTGAATGTGGATGTTTCTGAGAATTTTCTCTCCCTCTCCCTCTGACAGAGAGAATGCACCCTGCCATTCGTGTGTGTCTGTGTCTGTGTGGGGAGGGGGGGAGGGGCTCTTTTAGTTTAAACACAAAATTATACATAGGGCCATACTGCCCTCTTGTGTCCAAAATTATATTTATATATACATTATACATATATTTGGTATGTGACTGAGGACCGAGAGCTTTTAAATACGGGACATTGATAATGGCCACGTGCAGAGCGCTCGAGGGAATTCCTATGGAAGTTCTGCTCGCTCATCGCCGTGGACGCGCACCGTTATGAATGCCCGTGCAGCCGTTAGTTTCATTTTAAAATTAGCGCCTTTTCTGGGGCCGATTGCTTGAATTGTGAGTTCAATAGCCTATTATTCTTCATGGAAACCACAACAACAAAAGAGTATAAAAGTTTTGTGTGAACGCAGCATAATGAACAAGCTGCGATCTCAAGATTGCAATGCTGGAGTGTGTGTGTGTGTGTGTGTGTGTGCGTGTGAGAGAGAGGCGCGGGCGAACTGTGTGTGTGTGTGTGTCTGTGTGGGGAGGGGCTCTTCGAGTGATAGTTATTATACAAAATTATACATAGGGCCATACTGCCCTCTTGTGTCCAAAATGATATTTATACATATATTTGGCAAGCATGTGACTGAGGACCGAGAGCTTTTAAATACGGACGTCCACACGGACATTGATAAGGGTTGCGCTTGCAGAGCGCTTGAGGGAATTCCTATGGAAGTAGGAATGAACTAAAAAACGTTCGCTCTGTTCTGCTCGCTCGTCGCCATGGACGCGCACCGTTATGAATGCCAGTGCAGCCACATACTTTTTAGTGTCACTTTAAAATTAGTGCAATAACGGGGCCGATTGCTTGAATTGTGAGTTCAATAGTCTATTATTTTTCACGGAAAACACAACAACAAAAGAGTACAATGATAGATTCGCTTAAATAGGGGCTTTTACATAAAATAGCCTATTCCGTCATCATCTTTTCAGTCAGCTCTTCACTCTCGTGATTAATGAAATTTGACTCCTGTTGCTGATATTTGCTGCAACTTTCGTTCCGCTCACAATTTAGTAAGCAAACACGCTTCAAATGTGTTTTTATTTTATTTTTGTGTATATATATATGTGTGTGTATATATATGTGTGTATATATATATATATATATATATAGCTTATGTTTCAAATATGAGTTAATTAACAATCGTTGGAAAGAATGATACTTTTAATATCACTAAACCGTCATTAGGTGCCGCCAGGCGACCGTCTTAATGAGCGAGTCATTGATTCATTCGTTCAAACGATTCGTTCGAACGGCTGAGTCATTCATGAATGAGACAGATTATGGATTGGTCGTTGAATCTTTGAGTCAACCGATTCGTTCAAAATGCTGAATCATTCAGTAATGAGAACGCGTTGCTGTGAGATGCTCGATGGTTCTGCTGTGATCTTTGTTTAACTATTTTCGCTGCTGAAACAGAAAAAAAAGTCAATATTGCATCTAAAATGTAAGTGATTTGACGTGTGTGTGTGTGTGTGTGTGTGTGTGATTGTGTCTGTTACAGTGATTGTTTAACCCTTGTTAAAGTTTAGGCCTTGTCTTTTTGGATATATATCTTTTTATATAAAAAAAAATAGCATACAACCCATGTATTTTAAATGTATTGTTTGCTTTAAATTACATTGAGATTTGTATGTTTGGTAATTGAACCTGAATGAATTATAAATGAATGTGCTATATTTCAGATCATATATTTGTTTTCCTTAAAATTTGAACTAACACTAACTTTATTCTCATCTGAATGATAGATTATTTATTTATGTATAAAATAAAAACACATTTGATTTTTCTTTTTTAATCAATGTAGAATGTGTAACTGAAAAAATAAACAGATTAGGGCTCTGATCGAGGACAATAAATGAAAACCAATGCAATATGATGAATGTCCAAAAGATTTTTTTTGCTTTTAAACTGTGTGTGTGTGTGTGTGTGTGTGTGTGTGTGTGTGTGTGTGTGTGTAAGAGATTTCGGTTGGGTGACAGTTGTAGTTTACAGTTTGACAAAAGCACAATGTTGTGTTTTATTGTGATTGTACACAAATATAAGTAAACACTTTGCAGTTTGAATAATGTCCTGTATGAACAAAAGGACGGGGTATGTTTTTATGTCTACATTGTTCAATCACGCCTCACACACACACACACACACACACACACACACACACACACACACACACACCAACTATTTTTCTAATCAGATCAGGCAAGTAATATTCTGTCTTGGCACACTTCATATAACTTTCAAACTTGTGTACTTATTTCATGTGTGCATTAAGTCCATGAGACCGTAGGGTGTCTCATTTTTCATTTTAGGTTTCAGAAGGTTTCTCACGCATACTTTGTGGTTGATATGTGCCCTCAATGCACACTTTTGCAGAGCCCACACCAATGCAAGCTCTACAGCACACATCTTCTCAAAGGTCAAAGCGGAGTTACGATATTGCCCGTCATGCACAGTAACCCTAAAGGCACCGGGGTGGCGGTGCCACCGGCTTGTTTATATATATATATACAAGATGGTACCCGGGCGTGGCAGGGGGGCTCGACAGCGCCCCCTGGAACGGGGTCCGAAAACATGGTCCATAACTCAAACACGCTTGCATGTAATAATATGAAACTCGGTACACATGTAGATCTCCTCGTTTCATATATACTTCACACTCTTACTTTTTACCCCAGCCCAACAGGAAGTGGGCTATTTAGGGTTGTTGGTAAAACACACGCAATGGAATGTGAAATACTCCTCCTAGAGAATTCAAACAAACGGCACGAAACTCGGTCAGCATGAAGTCAAGACATTGAGGATGAAAGTTTGCGAGGGGATTTTTGATATCTCGAACGGTTTGCCCGTGGCGAGGAAACAAAATTATGGCGAGAAACGTGAAACAGGAAGTGTGTCATAACTACTGCATACATTAACTGATCTTGATGAAACTTCAACAGTGTGTTCGTTGTAAGAGCCCGATCACATGGATGTGACTATTGTGAGTCAAAGTTATAGCGCCACCAACTGGCAGCAGGAAGTGTGTCACTTCCTAAATGCTTTGAAATCACCCTCTTATTTTTACCCGATTTGCTTCAAACTTTATGTGTATAATGTAAACACACGGCAGATGTAGACCTGTGAAAGGATTATTGATATCTTAGATACTGTTGCCGTGGCAACACATCAAACTTTAATATTCTTGTTTGATGCTTTTGAGACTCTTAGCATGCTTGAAATTGCATGAAACTCGACAGACACAGGTATGCATATGGTTCAGATCAAGCCGGACAACTTTCTAATTAACTGTCATTAGCTCAGACCAAGAGGAAGTTAGATATTTTGGTTTGAATGTGGATGTTTCTGAGAATTTTCTCTCCCTCTCCCTCTGACAGAGAGAATGCACCCTGCCATTCGTGTGTGTGTCTGTGTCTGTGTGGGGAGGGGGGGAGGGGCTCTTTTAGTTTAAACACAAAATTATACATAGGGCCATACTGCCCTCTTGTGTCCAAAATTATATTTATATATACATTATACATATATTTGGTATGTGACTGAGGACCGAGAGGTTTTAAATACGGGACATTGATAATGGCCACGTGCAGAGCGCTCGAGGGAATTCCTATGGAAGTTCTGCTCGCTCATCGCCGTGGACGCGCACCGTTATGAATGCCCGTGCAGCCGTTAGTTTCATTTTAAAATTAGCGCCTTTTCTGGGGCCGATTGCTTGAATTGTGAGTTCAATAGCCTATTATTCTTCATGGAAACCACAACAACAAAAGAGTATAAAAGTTTGGTGTGAACGCAGCATAATGAACAAGCTGCGATCTCAAGATTGCAATGCTGGAGTGTGTGTGTGTGTGTGTGTGTGTGCGTGTGAGAGAGAGGCGCGGGCGAACTGTGTGTGTGTGTGTGTCTGTGTGGGGAGGGGCTCTTCGAGTGATAGTTATTATACAAAATTATACATAGGGCCATACTGCCCTCTTGTGTCCAAAATGATATTTATACATATATTTGGCAAGCATGTGACTGAGGACCGAGAGCTTTTAAATACGGACGTCCACACGGACATTGATAAGGGTTGCGCTTGCAGAGCGCTTGAGGGAATTCCTATGGAAGTAGGAATGAACTAAAAAACGTTCGCTCTGTTCTGCTCGCTCGTCGCCATGGACGCGCACCGTTATGAATGCCAGTGCAGCCGCATACTTTTTAGTGTCACTTTAAAATTAGTGCAATAACGGGGCCGATTGCTTGAATTGTGAGTTCAATAGTCTATTATTTTTCACGGAAAACACAACAACAAAAGAGTACAATGATAGATTCGCTTAAATAGGGGCTTTTACATAAAATAGCCTATTCCGTCATCATCTTTTCAGTCAGCTCTTCACTCTCGTGATTAATGAAATTTGACTCCTGTTGCTGATATTTGCTGCAACTTTCGTTCCGCTCACAATTTAGTAAGCAAACACGCTTCAAATGTGTTTTTATTTTATTTTTGTGTATATATATATGTGTGTGTATATATATGTGTGTATATATATATATATATAGCTTATGTTTCAAATATGAGTTAATTAACAATCGTTGGAAAGAATGATACTTTTAATATCACTAAACCGTCATTAGGTGCCGCCAGGCGACCGTCTTAATGAGCGAGTCATTGATTCATTCGTTCAAACGATTCGTTCGAACGGCTGAGTCATTCATGAATGAGACAGATTATGGATTGGTCGTTGAATCTTTGAGTCAACCGATTCGTTCAAAATGCTGAATCATTCAGTAATGAGAACGCGTTGCTGTGAGATGCTCGATGGTTCTGCTGTGATCTTTGTTTAACTATTTTCGCTGCTGAAACAGAAAAAAAAGTCAATATTGCATCTAAAATGTAAGTGATTTGACGTGTGTGTGTGTGTGTGTGTGTGTGATTGTGTCTGTTACAGTGATTGTTTAACCCTTGTTAAAGTTTAGGCCTTGTCTTTTTGGATATATATCTTTTTATATAAAAAAAATAGCATACAACCCATGTATTTTAAATGTATTGTTTGCTTTAAATTACATTGAGATTTGTATGTTTGGTAATTGAACCTGAATGAATTATAAATGAATGTGCTATATTTCAGATCATATATTTGTTTTCCTTAAAATTTGAACTAACACTAACTTTATTCTCATCTGAATGATAGATTATTTATTTATGTATAAAATAAAAACACATTTGATTTTTCTTTTTTAATCAATGTAGAATGTGTAACTGAAAAAATAAACAGATTAGGGCTCTGATCGAGGACAATAAATGAAAACCAATGCAATATGATGAATGTCCAAAAGATTTTTTTTGCTTTTAAACTATGTGTGTGTGTGTGTGTGTGTGTGTGTGTGTGTGTAAGAGATTTCGGTTGGGTGACAGTTGTAGTTTACAGTTTGACAAAAGCACAATGTTGTGTTTTATTGTGATTGTACACAAATATAAGTAAACACTTTGCAGTTTGAATAATGTCCTGTATGAACAAAAGGACGGGGTATGTTTTTATGTCTACATTGTTCAATCACGCCTCACACACACACACACACACACCAACTATTTTTCTAATCAGATCAGGCAAGTAATATTCTGTCTTGGCACACTTCATATAACTTTCAAACTTGTGTACTTATTTCATGTGTGCATTAAGTCCATGAGACCGTAGGGTGTCTCATTTTTCATTTTAGGTTTCAGAAGGTTGCTCACGCATACTTTGTGGTTGATATGTGCCCTCAATGCACACTTTTGCAGAGCCCACACCAATGCAAGCTCTACAGCACACATCTTCTCAAAGGTCAAAGCGGAGTTACGATATTGCCCGTCATGCACAGTAACCCTAAAGGCACCGGGGTGGCGGTGCCACCGGCTTGTTTATATATATATATATATATATATATATATTTTTTTTTTTGTTGATTTGGTTGTCTTCATTGTGTATGTATTTTTAGTGTATGATATTGTATATGTTTACACGTTTCACAGGGCTCAGCTGAAAAAGAGATCTCGGTCTCAGTCTGGTTCCCCTGTTAAAATAAAGCAAAAAAAAAAAAAGCTAATTTTTGTGCTGTGAAATTTATCATGCGTTCTGAGCGTTAACTCTGTCCTGATTTATTTGTGTTCATCTTCTTGTTTTGGTGGTTTAATAGGATTTCACGAGTTCACACTTACATCAATTAAACAGAGTGAAGATTATGCGTATTTGGCGTGCTGTCCGGGGGGAGGGCTCCGAGCTCGGTATTTTTGCCCGAACCCAGAGTACCCCCCTAAATACAAAAAATACAGTTTTGTATTATGTTTCAGAACGTAAGTTTAGCAGTTTTGAAAAGAGAATGTAAACGTGCACATTAGCCTGTAGGTTCGTAGAGTTTTGCTGGTGTCTGAGTGAGAAATGTATTCATTTAATTTGAGATGTTGTTATTGAATGCATTTTGTGCCAAAGCAGTGATGAATGATCCAGTTTATCTCACACTGACTGATGTTGATCACTGTGTGAAGTTTAGAGAAACGAGTTCTACGACTGTAAACAACGAAACGCCTACATCGGGTTCACTGCTTCATCACACTAACACGTCTTCCGTTTGTCATATTCTCGTCTTCTTCTGTTTGCACTTGTGTGATAAACATCAGCCAGAAGCTCACAGTGGAGGAAATACGCAGACGCCAGTAAGTTCATCGCATCAAATTACTTTATTAACAGAGGAATGAAGCAGTATGAGACGTTCACACAGGAAACACTGCTGTCCTTGCTTTCTGTTGTGGCACACACACACACACTCGTTCACACACACACATAATCACGCTCATACACACATACTCATACACACACTCGCACACTCACATACACTCATACACACACTCGCACACTCACATACACTCATACTCATACACACACTCGCACACTCACATACACTCATACTCGTACACGCACACACATTAGTTCACACTGGTACTCATACACACACTCTCGCACTCACTTCACACTCGCACACTCACTCTCGCACTCACTTTACACTTGTACTCATACATACACACTTCACTCTCGCACATACTCACTCATATACACTCATACTTATACACACACTCAATCACATACTTACACACACTCACACTCATATACACTCATACTCACATACTCATACACACACTCGCATACAAACACACACTCATAGATAAACACACACTCTCACACACACACACCTCTCACTCATGCACGGTCGTCTTCTTTTGGTGTTTGTAAAAGGTTGTGTGTGTTTGCAGTGATTCAGCTCCACATGAATCAGGGGTTTCTCAGTGTTCGAGGATTCAGTGACGTTCGGTCCATGTGAAGCTCAGCAGCAGCCGTGTGTTAAAACACACTCGTTCAGTCTCACTCTTTAAAACACACTCCTTCAGTCTCACTCTTTAAAACACACTCCTTCAGTCTCACTCTTTAAAACACACTCGTTCAGTCTCACTCTTTAAAACACACTCGTTCAGTCTCACTCTTTAAAACACACTCGTTCAGTCTCACTCTTTAAAACACACTCGTTCAGTCTCACTCTTCAAAACACACTCCTTCAGTCTCACTCTTTAAAACACACTCCTTCAGTCTCACTCTTTAAAACACACTCGTTCAGTCTCACTCTTTAAAACACACTCGTTCAGTCTCACTCTTTAAAACACACTCCTTCAGTCTCACTCTTTAAAACACACTTCTTCAGCCTTTTAGGTCCTTGATTCAAGGAAAAAGAAGGACATTTCTTTATTTTCTTTTCTGAGGGGTCCATGATTAAAAGAAGAGCGAGAAACAGACGGTGTTTCTCATGGCAGGAGAACTGTGCCAGTCTTCAGACGGTGTCTCTGTGATGGAAAATAAGAGATAAAGACATGAGCGACACGAGAAAGAGCTTGGTCCTGCTGCTCATCGCCAGGAAACGCTGCCGTTCAACGACAAACTGAAACACCTTGACTGTGAACTGTGGAAAGAGTGGGAGAATTGGTCTTCGATTCATGGTGGAGAACTAATAAAAGTGTGTTTTTCACTCTTTCTGCAATGCTGTAACCTACCTAATGTATATCCTAACAATATTTAGGGCCAGATTTACTAACAGCTCCAGTGCAAACCCTCTTCTGGCGTTCATAAACTACTGTCAGGATTTACTAAAGACACAGTGAAAAATCTGCGCTGAAAAGGTGAGGACAGTTATTCTGTCAGGACCACTATTGTAGAAAAGGATTGACAATTAGCAAACAGTTAGGATTGGCGGTCTGGTTCTGGATACGAGCAGCAATAACCCGCCTTAGGGTGAACAGAACAGAACCAACATGAATGTATAGAAGATATCATTAATTCAATATTTTAATGTACAACATAATTTGAGAATTTAGTCCGATTCAAGGGCACTCAGAAGGCCAAATCCTGACTGAGACAGGAGGAGCTGGGGAGGGAGGAGGGTAATCGCTCCTGAGAAACGCGATCGCTGCTGATAATACTGATGAGCTTATATATGAATACAGTGATAGAGGCGTATTCCTATAGTAGAGGATCAGCTGAGAGTCACTGATGTGAGCTCGACTAACCTGACCCGCCAGAACTGACGCTACGCTGACCTTATTGCATATGCGTTTGTAGGAGATTCCCTTTCAGACGCAGTATTTATGGGAGGAGTGTATTTAAAAGAATCACGCAAGGTGACTTACTTAGCCGACTCCGTGTTACAAATATGGTAGAACTATCAATTCTAACACTGAAGATTATGTGGCGAGGGCGGCGTGGTTCAGCTAAGTCTGTAGCGCGCGAGAGAGGACGGAGCCGAGCGGTGAGTAAGTGGGTGAAGTGCAGATGATGAACACCTGTGTCTGATTGCAGTAATTGGCGTGGAGAGACCGCATGAAAGCCGGCGGGAACGAGAGAGAGAGTTGGACTGGGAACGAGAGAGAGAGTTGGACTGGGAACGAGAGAGAGAGTTGGACTGGGAACGAGAGAGAGAGTTGGACTGGGAACGAGAGAGAGAGTTGGACTGGGAACGAGAGAGAGAGTTGGACTGGGAACGAGAGAGAGTTGGACTGGGAACGAGAGAGAGAATTGGACTGGGAACGAGAGAGAGAGTTGGACTGGGAACGAGAGAGAGAGTTGGACTGGGAACGAGAGAGAGAGTTGGACTGGGAACGAGAGAGCGAGTTGGACTGGGAACGAGAGAGAGAGTTGGACTGGGAACGAGAGAGAGAGAGTTGGACTGGGAACGAGAGAGAGTTGGACTGGGAACGAGAGAGAGAGTTGGACTGGGAACGAGAGAGAGAGTTGGACTGGGAATGAGAGAGAGTTGGACTGGGAACGAGAGAGAGAGTTGGACTGAGAACGAGAGAGAGAGTTGGACTGGGAACGAGAGAGAGAGTTGGACTGGGAACGAGAGAGAGAGTTGGACTGGGAACGAGAGAGAGAGTTGGACAGGGAACGAGAGAGGGAACGAGAGAGAGAGTTGGACTGGGAACGAGAGAGAGAGTTGGACTGGGAACGAGAGAGAGAGTTGGACTGGGAACGAGAAAGAGAGTTGGACTGGGAACGAGAGAGAGAGTTGGACTGGGAACGAGAGAGAGAACGAGAGAGAGAGTTGGACTGGGAACGAGAGAGAGAGTTGGACTGGGAACGAGAGAGAGAGTTGGACTGGGAACGAGAGAGAGAGTTGGACTGGGAACGAGAGAGAGAGTTGGACTGGGAACGAGAGAGAGAGTTGGACTGGGAACGAGAGAGAGAGTTGGACTGGGAACGAGAGAGAGTTGGACTGGGAACGAGAGAGAGAGTTGGACTGGGAACGAGAGAGAGAACGAGAGAGAGAGTTGGACTGGGAACGAGAGAGAGAGTTGGACTGGGAACGAGAGAGAGAGTTGGACTGGGAACGAGAGAGAGAGTTGGACTGGGAACGAGAGAGAGAGTTGGACTGGGAACGAGAGAGAGAACGAGAGAGAGTTGGACTGGGAACGAGAGAAAGAGTTGGACTGGGAACGAGAGAGAGAGTTGGACTGGGAACGAGAGAGAGAGTTGGACTGGGAACGAGAGAGAGAGTTGGACTGGGAACGAGAGAGAGAGTTGGACTGGGAACGAGAGAGAGAGTTGGACTGGGAACGAGAGAGAGAGTTGGACTGGGAACGAGAGAGAGAGTTGGACTGGGAACGAGAGAGAGAGTTGGACTGGGAACGAGAGAGAGAGTTGGACTGGGAACGAGAGAGAGAGTTGGACTGGGAACGAGAGAGAGAGTTGGACTGGGAACGAGAGAGAGAGTTGGACTGGGAACGAGAGAGAGAGTTGGACTGGGAACGAGAGAGAGAGTTGGACTGGGAACGAGAGAGAGTTGGACTGGGAACGAGAGAGAGAGTTGGACTGGGAACGAGAGAGAGAACGAGAGAGAGAGTTGGACTGGGAACGAGAGAGAGAGTTGGACTGGGAACGAGAGAGAGAGTTGGACTGGGAACGAGAGAGAGAGTTGGACTGGGAACGAGAGAGAGAGTTGGACTGGGAACGAGAGAGAGAACGAGAGAGAGTTGGACTGGGAACGAGAGAGAGAGTTGGACTGGGAACGAGAGAGAGAGTTGGACTGGGAACGAGAGAGAGAGTTGGACTGGGAACGAGAGAGAGAGTTGGACTGGGAACGAGAGAGAGAGTTGGACTGGGAACGAGAGAGAGAGTTGGACTGGGAACGAGAGAGAGAGAGTTGGACTGGGAACGAGAGAGAGAACGAGAGAGTTGGACTGGGAACGAGAGAGAGAACCGAGAGAGAGAACGAGAGAGTTGGACTGGGAACGAGAGAGAGAGTTGGACTGGGAACGAGAGAGAGTTGGACTGGGAACGAGAGAGAGAGTTGGACTGGGAACGAGAGAGAGAGTTGGACTGGGAACGAGAGAGAGAGTTGGACTGGGAACGAGAGAGAGAGTTGGACTGGGAACGAGAGAGAGAGTTGGACTGGGAACGAGAGAGAGAGTTGGACTGGGAACGAGAGAGAGAGTTGGACTGGGAACGAGAGAGAGAGTTGGACTGGGAACGAGAGAGAGTTGGACTGGGAACGAGAGAGAGAGTTGGACTGGGAACGAGAGAGAGAGTTGGACTGGGAACGAGAGAGAGAGTTGGACTGGGAACGAGAGAGAGAGTTGGACTGGGAACGAGAGAGAGAGTTGGACTGGGAACGAGAGAGAGAGTTGGACTGGGAACGAGAGAGAGAGTTGGACTGGGAACGAGAGAGAGAGTTGGACTGGGAACGAGAGAGAGAGTTGGACTGGGAACGAGAGAGAGAGTTGGACATGCTACTGCCACACCCGACGCCAGCTAGAAAGCTGCTGTTTGTTTTGTGCTGTTACCACGGTGACTCGGTGAAAGTGCTACTGGGTGCCTCCTTTTGTTTTTGTTTATTTTTGTGTTTTTATTTTTGTGTCTTCTTCCTTCCACCCACTGAACCTTATCACAGATTATTTTATAAATAATCTTCCTGATCAGTTTCATCTCCTCAGATAGCTTAGCCTTAGAGGAACTCGATGATGGCGCGTAGCTGGAAGAAAACACAACTAGAGGTTTTTTGTATTTTCATCTCTCTTAGAAGAAAACAAACACAACCCTAGGTATTTATTTGATACAGAGGCTAAACTAACAAGAAATAAAGCTTCTACTTCTGAAGTTTCCAAGCAACACACCAGTAATGACTTTATGAACTTCTTTACTTACAAGATTGATAATATTAGAGAGAAA
Source organism: Rhinichthys osculus (assembly GCA_029959095.1). Classification (NCBI taxonomy): domain Eukaryota; kingdom Metazoa; phylum Chordata; class Actinopteri; order Cypriniformes; family Leuciscidae; genus Rhinichthys; species Rhinichthys osculus. The sequence continues at coordinate 40,473,155 of JARWKJ010000001.1, read as the reverse complement.
ATTATAACTATGCAACCGTCTACCACAGTATCGCATCAGGGAGTGCACTGTAGTCTCCCTGAGGAAATATTCCATTCACTCATTGCTATAGGAGATTTAAATAATCTAAATCGACAACTTGTATGTTAGACCCTATACCGACTAAGCTACTGAAAGAGATGTTTCCAGAGGTCATATATCTTCTTCTTAATATCATTAATTCGTCTTTGTCTCTAGAATACGTATCAAAAAGTTAAGCTGGCTATGATAAAACCGCTTGTTAAAAAACCACAACTTGATCCTACAGAATTAGTCAATTACAGGCCGATCTCGAATCTGCCTTTTCTATCAAAGATATTAGAAAAAGCAGTATCCTCACAACTGTGTTCCTTTCTAGAAAGAAATGATATCTGCGAGGATTCCCAGTCCGGATTTAGACCGCACCATAGCACTGAGACCGCTCTCATCAGAGTCACACATGATCTGCTCTTATCATCCGATCGTGGTTGTATCTCTCTATTAGTGTTACTCGATCTTAGTGCTGCATTTGATACTATTGACCACAACATTCTTTTAAATAGACTAGAAAACTATGTTGACAGAGTTAGTCGGCGCCGGTTAGAAACCTGTGTGTGCTCTTTGATTCCAATCTTTCATTTGAAAGCCACTTTTCTAGTATCTGTAAAACCTTATTCTTCCATCTTAAAAACATATGTAAATTATAATATATACTCTCAAATTCCCGTTCTCACAGATTCGCAGAAATGCGATATAAGGCCATACAAGCCTGTCCGCGCTTTCGAAAGTAGTTCATTTAAAAAGAAATAGTACAAAACAACATTAGAGACATTTGATGTAATGTAATTATGTATGTAATAATGAGAAGTTTTAAATTATTTTCGGTTCATTATGAAAGTCTAGATAATCAATAGGAAGCTGGAGTTTCAGCAGGGCCGCATGACTTTATTTCTTCTACAGAACATAATAAAAGAGCGTTGGGACGCCATTGTAAAAGTCACAAAGATTTGAACACATGAGGGTGAGTAAATGATGACACATGTTTACTGGGGACACTTACTATTCAACAATATTATTATTCTGCTGCATTGACACCATTATATGAGAACTGAACTGAGCTGGATGATGACATCACGGTTTTCTCCAGAGCGGCTGTAAAGATAAATGAACTGAATTAATAACTAAAGCTTTTTCCAACAGAAATGAACCATCACTGAACTCAAGCTGGACTATGACACTATTTTCTTCTAGAGCTGCTCGTACAGCGGAAACAAACTTTGTTGCATTATTTTCCCGCTATCACTGTAAAGCGCTGACTTGACAGAGTGATCATTTTGCTTGGATTATCACTGGCTGTCGCTCGAGACGGTCAAAGCCTTCAGGGGCTTGAGATGGAGGTAAAAGATCATTTAAAAAAGAGCGATTCATTCACAAAACATCCAATGATGTGGAAGAAAGTTCAGGCCAGTTCTTCCTGGTGTCATGTTAACCCGATGAAGCGTCCGCTTGTCCATCATGTCCTCTTGAGCTCAGACATGCACTGACTTCTACTGTTATAACACGTATAATATAGAGTCTTTTCTACAACTGGCTGACTGTTTTAAGATTGTCACCAAATTCATGAGTTGTCATCACAGCGCATGTATTGGCATCAGAATCTGTTCTCAGAAAGGTTTAAAGAGCAGCACAGCCTCTGGAGTTCCTGCATCTGTGCATGTTGCAGGACATCAGAGCCGCTCTAACAGAAACCTGAAGCCCTGAAGCTTTGCCAGTGTTAATGTTGCCTGTGTGTAAATGTGTTGTATAGATCATCAGGTCTGAGGTTTAGAACAAGGTCCCAGAGGACGGTTTGGTGGTGCCTTTTATTTTTAATGTGGAGGTGTAAAGTTTTTTGTAAAATTTATATTTGGTTACTGGAGCCTGGAAATGATGCCATTAAACATGTTTAAAATACCATCTGTATGTTGTTTACACATTAATTTGAAGATTCAATGATGAAAATATGTTTGATTGATGATATTTAATACCAGATCCTGGTTATCCTGTTTACTTACTGTTATTAACACAGACTTTAGATGTACAAAGACCGCTCATGGGCTGCCAAGGGTGCACTCATATTACTCATGAACGAGTCCCACCTTTAAATAACACAGTCTGTCGCTGATTGGTAGTCATCACATCACTGCACGTCACTGAATAAAAGACAACGCAGTTCATTTTCAAAGTGGAACTTCGACATTGTGTCTTGGATTGACGCTATAGGGAAGACCATCAGCGTGACAATAAGCTTTGTTCTTGCTTTACTCTCTCCTGAGGGATGAGAGTCTGATGTTTACTCAGCTCTCGAAGGGGCAAGACGGGATAGATCTCGGAGATTTACTCTCTCCTGAGGGATGAGAGTCTGATGTTTACTCAGCTCTCGAAGGGGGAGAGACGGGATGGATCTCGGAGATTTACTCTCTCCTGAGGGATGAGAATCTGATGTTTACTCAGCTCTCGAAGGGGGAGAGACGGGATGGATCTCGGAGATTTACTCTCTCCTGAGGGATGAGAGTCTGATGTTTACTCAGCTCTCGAAGGGGGAGAGACGGGATGGATCTCGGAGATTTACTCTCTCCTGAGGGATGAGAGTCTGATGTTTACTCAGCTCTCGAAGGGGCAAGACGGGATGGATCTCGGAGATTTACTCTCTCCTGAGGGATGAGAGTCTGATGTTTACTCAGCTCTCGAAGGGGGAGAGACGGGATGGATCTCGGAGATTTACTCTCTCCTGAGGGATGAGAGTCTGATGTTTACTCAGCTCTCGAAGGGGCAAGACGGGATGGATCTCGGAGATTTACTCTCTCCTGAGGGATGAGAGTCTGATGTTTACTCAGCTCTCGAAGGGTCAAGACGGGATGGATCTCGGAGATTTACTCTCTCCTGAGGGATGAGAGTCTGATGTTTACTCAGCTCTCGAAGGGGGAGAGACGGGATAGATCTCGGAGATTTACTCTCTCCTGAGGGATGAGAGTCTGATGTTTACTCAGCTCTCGAAGGGGGAGAGACGGGATGGATCTCGGAGATTTACTCTCTCCTGAGGGATGAGAATCTGATGTTTACTCAGCTCTTGAAGGGGCAAGACGGGATGGATCTCGGAGATTTACTCTCTCCTGAGGGATGAGAATCTGATGTTTACTCAGCTCTCGAAGGGGCAAGATGGGATGGATCTCGGAGATTTACTCTCTCCTGAGGGATGAGAATCTGATGTTTACTCAGCTCTCGAAGGGGCAAGACGGGATGGATCTCGGAGATTTACTCTCTCCTGAGGGATGAGAATCTTATGTTTACTCAGCTCTCGAAGGGGGAGAGACGGGATGGATCTCGGAGATTTACTCTCTCCTGAGGGATGAGAATCTGATGTTTACTCAGCTCTCGAAGGGGCAAGACGGGATAGATCTTGGAGATTTACTCTCTCCTGAGGGATGAGAGTCTGATGTTTACTCAGCTCTCGAAGGGGCAAGACGGGATAGATCTTGGAGATTTACTCTCTCCTGAGGGATGAGAGTCTGATGTTTACTCAGCTCTCGAAGGGGGAGAGACGGGATGGATCTCGGAGATTTACTCTCTCCTGAGGGATGAGAATCTGATGTTTACTCAGCTCTCGAAGGGGCAAGACGGGATGGATCTCGGAGATTTACTCTCTCCTGAGGGATGAGAGTCTGATGTTTACTCAGCTCTCGAAGGGGGAGAGACGGGATGGATCTCGGAGATTTACTCTCTCCTGAGGGATGAGAATCTGATGTTTACTCAGCTCTCGAAGGGGGAGAGACGGGATGGATCTCGGAGATTTACTCTCTCCTGAGGGATGAGAATCTGATGTTTACTCAGCTCTCGAAGGGGCAAGACGGGATGGATCTCGGAGATTTACTCTCTCCTGAGGGATGAGAGTCTGATGTTTACTCAGCTCTCGAAGGGGGAGAGACGGGATGGATCTCGGAGATTTACTCTCTCCTGAGGGATGAGAATCTGATGTTTACTCAGCTCTCGAAGGGGGAGAGACGGGATGGATCTCGGAGATTTACTCTCTCCTGAGGGATGAGAGTCTGATGTTTACTCAGCTCTCGAAGGGGCAAGACGGGATGGATCTCGGAGATTGTAGGCGGAGCTGTGGGAGTCTGATAGGGGTTGTTTTCTCTTCTAGACTGCTCATGCTAGCTCTGTTGCCTGATGTTGGTTCAGGAAGGTTAATATGGCATGTCTACCTCTGAGGAATTAGATGCTGAGAGAGTTGAGGCAGGTGTTATTAAAACAATAATCTGCTTCCTCCACTGCCCCACATATGAGTTTGGGAGCCTTATTCCTTCTAGATTTCCACATTGAGCTGTCGGGGTAATGGAGGAGTTTTGTAATCTCGATATGCAAGGATGCCCCAGTCAGGACAGGCCTGTGGAGGCACAAGTGTAGCAAGTGCTCCAGACCCGGCTTCGAGGCAGAACACTCCTCTGGAGCATTAGTAAAAAATGTATTATTGCTGAATTGGCACATTTTTTGGTTCACTAGTTCGCCTGCCCATTCAGCCTTAAAGGTTAATAGTAAACTAACTTGGCTTGCTGTCCTTAGAGGAGGCTCGAACCCGAGGCTCGGCTTGAGCTCAGAGTTAAACCCCCCTTGATGAAATTGCACATAAGAGGATAGAGATAATTTACTGGAGGAGAAGGAGAGGAGGAATGTGGGGTGTCTGCTGCTTATATAGCATGCTCGTAATGATTATTGACATGACTGAATGTTTAGGCTCCTCCCGAACCTACGTTTGGAACTTAATTCAAAGGAAAACAGGGATCGGAAACTGCTCTTTCTGTCGCTTGCTTCATAGTGTGCACTACACAGTGCTTGATTACTTGGGCATGCTGGCGTGTTTGAGAACGATTTCGCCTTAAAGCTCTGCTGTTGGTGGGAAGGGAGGGAGGATGGTGGTAAAGGCCAGGACTTCCCTTTTGCTATAGAGATAGAAGAGTATCTTTTCTTCGACTACTGGAGGATATTGGCGTAGCCAGCGTGTCCACTAAAGCGTTTCAGTCAGCTGTAAACACTAGGCGCTCTGCTGAAAACACCAAGCTGTGGGCGCTTGAGAGCGTTTGCCGGTTGGTCGGTGTGGTATTTGACCCGCCTCTCCTCCACTGTGATTGGACGGCTGGGTAAAAAGTAACAGTGATGAGAGCATGAGGACATTCTTCAACTCTTGGCGACCGGTAAAAAACGGCAAGCACTCAGCATGAAATAGACACTCAGCGCCTCATTATGCTCCTGGCTTTTAAAAACTCGGCGCTCCCATTGAAAACAATAGGAAAAATACGCTACTGCTAAATACCCTTCTCCTTAGGGAGTGGCACCACTATACAGTCAATAATCTGTACAGTGAATTCATGCTATGCTCATTATGTTTGTGCATATGCACAGATTAATGAGGCAGGCGTTCCCTTCAGCGTGGCGGTGTGGGTTTAGGTAGCATCAACTCCATGACGCATGAATGTCTCCGGTTACGACTGGAACCCTGGTTCTCTGAGAAGAGGAACGAGACTTGCCTACTTTAGACAAAATAGTTGATGACATGTTTTACAGGCGCTCTTTTATATATATAGGCGCTCCGCTTGTGACGTCATGGACTGTAGTCAGCAATAAACTGGCGTGTTTGTCACACTGGCTTCAGACACCGGTCACGCTGATGGCATTCCCCATAGTGTCCATCCAAGACCAGTTGTTCCTCCTCCTCCGAGAACCAGGGTTATAGTCGTAACCGGAGACGTTTCTTCCATTCATAAGTGATATGAGTGCACCGTCTGTGTACATCTATAGTGTTTTAGAAGCTCAGGTTCCGACAGAAAGTGTTCTGGGCCTGTGATTGTACATGCGCATTGGCTCGTCTGGCCTGAAAAATAAGCTTTTTAGTGCTATTTGAGCATAAGAAACCACATTTTTGGGACAATGTCAGATTTCATTGCTGATTGTGAAATGTGTTATTGGATTGTGAGGTTTGGCAAGCAGTTTCTGAGATTTCAGGATTCCCTGGATGCCCGAAACAGCTTCACGGTGACAATATGGCCGCCAAGTGAACAGACTTTCCTTGGAAGGAAGTTTGGTGATTGAATCGTTTTTGTTTTAATCGATAGCCAGCCATAGGGAAACTCCACTTGTTTCAGAGCTTGTTTTGTGTGTGTTCATGCATCAGGCTCCAGGTACTTTGGGCTTGTGTTGGACAGGGATAATCTCCTGAAAGTTCAACAGTAACTCTTCTGATAAAAGTCCTCAAGGCAAATGGCAGCGTTTCCAGTGGATGAGCATGAAGGCAGAGCTGAAACACAACAGGTTCACGACACACTTCTGCACACACTCACCATGTGGACTCATGACAGACTCTGAGTGCCAGCTCTTTTAGACTTCCTGTTTCCCTGTAACACTTCCACATCTGCGGAACACAAGCAAGGTACACTTCAACTGGGCGTTACACAATAAAATATAATGAAGGACATGATCAGGACACACAACATGATAAACAGTGGAGTTTGAGCTGTAGAGTATCGTGTGTTGGTGAGAAGCTCTCGTCCATCAGCGACTCCCTCGAGGACATGTGCGTGATGCGTACGACACAGATCACATGATCAACACAAGACGTGCTCTGGGAAACACTCATTCTGATTGCAGCCTTCAGAATGGAGCGCCGGGATAAAGCCATGCACACAAACATCACAAACAAACGTCCCGTGAACATTCGACAGGAGCGTGTCATTTAAATAATAAAACATGAATGAATGCAGCAGTTCCTCAAGGAGCATCATGGGACTTGTTCTACAAGCCTCGTTTTCATAAATATGGAAGTAGATCAGCCCGAACACACCCGACAGCAGGCGAACATGACACGGGTTAATAATCTCACACAGATGAGGTTCAGTTCAAACCCTTCGATGTGTTTTCAGCAGAATAATCACATCATGATCAGTATAAGGACATGGAACAGAAAGGCATGCAGGATCCGGACTCATGCGGAGCGTCACACACAGCCGTACTCGTACCACAGCGACTCCTCCGCCGGCACACACACATCGGGCTCGCCGTCAGCGGGGGGGGCTTTAGGGGGAGGGCCGCTAATGTTGCTAACGAGGGCCGTGTTGAGCGACAGGATGGCCTGGTTTCTAGCGCCGCCCGTCACCGCCGGCTCGCCAAACACTGAGTCCAGAAACATGGAGTCTACGGTGAAGGAGGGACCTAGAAAGGCCTGCAGGCTCAGCTCGGACTCCGCTACGCTGCAGGGCATGCTAGCTGACGTGGGCAGGGCGCGGGGGCCGTACTCACTGGAGCTCTGGGTCCGGGCGGGACACGGGTCCACCAGAACGGGCTGCCGGCTGTCCTTGGAGAGCAGGTCGTGGATGCTGGTCCTGCGCACGGTTCCCTCAGCGGTGGAGATGACGCTGCTGGCGCGGGGCAGACCCGAGGAGCTCGAGTCCAGGCGCTCCGACACCGACACCGCTCTGCTCTGGGACGCCAGGCCGGCTCGGGGCGGCGCCGAACCCTTGGCCCGTGTGCTCTCCGCCTTACGCAGGCTCGGGCGGCCCGGGGGACCGGAGTCTGGCGCCGCTGCCCTGCCGCTGGCTGAACGCAGGATCCCCCGGCCCTTCACACGCTCTCTGGCTCCCGACACACGACCCGGCTGAGCTGGGAGAGACTCCTGCACAGGGGAAGAGGGACAGGAAGTATTATTTTTATTCAGCAAGGATGCCTTAAATTGATCAAAAGTGACACAATATGTGAACTATATTAGCGTCCACACCAGCGGACGATATCTGTCGCTTTAAATGCTTGAGCTCGTTAAAACAGGATGGATTCTGATTGGCTGTCAATGCTTCTATCATTCCTCTGTATTGTTATCATTGTAGTTGTGCTGTGGACTCTTTTTCTTTTACATTTACAATGATTTTTAAAAACATATCTTTGTTGTTATTGTTATAGTTATAATTATTATCCTTTGGTATGAAAGAGCCAAAAGACATTACAATGTTATAAAAGATTCTATTTCAAATAAATGCACTCTTTCTGTTCATCAAAAAATCCTGAGAAATGAAATGTATGACGGTTTCCACACAAATCTGAAGCAGCACAACTGTTTTCAACACTGATAATAATCATAAATGTTTCTTGAGCATCAGGGGCCGTATTCACAAAGAATTTTATCTTACCACTAGGAGTACTCCTAAATCGCACTAAAATATTTTAGCTAGGAGTTTTCTCTTAAAAGTTATTCACAACGCCTTTCAGACCTACTCTTAGTAAGGAAAAATGACAACTCCTAAACTAAGAGTGAGTCTTCGTTGCTATGGATGACGTCAGTTCTCACGCACGAGCTTCCTCGCAATGATCACGGTGATTGAGTGTTAGATGACAGGGCGATCGTGCGGAGCATAACACAGACGCAACAAATCATGGAATTACCACATCGAAATATGTCTGTGTCCTACACAAAATAATAATAGTAATGTCATCGAAATGCATATATAATGACATGTTTGTGCAGGCTTCAGTGAAGTGTGATTCTAAAAACGCAGAGAGAGAGAAAAGTCGTGAATTAAATTAAATTAAATCAAGGTAGCCTAATACCCCAATGAAAACTGCCACTTGCCTAATAATGAAAAACGACACTTGCATTAACACTTGCTTGGTTAATTGACATCATATTAGCCTAAATAGAAAAATAAACTTAAAACAAGGAAATGTTGCTCCTATTGAAGTAATGTAACTTTGAATGACGGTGGATTATGGACTCGCCAAAATGGAAAAGAAAGCCCAACTGAATGCAGGATCAGTTACTGCTGCTGGCCCAGTTAGTGCAAAAAAAAAAAAAACATAATAAAAGTTAAGGTAAAGGTAAATTCGGCACTGGGATATGAAGCAAAACTAAGCGTGAGATGGGAGAGGATTTGTTTGCAGATCAATGCAGCGTTCCCGCTTGTGTCGCGGAGCCCGGACGACTGCGAGAGGCGCTGGTGTGCGCTAAGATCCTCTGTGAACAGGTCTTAGTGAGTTAGGAGTCCTCTCGACTTCTTTTAAGCTGTCCCAGACTTAGGTGCTACTTTTAGGGCTAAAATGCTTCGTGAATTACTCTTAGTGAAAAAAATGAGGAGTCCTAAAGTTAGGAGTGACACGCCCATTATTTTTAGGAGTTGCTCCTAAATTCGCCAGTTAGGAGCTACTTTTAGCCTTAAAATTCTTTGTGAATACGGCCCCTGTTCATCATATTAGAGTGATTTCTGGAGGATCATGTGACACTGAAGACTGGAGTAATGATGCTGAAAATTCAGCTTTGATCACAGGAATAAATTACACTTTACTGTATATTCACATAGAAAACAGCTGATTTACACTGGAGTAAATAGTACACTGTTTTACTGTATTTCTGATCAAATAAATGCAGCCTTGGTGAGCAGAAGAGACTCCAAACCTTTGACCGGTAGTGTGTGTGTGTGTGTGTGTGTGTGTGTGTGTGTGTGTGGCCTGGTAAACCCTACGTTATGGGGACAAAATGTCCCCACAAGGATGGCAATATCCGAAATCCTTGTTCGTGTGGGGACATTTTTTGGTCCCCATGAGGAAATCAGCTTATAAATCATACTAAGTGATGTTGTTTGAAAATGTAAAAATGCAGAATGTTTCCTGTGATGGGCAGGTTTAGGGATAGGGTTAGTGTAAGGGAATAGAATATACAGTCTGTACAGTATAAAAATCATTATGTCTATGGAAAGTCCCCATAAAACATGAAAACACAACATGTGTGTGTGTGTGTGTGTGTGAGCCTCTGTGTATAGTGTGTGTGAGAGTGAGTGTGTCCTGCAGGCTTGAGTTTAAGTCTGAACTCATTGGGTCGTTTACACTGATATGGACAGTGGTTCAGAAGGTCACAGATGGGCCTTTTCAAGCTGCTCTATTAATGACAGATAACAAACCAGACCGTGACGGGTTGGTCTACATGCCGTCTCTTCCTGTGTGAGTGTGTGTTTCTACAGTCTGAGCGTGCGGGACTAGTGCTGCGGTTTGTAAGTGTTGTGATGGTGTAGATGTGTGTGTGTGTGTGTGTGTGATGCGTCACCTCTGCCGGGTCTGTGCTCTCGGTCAGGAACTGCTGCAGGGAGACCCTCTCAGGCTTAACCCTGTGTGAGCCGTCCTGAGCGCTGAGCTGCGATGATGTCATCCTCACGGGACTGTCCAAACACACACTGACGTCTCCACTGCTCTCGCTGTGAGCTGCGCTCGCACTGCCGTTCATCACGCCTGACACACACACACACACACAGAGCGTCACACGCCGATAACCTAACAAACACACTCACTACAAGCTACTAACAAATGTATAATAACTAAGCAATTCAAATAAACATATTTAATAATATTATATACAGTTAAATATGATAAATCACAGCCATGTTACAGGCACACAATGAATAAAACAAGATAACACATCAAAACCATAGTGATAAACGAGCATTTAACTCAACATTTATTTAATTAAATAGACACCGGACATGACTGAAAGATGGACTGACTGAGATCCAGAGCATTAGAGTCTGTGAACAGATCATCACGACTTCGGCACCAAATCGGTACTGAAATTTTAAAATTGTGACGCATTGGAGCCAATCACAGACAGATCTGATGAGCATGTGAGCACAATGGCCAATCAGAGGCGTTTATGATTCCGCTCAACAGTGCTCAAAGTTTCAACAATTTTCTAAAGTCGGTACTTTTTGACAACTCTAGTGACTAGATTGCAAATTGTCACTGCACAATGTTTGTGTTTTGTTGTCAGCATTTTAGTTTTTTTTCCAGAGCTTCTTTATAGATATAATGAACTAATGTAATAATTGATGATCTTTACAACAGAGCTGAATCCACACTGACCTGACTTCAGATGAACAACAGCCCAAATGCAGCAATTTCCTGTTTATCACTGTGAAGCTGCTCTGAAACAATCTGTATTGTATAAAGCGCTGTAGAAATAAAGCTGACTTGAGCCCTAATAACTAATGACATAATGACATCTAGATGTCTCCTCTGTAAAGATCACATTAGAGAGGAGTGTAAATGCATGAAGCTCTGGCAGTGAGACGGCTTCACACACACACACACACACACTCACCCTGAGCTCGCAGCACACTCGACTCCTCCGAGGACACCTGAGTGATGTCATCGCTGGACATGGCGTTACCTGCGGACAACAGAGCGGCACAGTGATGTCATCACAGCACAGCAGGAGCGACTCAACCACCTGATACAGCTAATACCACCACAGGGGCGGTCGAGGAAGAGCTATGCTAACATTACTGGAAAAACATCAATTCAAGTTCCATAAAATGATAAACCTCACATTGTAGCCATTATTTTTAAGAAAAGGCTAAATGATTATATTTAAATTAATTATATATACATATATAATCTTATGGTTTAGATTTTTAAATGCATATTAGCTTCATTTCGATTCACCGACTGAATGAAAATGTAATTCCGCTCTCTGACAGTAGATGGCGCTTGGACAGTAGATGGAAGAACAGAAATATAGCGGTTTTACCCCAGTGACGCTCGTGTGCAACACAGCTGTGCTTTTTAGAGATGTGACGAGTTTGCAGGTATGATATAAAGACCATAAAATTAACTTCATCAACAGTACATTAAAAGCCATCGTTTGGCATAAATGCACGGTATTCATTGATTGGGAGTCTGTAATGAACTCTTTCCCCGCCACTGACGGAGTTTTCCAGCTATCCGTGTTTTCGCTGTTATACGGTAGGGGGCGCTGTTACACATCTCCTGAAAGAGTACAGAATCTGCTGATCAAAACACAGGAGAAGAAGCAGAGACCAGCGATAGAAGCATTGCTGACGCACATGTAAATTATAACGCAATCATAAATATTAAACAGCATATAAATCAAACTGCCTAAAGTTACTGAATGAAATGTTGAACCAGGATGAGGAAACGACTGTGAAGCTTTGAGGAGTTGATGGACTCGATCGACTCCATCGTTCTAAACCCCATCCAGACGCAGTCTTTGATGGTCTTTCTTTAAAATGTTTTTTTTTATTTCTATGAAGTTTACCCACATTCAAGTGTTGATTAAAGAAGAATGCTTGAAGCTAGGATAAAATATTTTGTTGTTTGCTGTTTTTTCTTTTGATATACTGCATGTTCAGATATTCATACAACAAGATATGCTGGGAAAGTCTATGAAAGTTGTGAAAATGATAAAAAAAATCTGGTGGGGAAAGAGTTAATAATCACATTAAGTCATATTGCAATTCCTGGTTTTCCATCCCCAAATTTAATACTTATTGAAATGATAATAAAGACTTTTCTTATACCATTTAAGATCTTAAATTTGATAAAACTTGAGACTTTTAAAGGACCTGAATGATGCAGCAAGAGATGATGCAAATGAGATGAAAATGATCAACACTATTGGTGTATCAGTGTGGTGAAGGTGAACTCTACCTGTACTGGTGTGGTGACGGTGAACTGTACCTGTACTGGTGTGGTGACGGTGAACTCTACCTGTACTGGTGTGGTGAAGGTGAACTCTACCTGTACTGGTGTGGTGAAGGTGAACTCTACCTGTACTGGTGTGGTGACGGTGAACTGTACCTGTACTGGTGTGGTGACGGTGAACTGTACCTGTACTGGTGTGGTGAAGGTGAACTCTACCTGTACTGGTGTGGTGAAGGTGAACTGTACCTGTACTGGTGTGGTGAAGGTGAACTGTACCTGTACTGGTGTGGTGACGGTGAACTGTACCTGTACTGGTGTGGTGAAGGTGAACTCTACCTGTACTGGTGTGGTGAAGGTGAACTGTACCTGTACTGGTGTGGTGAAGGTGAACTGTACCTGTACTGGTGTGGTGACGGTGAACTGTACCTGTACTGGTGTGGTGAAGGTGAACTGTACCTGTACTGGTGTGGTGACGGTGAACTCTACCTGTACTGGTGTGGTGACGGTGAACTCTACCTGTACTGGTGTGGTGAAGGTGAACTGTACCTGTACTGGTGTGGTGAAGGTGAACTGTACCTGTACTGGTGTGGTGAAGGTGAACTGTACCTGTACTGGTGTGGTGACGGTGAACTGTACCTGTACTGGTGTGGTGAAGGTGAACTCTACCTGTACTGGTGTGGTGAAGGTGAACTGTACCTGTACTGGTGTGGTGAAGGTGAACTGTACCTGTACTGGTGTGGTGACGGTGAACTGTACCTGTACTGGTGTGGTGAAGGTGAACTCTACCTGTACTGGTGTGGTGAAGGTGAACTGTACCTGTACTGGTGTGGTGAAGGTGAACTGTACCTGTACTGGTGTGGTGACGGTGAACTGTACCTGTACTGGTGTGGTGAAGGTGAACTCTACCTGTACTGGTGTGGTGACGGTGAACTCTACCTGTACTGGTGTGGTGACGTGAACTCTACCTGTACTGGTGTGGTGAAGGTGAACTCTACCTGTACTGGTGTGGTGAAGGTGAACTCTACCTGTACTGGTGTGGTGACGGTGAACTCTACCTGTACTGGTGTGGTGACGGTGAACTGTACCTGTACTGGTGTGGTGAAGGTGAACTCTACCTGTACTGGTGTGGTGAAGGTGAACTCTACCTGTACTGGTGTGGTGAAGGTGAACTCTACCTGTACTGGTGTGGTGAAGGTGAACTCTACCTGTACTGGTGTGGTGACGGTGAACTCTACCTGTACTGGTGTGGTGACGGTGAACTGTACCTGTACTGGTGTGGTGAAGGTGAACTGTACCTGTACTGGTGTGGTGAAGGTGAACTCTACCTGTACTGGTGTGGTGACGGTGAACTGTACCTGTACTGGTGTGGTGACGGTGAACTCTACCTGTACTGGTGTGGTGACGGTGAACTGTACCTGTACTGGTGTGGTGAAGGTGAACTCTACCTGTTCTGGTGTGGTGAAGGTGAACTCTACCTGTACTGGTGTGGTGAGGGTGAACTGTACCTGTACTGGTGTGGTGAAGGTGAACTCTACCTGTACTGGTGTGGTGACGGTGAACTCTACCTGTACTGGTGTGGTGACGGTGAACTCTACCTGTACTGGTGTGGTGAAGGTGAACTCTACCTGTACTGGTGTGGTGAAGGTGAACTGTACCTGTACTGGTGTGGTGAAGGTGAACTCTACCTGTACTGGTGTGGTGAAGGTGAACTCTACCTGTACTGGTGTGGTGAGGGTGAACTGTACCTGTACTGGTGTGGTGAAGGTGAACTCTACCTGTTCTGGTGTGGTGAAGGTGAACTCTACCTGTACTGGTGTGGTGAGGGTGAACTGTACCTGTACTGGTGTGGTGAAGGTGAACTCTACCTGTTCTGGTGTGGTGAAGGTGAACTCTACCTGTACTGGTGTGGTGAGGGTGAACTGTACCTGTACTGGTGTGGTGAAGGTGAACTCTACCTGTTCTGGTGTGGTGAAGGTGAACTCTACCTGTTCTGGTGTGGTGAAGGTGAACTCTACCTGTACTGGTGTGGTGAAGGTGAACTCTACCTGTACTGGTGTGGTGAAGGTGAACTCTACCTGTACTGGTGTGGTGACGGTGAACTCTACCTGTACTGGTGTGGTGAAGGTGAACTCTACCTGTACTGGTGTGGTGACGGTGAACTGTACCTGTACTGGTGTGGTGAAGGTGAACTCTACCTGTTCTGGTGTGGTGAAGGTGAACTCTACCTGTACTGGTGTGGTGAGGGTGAACTGTACCTGTACTGGTGTGGTGAAGGTGAACTCTACCTGTACTGGTGTGGTGACGGTGAACTCTACCTGTACTGGTGTGGTGACGGTGAACTCTACCTGTACTGGTGTGGTGAAGGTGAACTCTACCTGTACTGGTGTGGTGAAGGTGAACTGTACCTGTACTGGTGTGGTGAAGGTGAACTCTACCTGTACTGGTGTGGTGAAGGTGAACTCTACCTGTACTGGTGCGGTGAAGGTGAACTGTACCTGTACTGGTGTGGTGACGGTGAACTGTACCAGTACTGGTGTGGTGACGGTGAACTGTACCTGTACTGGTGTGGTCAGTACTGGTGTGGTGACGGTGAACTGTACCTGTACTGGTGTGGTGACGGTGAACTGTACCTGTACTGGTGTGGTGACGGTGAACTGTACCTGTACTGGTGTGGTGAAGGTGAACTCTACCTGTACTGGTGTGGTGACGGTGAACTCTACCTGTAATGGTGTGGTGACGGTGAACTCTACCTGTACTGGTGTGGTGACGGTGAACTCTACCTGTACTGGTGTGGTGAAGGTGAACTGTCCCTGTACTGGTGTGGTGAAGGTGAACTCTACCTGTACTGGTGTGGTGAAGGTGAACTGTACCTGTACTGGTGTGGTGACGGTGAACTGTACCAGTACTGGTGTGGTGACGGTGAACTGTACCTGTACTGGTGTGGTCAGTACTGGTGTGGTGACGGTGAACTGTACCTGTACTGGTGTGGTGAAGGTGAACTGTACCTGTACTGGTGTCGTGACGGTGAACTGTACCTGTACTGGTGTGGTGACGGTGAACTCTACCTGTACTGGTGTGGTGAAGGTGAACTGTACCTGTACTGGTGTGGTGACGGTGAACTGTACCTTTACTGGTGTGGTGACGGTGAACTCGACCTGTACTGGTGTGGTGAAGGTGAACTGTACCTGTACTGGTGTGGTGACGGTGAACTCTACCTGTACTGGTGTGGTGACGGTGAACTGTACCTGTACTGGTGTGGTGAAGGTGAACTGTACCTGTACTGGTGTGGTGAAGGTGAACTGTACCTGTACTGGTGTGGTGAAGGTGAACTGTACCTGTACTGGTGTGGTGAAGGTGAACTGTACCTGTACTGGTGTGGTGAAGGTGAACTGTACCTGTACTGGTGTGGTGACGGTGAACTCTACCTGTACTGGTGTGGTGACGGTGAACTGTACCTGTACTGGTGTGGTGAAGGTGAACTCTACCTGTACTGGTGTGGTGACGGTGAACTGTACCTGTACTGGTGTGGTGAACTCTACCTGTACTGGTGTGGTGACGGTGAACTGTACCTGTACTGGTGTGGTGACGGTGAACTGTACCTGTACTGGTGTGGTGAAGGTGAACTGTACCTGTACTGGTGTGGTGAAGGTGAACTGTACCTGTACTGGTGTGGTGAAGGTGAACTGTACCTGTACTGGTGTGGTGACGGTGAACTGTACCTGTACTGGTGTGGTGAAGGTGAACTCTACCTGTACTGGTGTGGTGAAGGTGAACTGTACCTGTACTGGTGTGGTGAAGGTGAACTGTACCTGTACTGGTGTGGTGACGGTGAACTGTACCTGTACTGGTGTGGTGACGGTGAACTGTACCTGTACTGGTGTGGTGACGGTGAACTCTACCTGTACTGGTGTGGTGAAGGTGAACTCTACCTGTACTGGTGTGGTGACGGTGAACTCTACCTGTACTGGTGTGGTGACGGTGAACTCTACCTGTACTGGTGTGGTGACGGTGAACTCTACCTGTACTGGTGTGGTGAAGGTGAACTCTACCTGTACTGGTGTGGTGAAGGTGAACTGTACCTGTACTGGTGTGGTGACGGTGAACTCTACCTGTACTGGTGTGGTGAAGGTGAACTCTACCTGTACTGGTGTGGTGACGGTGAACTCTACCTGTACTGGTGTGGTGACGGTGAACTCTACCTGTACTGGTGTGGTGACGGTGAACTGTACCTGTACTGGTGTGGTGAAGGTGAACTCTACCTGTACTGGTGTGGTGAAGGTGAACTGTACCTGTACTGGTGTGGTGAAGGTGAACTCTACCTGTACTGGTGTGGTGACGGTGAACTGTACCTGTACTGGTGTGGTGAAGGTGAACTGTACCTGTACTGGTGTGGTGAAGGTGAACTGTACCTGTACTGGTGTGGTGAAGGTGAACTCTACCTGTACTGGTGTGGTGACGGTGAACTCTACCTGTACTGGTGTGGTGACGGTGAACTGTACCTGTACTGGTGTGGTGAAGGTGAACTCTACCTGTACTGGTGTGGTGAAGGTGAACTCTACCTGTACTGGTGTGGTGACGGTGAACTCTACCTGTACTGGTGTGGTGACGGTGAACTGTACCTGTACTGGTGTGGTGAAGGTGAACTCTACCTGTACTGGTGTGGTGAAGGTGAACTCTACCTGTACTGGTGCAGTGTCGAGCGCCGCGGATCAGGCTTAGGCTGGCGTAATCAGCAGCAGCGCTGGAATAGACCATGGATCCGAACTCCTTCCCATCAGGAGCTTCCAGATGATCCGTGCTGCTGGACCACTGACCCTCGGACACAGCCATCGTCTGCAGCAGGTCGTTCATGGCTGACACACACACACACACACACACAGCATTAACTTGGCAAAGGACTGCTCGCATGCATGAAGTGTGAGTATGAGTAACACAGCGGAGAAAAGAAAGAGACATGAAGAGCAAATGCTGAAAGTGATTCATGGAGTGACGAGGCAGTAAACACCACAGGATGCTTCACTGGCACAGATGCAGAGAATAACACGACTGGTTATAATGCTAGTAAAGCAGCATAAGGTCTATTAGCACAGTCAGATCTGACTCATGAGTCTATTAAAGGTTGTATCAGCGATTTCAGGCCCAAACATAAATGATCACATTCATGTAATCTTTCCTAACGATCCGCTAGCTACCGCCTCATGAGCAGGCTGTCAAACACTGCGTCTCTGTAGGCAGCCTCGGCTCTGAGATCTGCACACAAAAACAAATGGGTACAACCACCACTCAAAACCAAAATAAACAGTGTTCCAACCAATCACCGACAGGGGCGGGTTTTGTTTGTTTTTGCGCTCGTGCAAGAGCTGAAGAAGAAGCCAGCGCGTCTATCAACGGACCAGATACAGTGAACATGGAAGAGGCAATCCCCAAGAAGAGGAGGAGGATTAGGGCGAGGGAAAACCGCCGTTATTCGTTAAAGAAGCAAATAATAATTGGGAAGGCTTTTGAACGGTGGAGAGAGCTTAAAGATTTGAAAAAATATTTAATCGGACACGGAAGTTGCACTGTTTCTACTGGACAGGTGAGTAGCTTCTAGTGCTGACTTTTTCAGATGTGAACTGTGTGTGAAAATATCCTTCTTTAAAAAAATATGAGTGAAGCTCGACTAAACGGGAGGGAGGGACGAGCTAACTTGGTTTGTTTGGAATCTCGCTTCAAACACAAACAGAAGTGACGTCACCTACAATCTCTGATACAACCTTTAACCATCATGTGAACAGTGTTTACACTCTAATATTATTAATAATGGAAGTCTAGTAGGCAGTGTGACCAAGTGTGACACTTAAACTGTGTTAGCAGTACACTAACTAGTTCTTTAAATCTCAGTTTCTGCATCAGAAAAGACGAACATTAACTCTAATGGCGCTTTTCCACTACACAGTACAAGCTCGCCTCGGCTCGGCTCGACTCGACTCGACTCGCCTTTGTTTGGTTTTCCACTGTGTAAAAGTTGTACCTGTACCTGCTTTCGGGTACTTTTTTTCGTACCACCTCCGGCGAGGTTCTAAGCGAGCTAAGGCGAGCTAAGGCGATACTAAAATGTGACGTGAAAACAATGCCGACTGCTGATTGGTCAGAGAGAATCGTCACTATTCACTGCGTCATCATTGCACGCGCCAGATGGAGTATCCAGAATAACCCCGCCATTTTTAAATAGTTTGGCCAGAGATAGTTACTAAACTTACTACTATTATTATGGCAACTCGGAAGAATACGCCGTGGTCAAACGAGGAGGTGCAGACATTCCTTTGTTTGGTTGCCGAAGAGAGGATCCAGCGAGAGCTTGATGGGCCAACGAGGAACGAAAGGCGTCGCTATGACGACCAGGTACTATTTGTGGCGGTACTTTCTGCAATGGAAAACGGAGCGAAAAGCGAGCCGAGTCGAGTCGAGCTGGTACAGGTAATGGAAAAGCGCCATAACATCCATGAAATCACATCACAAGAGAATGAGGTCTGCATGTGTGTGAAATATCTGATGATGATCAATGATGAGAGAAGACACTGCAGACGGACAGTAAGAGAAGAGCATGATGGGTGTGGACTATCGGATGTCTTACACATAGAGCGGCGGTAGACAGCCTTCACTCGGTCTTTCTCCTTGGATCGGTTCCTCATGAACGGAAGCTTTTTCAGCGCTGTCACCGGACAAACGCAACGAGCGGGAGGAGAGAACAGACGGGTGTTAGCAAGACAACAGTGTCAAACTGCTGTCAAACTGATGCACATGTGGTCAACATCCATCACAGCTGCAGGTCACAGGAACACATGTAGTGAGCGAGCGGTGAACGTATGCCACACTAGCCGCGTTTCCATAACAGATTTGTGCAAAACTTTTGGGATATTTTCTAAACGTCAATAAAAATCTATTGGGAAATGACTGCGTTTCATGTTATGTGACTAAACCGTTCCAAAAATCATGGGAACGGATGTTGGTAGGTTTATGTATATCTGCCGCCGCACTAGCCATTATTATTAATGGAAGGAGACGTAGGCGTGTTTTCCAACATTAATGTCAAGGAAAGACCCTTATACTGGGAGCGGCACGTATGAGGTGTTTTTGAGTGTTTCTCCCTCAGATCTGCTTCAAGCTCTTGATAAATTGTGGCATTTCTTTGTTGTTTAGAATCCAGTATTCCCGTAATTCTTAAACTTTTATGAGTTTAATTAATAACTCTGTCTCGTTTTCTGTCTAAACATACCGTGCCTTCTTTAAAGAATAATCGACTTTTACGTACGTGAGGTGACCTGTGAATGCGCAAAAACTGTTTCCATTACAGTTTAGAGAAATATTCCTTATTCGAATTGCCTGAAAAACCACCTCATGTGCGCGTAAAAACTTTTTTGCAAAATTGACGTTTTTCCATTGGAGTATTTTCAATTTGCTCAATTTGAAGGGCGATGGAAACGCGGCTACTATGTGATGCCAACAGCACAACAGGGAATGATCATTAAAGGGTGCAATGCCACACATCACCACTGAGCCGCTCTCACGCACAGCTGTATGAATGACACTGAAGACGAGCGCTGGATTACAGTCACACGTACTGTTTGAATTGCACCTTTTAATAGAGATGAACACAAATGCAGAGTGTTCATGGGCTGACTGACAGCGTACCGTTAGAGGAAGCCTGCGTTTGGCTTTTTTCAGCTCTCTTCCCTTCACAAAGAAAGCAAGAAAAAACAAGAGAAAACGTCAGGCTGGAACTACGCAATCATACATCATACATGTTTCCTGTTAACATACTCTAGCTGAGATCTGAGCTCACTGTGAAACAATGAACGTTTGCATTTTTATTAACAAACATTAAAAAAAGATGAGTAAATTACATAACAAAATATTGCTCATAGTTAGTTCATGTTACTATTAATGCATTAACTAATGTTAACAAATGAGGCCTAATTGTTAAGCTTTGCCCAACTTTATATCGCACTGACTTCATAAATAGCTTTGACTGAAAAAATTAACAACAAACAAATTGATTCTTTTGGAAAACGATTTGGGGGCACATAAGTGACGACGGAACATTTCTTCATTTTAAACCTGCTCGCGCCACTAACGCACTACCAGCCGGACCATAAGTCGGACACACTCGTTCTCCTTAGGAAATTAGTTGAAAGAATCAGAATCAGTCAGATGACTCGGTCACTCTGGGGCTTTTCTCACTGCACCAGGTTATCATCGTTCTAAACCACTTTTTTAACCCTGGGTAAAGGAACGATTTACAATTGTAATTTAGAAGCGAGGTTAGCAGCGCTTTTTACCCAGGGTTATAAAGTCCTGCTCCGGCGCAGAATTAGAGCCGTTTTTGCACTGTTAACCCCACATTGCAGTGCAAAACGTGTGCAGTGTGAAGCGATGTGGTCTAGAGATGCTTAGCAACAGACAACCAATCCTGTGCCTCATGTTCACATGCTGTTTAGCAACACACAACCAATCCTGTGCCTCGCATTCACATGCTTTGGATTGTCAGGGAAACGCCACGTGTCAAATGGTGATGGAGAACATGACAATTGGACTGAAGAAGATACAGTTTCATTCTTACCATTATAATCTGAAAAGTCCATTCAGGAAAAACTTGATAGTTTAGTCGGCAATATATAATATGAGGATGTGCAATGCTTGAACCTTTATGCAAACAGGTCGCGTGCTGCGTTTGTCCAATCAGTGACACTGACACCGCAAATATGCAAATAAGGACATTAACCCAGGATTTAGGAACGTACAGTGTGTGAAACATAGGTTTATGAATACCCCAGATTAATTGTTAACCCTGGGTAAATTATGAGCAGTGTAAAACAATGACCCAGGGTTAACAAATTCAAATGTGAAAAGCCCCACTGAATCAATCAGAGTGATTCAGGAGTGAAGTATCTCTCTAAACTCTGAATCAATCAGAGTGATTCAGGAGTGAAGTATCTCTCTAAACTCTTAATCAATCAGAGTGATTCAGGAGTGAAGTATCTCTCTACACTCTGAATCAATCAGAGTGATTCAGGAGTGAAGTATCTCTCTAAACTCTTAATCAATCAGAGTGATTCAGGAGTGAAGTATCTCTCCAATCTCTGAATCAATCAGAGTGATTCAGGAGTGAAGTATCTCTCTACACTCTGAATCAATCAGAGTGATTCAGGAGTGAAGTATCTCTCTAAACTCTTAATCAATCAGAGTGCTTCAGGAGTGAAGTATCTCTCTAAACTCTTAATCAATCAGAGTGATTCAGGAGTGAAGTATCTCTCTAAACTCTTAATCAATCAGAGTGCTTCAGGAGTGAAGTATCTCTCTAAACTCTTAATCAATCAGAGTGATTCAGTAGTGAAGTATCTCTCTACACTCTGAATCAATCAGAGTGATTCAGGAGTGAAGTATCTCTCTAAACTCTTAATCAATCAGAGTGCTTCAGGAGTGAAGTATCTCTCTAAACTCTGAATCAATCAGAGTGATTCAGGAGTGAAGTATCTCTCTAAACTCTTAATCAATCAGAGTGCTTCAGGAGTGAAGTATCTCTCTACACTCTGAATCAATCAGAGTGATTCAGGAGTGAAGTATCTCTCTACACTCTGAATCAATCAGAGTGATTCTGGTGTGAAGTATCTCTCTAAACTCTGAATCAATCAGAGTGATTCAGGAGTGAAGTATCTCTCTAAACTCTGAATCAATCAGAGTGCTTCAGGAGTGAAGTATCTCTCTACACTCTGAATCAATCAGAGTGATTCAGGAGTGAAGTATCTCTCTACACTCTGAATCAATCAGAGTGATTCTGGTGTGAAGTATCTCTCTAAACTCTGAATCAATCAGAGTGATTCTGGTGTGAAGTATCTCTCTAAACTCTGAATCAATCAGAGTGATTCTGGTGTGAAGTATCTCTCTAAACTCTGAATCAATCAGAGTGATTCAGGAGTGAAGTATCTCTCTAAACTCTGAATCAATCAGAGTGATTCAGGAGTGAAGTATCTCTCTAAACTCTGAATCAATCAGAGTGATTCAGGAGTGAAGTATCTCTCTAAACTCTGAATCAATCAGAGTGATTCAGGAGTGAAGTATCTCTCTAAACTCTGAATCAATCAGAGTGATTCAGGAGTGAAGTATCTCTCTACACTCTGAATCAATCAGAGTGATTCAGGAGTGAAGTATCTCTCTAAACTCTGAATCAATCAGAGTGATTCAGGAGTGAAGTATCTCTCTAAACTCTGAATCAATCAGAGTGATTCAGGAGTGAAGTATCTCTCTAAACTCTGAATCAATCAGAGTGATTCAGGAGTGAAGTATCTCTCTAAACTCTGAATCAATCAGAGTGATTCAGGAGTGAAGTATCTCTCTAAACTCTGAATCAATCAGAGTGATTCAGCAGTGAAGTATCTCTCTAAACTCTGAATCAATCAGAGTGATTCAGGAGTGAAGTATCTCTCTACACTCTGAATCAATCAGAGTGATTCTGGTGTGAAGTATCTCTCTAAACTCTGAATCAATCAGAGTGATTCAGGAGTGAAGTATCTCTCTAAACTCTGAATCAATCAGAGTGATTCAGGAGTGAAGTATCTCTCTAAACTCTGAATCAATCAGAGTGATTCAGGAGTGAAGTATCTCTCTAAACTCTGAATCAATCAGAGTGATTCAGGAGTGAAGTATCTCTCTAAACTCTGAATCAATCAGAGTGATTCAGGAGTGAAGTATCTCTCTAAACTCTGAATCAATCAGAGTGATTCAGGAGTGAAGTATCTCTCTAAACTCTGAATCAATCAGAGTGATTCAGGAGTGAAGTAACTCTCTAAACGATGTTCAAACTCTCAGACTGTAGGAAGATGTGTGTATACTCACTGCCGCTGCGGTGTGCGAGCGAATCCTCCAGCGAGTTGGACCCGGAGCCCACAGACGAGCTGTCCTGGCTGTCTGGGTGGGGCAGCGTCAGGAACCCTTCGCTGGACTCCGAGCGGGACGGGGTCTGTGTGAGAGAACGCATGCGCTCACGACTCTTCGGCTTGATGAGCTTCCTCATCTTCAGTGCGATCCAGTTACCTCTCCTGCAGAAACCACAAGCAACCCTCATTATGTGACCCGTGTCCTGTAAATCAATCACTTCATGTAATACTTCAAAAACCCAATACACCTGGGGTCACTTAAACACTCCCGAGCATTCAGGACACCTGGAATTTCTCCAAGTTCTGAGATTCACCCTCCAACATCACATGTGCGAGATAACCTAGAAACATTCAGCCAAAATCACACAAGCTTGTGCAGAGAAGCCCGGTCCTCAACAGAGATGCAGCCATTCCTCTAGTAGAACGAGATTATGACGATCCAAATATCGGTTACTTCATGAGACAGCAGTTGCAGAGATAATGCACTTGCAAACACACAAAAAGCTGTTCGTCTGAAGCTTTGTGTTTGTCCCAACTAAACGAACTCTCAGTGGGCATTAACAGTGTTTTCTGTTCTCCTCGGCAGAGAAAAATGACACACAGGGATTTCTACTCTTGAACAAACCAATCCCAGTTTAATCAACTTTGTCAGGAACGCCTAATTTTGGGAGTAAGACCAGCCTGGAGAAATTTCGCATGAATCTGAGACAGCGTTCACAAAGAGTGCATGCAACTCAACGATGTGCCTCCCAGAAGTCAATGGAATGCAAATGTTTTATATAAAAAGAAAGATGACCAGTGCAGTACAACTCACTGGTGTGTAGGTTGTCACTCTACACAACTTATAAAAATGCATGTGCATAAATGTGCATTTCACAGCCCATAGAAATGTTTATGCACAACTGGTTATCTTGGCTCTTATCCTGCACTTTCTAGAGCCCATATCTCATATGGAGGGTAAATCCCTCCTGGGGCTGAAAGTTTCCCTCCCTGAAGGGGCTGTGAGGACCAGTTCTAGACAGTGATGCTGTCCCAGATGATGCTTTTTATCTGAGGCACATTCTGAACTTCTGACATCTGGGATGGTAAAGGTATTGCTGTGCCACACTGTGCATTAAGGATGTGCCAGGATCGTTCAGCAACAGACTGACCGGCATTTTAAAAGCATCATAAGCCTAAGTAGATTGTAGAAATCATTGGCACCAACAGTCTTTATGAGCTACTTAGGCTTACGATGCCTTTAGGAAATGCAGTTAGTGAGGTAGACTAGTGAGAGGAAAGAATATAGGACCAGATTCTCCATCTCCTCCATCACGGTCCATGATTAGGCCTACCACTACAATGCCATCAGCATATTTGATCAGTTTCCATTCCCTGGGGAGAGCTAGTGTTTAGGATGAGAGAGGATGTGTTTAACAATTAGGAAATCCAGGACCCACAGGCAGATTGAGGAACTTAGTCTGGAGCTTGGAGACCATTTTGATGGAGATTACAGTCTTGAATGCTGACCTGTAACCAACTTACATCAAACTAATATAGTTTTTCCCTTCATGTGATTTAAGTGGGAAAGGGTGGGATGTAGTATTGGTGTTATACCATTGTCCATAGTTCTGCTTGGGTGGTAGGCAAACTGCAGTAGATCAAGTAAATTGGGGGGTATGGAGCAAAATACAGTCTTTGAATTGCGGTTCAAAGCATTTCATAATGAAAGAGTTGAGTACTAAGGGCAAGTGTTACCCAGGCTGCATGTTAATGATTTTAAAGCATAATGTCAAGGCCATCGGTTCAGTTCTCATGGAATTCATGAACTGAGAAAGATTAAAAGCAACATAAGCCGCTTTAGATAAACAAAACAGTTAAATGCATAAATATAAATGGACAAATATAAATCTTTTTTTAAGAATGAACTGTGCGAATTACCCTCTATAAGATGTGTTTCCACCGGTTCACATGGTATGCTGATAATAGTGGGAAAAACCTTAGAGAATATCTGGATGAGAACAGATAAATGAAATTACCCATTAGGGTTCCTCGTACCTTCCACTTCTGAGTTATTCAGGGCCCTAATGGAAACCACTCTTGCACTCTGAATGGTAATACTTATACTCTCAGGAAACCAATAACACTCAGATTGGGCTTTTACGGGCCACACCCAGAGGTTCTAACCTTGAGGATATGGCTGCCAGCTACTCCTGGTCCAGCCTTAGCATTGCTTGATGTCTGGCATTGTGGAGAGGGGTATTCCTGCGCACAACAAGCTCTTTCCCCACCCCTGCTTCGGTGCCTGCAGATCTTATAAGCGGTATCTGCAGTCACCCAGAATAAAAACCTGTGCAACACTCCAGGTGAAAGTCTGAGAATGGACAGCGTGGCCTTAGCAATGCCAAGATCTCAAAGAGAGATGACCTAAAGAGAACACCTCTAACCCAGGCCTTTTTTAGATCTAGTTGAATCGCTCAGAGGATCACACTGGTCTTTGATGCGCAGAAACTAGGCTTTATTCACCCCAATGGAAAGCAAAACAGCTCTGTCTGAAATCCCTATTTCCTTATGTGTCATTCACTATGGGCCACTCTACAGAATTGATTCAGGGGAGAGAGTCGGAAACGTCTTGACATTTTTTTTTGTCTTTTTTCACAAATTTTGTATGTATGCTGATTGTATAATATCCAAGGTAGACATTTCTAGTAATTGTGCAGTTAATTATCATATTGTATTTTCAGAAAGTTTTGGAATATTTTTCCTCTCCCCAAATTTGTTACTACCGAAACACAATAATAAATAATTTAATAAGAAGGTTTATATTGACCTATTATATTTGATTTACATCTACCTTTCTTTCTTTGTAAAAGGCATCAAGTTAATCATACGGATTTAAAATTTAAGGATTCATTAGTTTGAATATACATTGAACCAAACACTATAATAACAGCTTAGTTGATAATTCAATATACTTTATTTTAGACAAAACATCCATGATTCAGTCTTGACGGCACATTTACTGTGGTGACAGTAATGTTTTGGTAGCGACCACATCGACCACAGAATTTTAACTCACATACTTTAACTCACAACTCAAACTTCATTTGAAAGCCCCGTTTCTAGCATCTGTAAAACCGCATTCTTCCATCTTAAAAATATATCTAAATCACGACATATGCTTTCAATCAAAAATGCGGAACAGTTAGTTCATGCGTTCATGACTTTAAGGCTAGACTATTGTAATGCTCTACTGGGTGGTTGCCCTGCACGCTTAATAAACAAACTACAGCTAGTTCAAAACGCAGCAGCTCGAGTTCTTACCAGAATCAGGAAATATGACCATATTAGCCCGGTTCTGTCAACACTGCATTGGCTCCCTATTAAACATCGTATACATTGTAAAATATTGTTGATTACTTACAAAGCACTAAATGGTTTAGCTCCGCAGTACTTGAGCGAGTTCTTAACGCATTATAGTCCTTCACGTCTATTGCGATCTCAAAACTCCGGCCAGTTGATAATACCTAGAATATCTAAATCGACTGCTGGCGGGAGATCCTTTTCCTATTTAGCACCAAAACTCTGGAACAGTCTTCCTACCATTGTCCGGGAAGCAGACACACTCTGTCAGTTCAAAGCTAGACTAAAAACACATCCCTTTTACCTGGCATACACATAGAACATTATACATTTCTATTATTCAAATCAGTTAAATGTAGGGATGCACGATATAGGATTTTGGCCGATATTCGATATGCCGATATTTTCAAACTAATTTTGCCCGATGCCGATACCGATATATTTGTATTTTTTTTTACGTGCAAAAAAAGCTTATTAAAGCTTCTATTAATGTTCTCAGTCCAGAGCAGTGAGTGATTTCCTCTGTGTTTTGTTGTTTTATTAACATTAACGGGATAGTTCTCCCAAAAATTTAAATTGTCATCATTTACTCTCTCAAGTTTCTTTCTTCTGTTGAAATTATAAAAGTTATTTGGAAGAATGTGGCTAACCAAACAGTTGCTGTACTTCAGTGACTTCCATAGTATATTTAAGCACAAGAAAGAAATGAATCCAGGTTTGAAACAACATTAGATAGACAGAATTTTTATTTCTGGGTGCAGTATCTCTTTAAGGACAAGCGGCAGAATATTATTACTGTCTCTTTAAGAACTGCACGCGAGTAACGCGACGCGTCTAATATACACGCATTTGACAAGCAGATTTTCTCTGTTTGCTTTCACTTTAGACATAACCAACTTTGTTTATGTAAACCGTGTGTGTATTTGACAGTATCAGCGCAATAAGACTCGAAAGATTAGTCTGTATGCAGGCGCTGTGACGGCTTTTAGTTCCTGTGAGCGTCGCGTGTAACGCCCTCAGAAAAGCGGATGTTAGAACAGCGCATCAGCACGTGAATGACATGTTTACCTAACAAGACTTTGACGCACATGCAAACAATGAACTTTTGTGAATCGCGGTGTCCCGTGAGTGTAACTCTACCTCTGCGTTTACATGTGATGTGAATGTACGTCGCGTTGTACAGTATGTTGAGATGAAGGCGCCAGAATTGAACTGATAGAATGCACGATACTATGATTTTTCTTCAAAAGCAGATCGTGGAGACATTTTAATCGTCCACGATCAAAAACCGTGACACGCACACTCCTAGTTGGAAGTTTAAGTTGCTGGCGCTGCTTCGTTCACGGTCGTCACGTGCGCATAGGAAACACGCCACCCTATCGGCAAGGCTCATCGGCAGAAATATTCATATCGGCCGATGCCGATGATGGTCATTTTAAGCTTTTATCGGCCGATACCGATGTTGTCCCGATATCATCGTGCATCCCTAGTTAAATGATTATAAGGCTGCATAGATTAGCCGGAACCTGGGACTCTTCCTATAACACCTAATGTACTTGTTACATCATAAGAAGAATGGCGTCTACGCTAATGTTAGTATTTCTGCTTATTCCGAGGTTTACTGTAATCAGCCGTATCCAGATCAGGAGGAGGACCTGCACCTAGACACGACCACAACGCATCCCTGAAGTATCAGCAGAGATTGTGTCAACTAGACTCTCCCCTGTGAAGGCCTCATCGGCACTGATCCTCAAACCCGTCTCCAGACCGGCGTGACTCCGATCTTCAACCTGAGGAACTGGATAATATTCTGATATTCTGAGATGGCAATGCTTACCTTCGAGGTGGTGATGGGTCATAAAACTTATATTGATCCATAATCTTCTCCTCAAGTTTCTCTTTCTGTCTCCTCAGCTCATTGAGTTTATCACTGTGTGTGTGTGTGTGAGAGAGAGAGAGAGAGAGAGAGAGAGAGAGAGAGAGAGAGAGAGAGAGAGAGAGAGAGAGAGAGAGACAGTAGCATCAGACTATCTGCACACAGGAGCTGAGGTAAACTACGGGGAAATAGTTTTAGAACATAAACAAGAATTAGGGTAGAATGAAAGTGTGAATATAAGTGTGTATAAATACATGTATTGTCTCTGCTCGACGTGGAACAGGTCTTTGCTCTCCATGGTCTGCTCCAGCAGGGTCCGGTTCTGCAGCATCAGGGTCTGGATCTGATCCAGTAAATGCCGGTTCTCTTCCTCTAGATTCCCCTTCAACTGGCTTAACAGCTGCAGGACACATTTCACACAAACACGGTTACCCTCCACATGCCTTTGTTTGAAAACAACGTTTTAGTTAACAGAGTTATACCTCGCCATGTTCATGGAGAACTTCACATGTTGACATGAGGTTGGGCAGCATAGAGCCATTCACAACAGACAATATGACAGATAACGAGCAAAAACATGTGAAGTGGAAGACGAACCAGCACTAATTTCTTCTATGTGAATGGTTCAGCACTTCCGGGTCTACTGTGATGTTCTCACAAAGTTACACCCTTCTGAGGTAAATCCATGAATAGATGAAGTCTGATCAGATTATTATTATTTTCGTTTAAGAATTTGTCTGAAGTTTAATTCCCTGCAGACATTATCAGAGTCCACTACAGCTCATGAAGCGTGTACCTCGCACTGGTTGGTGAGTTTGGCAGAGGTTATGAAGTGTGTACCTCGCACTGGTTGGTGAGTTTGGCAGAGGTTATGAAGCGTGTACCTCGCACTGGTTGGTGAGTTTGGCAGAGGTTATGAAGTGTGTACCTCGCACTGGTTGGTGAGTTTGGCAGAGGTTATGAAGCGTGTACCTCGCACTGGTTGGTGAGTTTGGCAGAGGTTATGAAGTGTGTACCTCGCACTGGTTGGTGAGTTTGGCAGAGGTTATGAAGTGTGTACCTCGCACTGGTTGGTGAGTTTGGCAGAGGTTATGAAGCGTGTACCTCGCACTGGTTGGTGAGTTTGGCAGAGGTTATGAAGTGTGTACCTCGCACTGATTGGTGAGTTTGGCAGAGGTTATGAAGTGTGTACCTCGCACTGGTTGGTGAGTTTGGCAGAGGTTATGAAGCGTGTACCTCGCACTGGTTGGTGAGTTTGGCAGAGGTTATGAAGTGTGTACCTCGCACTGATTGGTGAGTTTGGCAGAGGTTATGAAGTGTGTACCTCGCACTGGTTGGTGAGTTTGGCAGAGGTTATGAAGCGTGTACCTCGCACTGGTTGGTGAGTTTGGCAGAGGTTATGAAGTGTGTACCTCGCACTGGTTGGTGAGTTTGGCAGAGGTTATGAAGCGTGTACCTCGCACTGGTTGGTGAGTTTGGCAGAGGTTATGAAGCGTGTACCTCGCACTGGTTGGTGAGTTTGGCAGAGGTTATGAAGCGTGTACCTCACACTGGTTGGTGAGTTTGGCAGAGGTTATGAAGTGTGTACCTCGCACTGGTTGGTGAGTTTGGCAGAGGTTATGAAGCGTGTACCTCGCACTGGTTGGTGAGTTTGGCAGAGGTTATGAAGCGTGTACCTCGCACTGGTTGGTGAGTTTGGCAGAGGTTATGAAGCGTGTACCTCGCACTGGTTGGTGAGTTTGGCAGAGGTTATGAAGCGTGTACCTCGCACTGGTTGGTGAGTTTGGCAGAGGTTATGAAGTGTGTACCTCGCACTGGTTGGTGAGTTTGGCAGAGGTTATGAAGTGTGTACCTCGCACTGGTTGGTGAGTTTGGCAGAGGTTATGAAGTGTGTACCTCGCACTGGTTGGTGAGTTTGGCAGAGGTTATGAAGTGTGTACCTCGCACTGGTTGGTGAGTTTGGCAGAGGTTATGAAGCGTGTACCTCGCACTGGTTGGTGAGTTTGGCAGAGGTTATGAAGCGTGTACCTCACACTGGTTGGTGAGTTTGGCAGAGGTTATGAAGCGTGTACCTCGCACTGGTTGGTGAGTTTGGCAGAGGTTATGAAGTGTGTACCTCGCACTGGTTGGTGAGTTTGGCAGAGGTTATGAAGCGTGTACCTCGCACTGGTTGGTGAGTTTGGCAGAGGTTATGAAGCGTGTACCTCGCACTGGTTGGTGAGTTTGGCAGAGGTTATGAAGCGTGTACCTCGCACTGGTTGGTGAGTTTGGCAGAGGTTATGAAGTGTGTACCTCGCACTGGTTGGTGAGTTTGGCAGAGGTTATGAAGCGTGTACCTCGCACTGGTTGGTGAGTTTGGCAGAGGTTATGAAGTGTGTACCTCGCACTGGTTGGTGAGTTTGGCAGAGGTTATGAAGTGTGTACCTCGCACTGGTTGGTGAGTTTGGCAGAGGTTATGAAGTGTGTACCTCGCACTGGTTGGTGAGTTTGGCAGAGGTTATGAAGTGTGTACCTCGCACTGGTTGGTGAGTTTGGCAGAGGTTATGAAGCGTGTACCTCGCACTGATTGGTGAGTTTGGCAGAGGTTATGAAGTGTGTACCTCGCACTGGTTGGTGAGTTTGGCAGAGGTTATGAAGTGTGTACCTCGCACTGGTTGGTGAGTTTGGCAGAGGTTATGAAGTGTGTACCTCGCACTGATTGGTGAGTTTGGCAGAGGTTATGAAGTGTGTACCTCGCACTGATTGGTGAGTTTGGCAGAGGTTATGAAGTGTGTACCTCGCACTGATTGGTGAGTTTGGCAGAGGTTATGAAGTGTGTACCTCGCACTGGTTGGTGAGTTTGGCAGAGGTTATGAAGTGTGTACCTCGCACTGATTGGTGAGTTTGGCAGAGGTTATGAAGTGTGTACCTCGCACTGGTTGGTGAGTTTGGCAGAGGTTATGAAGTGTGTACCTCGCACTGGTTGGTGAGTTTGGCAGGTTATGAAGTGTGTACCTCACACTGGTTGGTGAGTTTGGCAGAGGTTATGAAGTGTGTACCTCGCACTGATTGGTGAGTTTGGCAGAGGTTATGAAGTGTGTACCTCGCACTGATTGGTGAGTTTGGCAGAGGTTATGAAGTGTGTACCTCGCACTGGTTGGTGAGTTTGGCAGAGGTTATGAAGTGTGTACCTCGCACTGGTTGGTGAGTTTGGCAGGTTATGAAGTGTGTACCTCACACTGGTTGGTGAGTTTGGCAGAGGTTATGAAGTGTGTACCTCACACTGGTTGGTGAGTTTGGCAGAGGTTATGAAGTGTGTACCTCGCACTGATTGGTGAGTTTGGCAGAGGTTATGAAGTGTGTACCTCGCACTGATTGGTGAGTTTGGCAGAGGTTATGAAGTGTGTACCTCGCACTGGTTGGTGAGTTTGGCAGAGGTTATGAAGTGTGTACCTCGCACTGGTTGGTGAGTTTGGCAGAGGTTATGAAGTGTGTACCTCGCACTGGTTGGTGAGTTTGGCAGAGGTTATGAAGCGTGTACCTCGCACTGGTTGGTGAGTTTGGCAGAGGTTATGAAGCGTGTACCTCACACTGGTTGGTGAGTTTGGCAGAGGTTATGAAGCGTGTACCTCGCACTGGTTGGTGAGTTTGGCAGAGGTTATGAAGCGTGTACCTCACACTGGTTGGTGAGTTTGGCAGAGGTTATGAAGCGTGTACCTCACACTGGTTGGTGAGTTTGGCAGAGGTTATGAAGCGTATACCTCGCACTGGTTGGTGAGTTTGGCAGAGGTTATGAAGCGTGTACCTCACACTGGTTGGTGAGTTTGGCAGAGGTTATGAAGCGTGTACCTCACACTGGTTGGTGAGTTTGGCAGAGGTTATGAAGCGTGTACCTCACACTGGTTGGTGAGTTTGGCAGAGGTTATGAAGCGTGTACCTCGCACTGGTTGGTGAGTTTGGCAGAGGTTATGAAGCGTGTACCTCGCACTGGTTGGTGAGTTTGGCAGAGGTTATGAAGCGTGTACCTCGCACTGGTTGGTGAGTTTGGCAGAGGTTATGAAGCGTGTACCTCGCACTGGTTGGTGAGTTTGGCAGAGGTTATGAAGCGTGTACCTCGCACTGGTTGGTGAGTTTGGCAGAGGTTATGAAGCGTGTACCTCACACTGGTTGGTGAGTTTGGCAGAGGTTATGAAGCGTGTACCTCGCACTGATTGGTGAGTTTGGCAGAGGTTATGAAGCGTGTACCTCGCACTGGTTGGTGAGTTTGGCAGAGGTTATGAAGCGTGTACCTCACACTGGTTGGTGAGTTTGGCAGAGGTTATGAAGCGTGTACCTCACACTGGTTGGTGAGTTTGGCAGAGGTTATGAAGCGTGTACCTCACACTGGTTGGTGAGTTTGGCAGAGGTTATGAAGCGTGTACCTCACACTGGTTGGTGAGTTTGGCAGAGGTTATGAAGCGTGTACCTCACACTGGTTGGTGAGTTTGGCAGAGGTTATGAAGCGTGTACCTCACACTGGTTGGTGAGTTTGGCAGAGGTTATGAAGCGTGTACCTCGCACTGATTGGTGAGTTTGGCAGAGGTTATGAAGTGTGTACCTCGCACTGGTTGGTGAGTTTGGCAGAGGTTATGAAGTGTGTACCTCGCACTGATTGGTGAGTTTGGCAGAGGTTATGAAGCGTGTACCTCGCACTGGTTGGTGAGTTTGGCAGAGGTTATGAAGCGTGTACCTCGCACTGGTTGGTGAGTTTGGCAGAGGTTATGAAGCGTGTACCTCGCACTGGTTGGTGAGTTTGGCAGAGGTTATGAAGCGTGTACCTCGCACTGGTTGGTGAGTTTGGCAGAGGTTATGAAGCGTGTACCTTGCACTGGTTGGTGAGTTTGGCAGAGGTTATGAAGCGTGTACCTCGCACTGGTTGGTGAGTTTGGCAGAGGTTATGAAGCGTGTACCTCGCACTGGTTGGTGAGTTTGGCAGAGGTTATGAAGTGTGTACCTCGCACTGGTTGGTGAGTTTGGCAGAGGTTATGAAGCGTGTACCTCGCACTGGTTGGTGAGTTTGGCAGAGGTTATGAAGCGTGTACCTCGCACTGGTTGGTGAGTTTGGCAGAGGTTATGAAGCGTGTACCTCGCACTGATTGGTGAGTTTGGCAGAGGTTATGAAGCGTGTACCTCGCACTGGTTGGTGAGTTTGGCAGAGGTTATGAAGTGTGTACCTCGCACTGATTGGTGAGTTTGGCAGAGGTTATGAAGCGTGTACCTCGCACTGGTTGGTGAGTTTGGCAGAGGTTATGAAGTGTGTACCTCGCACTGGTTGGTGAGTTTGGCAGAGGTTATGTCCAGCTGCTGGTACTGCTCCTTGAGTTTGGAGAACTCGGCCTCCAGACGGGTCTGCTCCAGACGGGCCGTGTTCAGCTGAGTCTTCAGACTCTTATGATCCGCCTGGAGGAGCTCACTGTCCTTCAGGAGCTGTTGGTGTGTAGAGTTCAGCCTGCACACAGGACACACACTCATGAGCGTCACCTGAGAGAGAGAGAGAGAGAGGTTCCCCCATCATGACACTCACGTCTGGTGCTCGGCGCTGAGTCTGTGGAACTGCGCAACTGTGTCCTGATGGCTCTTGTTGTCGGAGATCATCTTCTCTCGGTCTGCTTTGAGTTCCTTCTCCAGCTGCTCCAGCTCAGTCTTCTGCTTCAACAGCTGATTATACCTGCACACACACACACACACACACACACAGTTATGCACATGCTTCACACAGTAGCACGATCATCTACATGGCAAACTAGATCACCGTGTCTGATTGCCTTGAGACTTCCCTTTACCGCTGTACAGAGAAAACGTTATCAAAATGATTGCAGTTCGCATGGAAACGCGTGGAAGCGACTAAAGGTTCTGTATTATGCTGCCAGACTGGCGATGTCAGTTTGTAAAGAAAGACTAGGCGCCTGCGCACATATATATTCAAACGCGCATACCTATAGACTAAACACGTAATACGCATGTGTGCGCCGTCAGCGTTTACACAGATTCACGTTTTTGAAGTTTACACGGAGATGATAACGTTAAAAAAAATTAATAACTTGCACCTTGGATCCTGTTTCAAAGCTTGCGTTCTCGAGCACCAAACAATGAACGGCCAGAACACATTAAAGGTTTTCTGTTTTCAGTTAGAACGGTGTCGTGTTAGCGGCCCCTAAGCTAATCATCTTTGCGACGGAAATGAACCAATCAAAACTAACTTTAGCTGGACAATAACTTTATTCTAGAGCTGCTGTAAAGCCAGAACAATCTCTGTTACTGTAATCTCCTGTTATCACTGTAAAGCTGCTCTAAAACAATCTATATTGTTAAAAGCGCTGTATAATGATCTGACATGGAACGACCCTTAAGCTTGGCTTGCTGTCCTCGGAGGCGGCTCGATTCTGAGGCTCGGGTCGAGTAACCTATTACAGAGACAGAGAAGAGGATGGAATAGAGGAGGAGATGGAGGGATGACTGCTGCTTATATCCACTAGAAATGAATGATTGGGCTCCTCCCGAACCCGTTAGTAAAGTAGCAGCACACTCTCCTCAACACACATGATTTGAGGAGAACACACACACCTGTTCACCTGCCTGCGGGACCCAACATAGAACAAGTGTTTTGGAGAATGGAGGGATGGAGTTTGTTAAACGTTCCTTCCATTCATAATGTCTAAAACATTTAGATGTGATTGGTGAACAAATGAGCTTTTAAAGGGGACATATCATGAGAATCTGACTTTTCCCGTGTGTAAGCGCTGTAATCCGGTGCTTCTGCCAACCCAGAAAACATGAAAAGTTACAACTCAGTAACTTTGTTCTGGTGAGTCTTTCTCTGCAAGCATGACAAACAATAAGCCGATCAGATTTCGCTCCTTCTGGCGTATGAAGAGGATCTTATTATAATATCACCGGCCCTTAATCTGCACGTTCACACACACCAGCGACATTGGGTTCGGCGAGCGCCAACAGAGACCAGTTCTAACGCACTGGAGAAGATCCAGCAAAGCCTGAAACTGTTCTGTGGTCGAGCACAGACGACACTGAACACTATTGACCAGAACATGTCAGCGCTGTCTTATAAACACCTCAGGAACTGTGGACACTTGTGGAAGAGTTCAACATGATGAGGAGATGATCAGTGTAACTCCACAACAACTACAGAAATGTCTCCGCTAACATTCAGAAACGTGTAAAAGTGAAGCTCTCCCTGAGTCTCTCCGTAAGGCTGCACTCGCTGCTGTTACTCCTGACTCTGGATCAGTGAGATCGGCCTGTGTTATTATTGCCGGAGTCTCTGAAGCTCGTGTGAAGGCTCCGCCCTCTTCTGAACAGAGGCGGAGCTAAAGCTAATTTGCATTTAAAGGGACACACACAAAAATGGCGCGTTTCTGTTCACACCCAAAAAGGGACAAATATGACAAGCTATAATAAATGATCTGGTATTTTGAGCTGAAATTTCACAGACACATTCTGGGACACCAGAGATGTATATGACATCTTGTGAATGGGGCGTGATATGTCACCTTTAAAGTGACTGCTCTGGTTGTGAGGTGATGTACCTGTTCTCCAGGCCGCGGTGCTGCCCCTCCAGACTCTTATGGCCACTCTTCAGCTCTCCGTGTCTGCCGATCAGATCCTCGTACTCGGACGCCTGTCTCTCGTGCAGGGCGGACAGCTTCTCGTGGTCGTGCAGCAGCAGATCGTACACCGAGCGCAGGTCTTCTTTCTCCCGTATGGCCACATCTCTCTCGCTCTCTGTGCTGGACTGCTGCGTCTGCAGCTGGGCATTCTGGGACATGAGAGCGGCGCTCTGAGAGTTGAGTGTTGAGTTCTCCACCTGTGAACACATCACTTTCTTTCACTTCAGCTCATGCCAAACGTCGTTTAGCTTGAGCACACGACAGACGTCAGCAGGGTTCCTGAAGACTCACATCAGTAGTCACGTTTCCATTACCAATATTTTCTAAATGTTGAAAAAAAAAACGATTGCAAAATGAGGGCGTTTCTATTAACCGATGTTATGCGACTAAAACGTAATTTTTTCCTCTCATAAGTCATTCCAAAAATCATGGCGTCGGATGTTGGTAGGTTATATCTCAGCCGCCGCACTTTAATGGCAAGGAAAGACCCGTATACTGGGAGCGGCCCGTATGAGGTGTTTCTGGGGGTTTCTCCCGCAGATCTGCTTCAAGCTCTTGATAAATTGCAGTTTTGCAAGACATTCCTTTTTCGAACTGCCTGAAAAACCCCCTCATGCGTGCGGAAAAACTTTTGTGATAAATAGGAGTTTTTGCGAAATTGTCGTGTTCCCATTGGGAGTATTTTCAATTCGCAACTTCAATTTGCGCAATGTAGGGTGTAATGGAAACGCGGCTAGTGTAAGATCGTTGTGTGCTACTCTCCTGAACAGCTAATTACAACCAAACTCCGGTTACGTTCACAGGAGGAAGGCCTTCACACGCTGATGCTCAGAAGCACAGTTTGGGTGGGTGACGGCTCTGACCTGTAGTTTGGCGTTCTGCGTTTGCAGCGTGGTGTTGTTCTCCTGCAGAGACGCGGTCTGCCTCTGTAGTGCGAGTATCTGGGCCTGAAGATTAGTGCTCTGAGACTCCAGCTGCTTTACCTGCGTGCGCAGAGCCTGCTTCTCCGCCTGAAGAGTGGCGTTCTGCACAAACAACAGCAGCCACTGGTTAGGTAACGTGAAGGCATTCTGACTAGGGCTGGGACAATAAATCGATGCATCGTGAATCGAGGAATGAAACTGGATTGATTTAAATGTTTCCCGAATGCTTCGCGATTCCCTCTCGAATGGACTGAGTTCAGTTTCTGCAGCCGTGTGCTCTAGGAACAGCTGTACTCTGCTGGCTTCCAGAGCCTTACACACCACTGGAACCTTCTAGAACATAATCTTTCAGACAGTTTGAAAGTTGAAGCTAATTACAAGGGCGTTTGCAGTGGGCTGTCTACATTGGTAGAAGCATTCTGTGGTGCGAGTACGTGTTCAGACTCAGCCGAACGCACGAGCCTAGCGCACCGTCTGCTGTTAAACACGAGTCGCGATGCATCGATATATTGCTCCAGCGCTAACTCTGAGAGAGCTGAGGGGACATACGTTTCTCTCCACCTCGATGAGCCGGTCCTTGAGCTTCAGCAGCTCTCGCGTGGCCTCCTGACTCTCCTTCTCCCACTTACTGACGCTGCGCTCCTCTCGCCCTCGAGCCGGCGAGCTCTGGGCCACACACTCCTCCTCCTGACGCTGACGCAGCGCCTCGTAGTTCTTCTTCACCTGAACACACACAACCTACAGTCACGGTCTGCTGCAAACACACACACAAACCCCTAGCGTATGCAACGAACCGTTCTGAGCTCCTGGCGCAGCTGCTGGTTGAGGTTGGAGGACTCCTGCAGTCGGGCTTCGAGAGCCGAGATCTTCTCCACTTTAATCTCCAGAGACGACCTCAGAGTGGACTCCAGCTTACACTCCAGAAGCTTAAACCTGGCACACATGAAATAAGATGGACAATCATGACTCCAGCATTCATGTAAACACATGCTACAAGCTCTTTCCTTTGCTGTTATTTCTGGCCCTTCTCAATCAATCAATCAATCAATCAACTTTTATTTATATAGCACAATAAAAGCAACAGTAGTTGGCCATTGTGCTGTACAACAGGATAAATATCTAAAAAACAAGACAGCAAAACAAATGATAAAGGGAGTTTACATCGAAATCAGAAAATTCAACATTAAAGTCAAGGACAGTTGTAAGCCAGTGAAAAGAGCTAGGTTTTACACGGTGTCTCAAAGAAGCGCGGGTCCACATGACCCATGGTGCAGTGATGGCCTCAGATGGACACCACGGCACTGAATGATCAGGTTTTCTGTGCCCAACACACAGACCAGATGAATCCACACTGGTTTGGACTGTTTCATTACGGATTCTCATCAGTTATATCGATTAGTTGTTGCAGCCCTAGCACCCACAGCAGGGCTTCAGAGTTCAGCTCCAGAGGTCGCGCTAGCCGGAAATCTTCCATCATTGACGGATTTGTTTTTTAGAAGTGACGGAAAATGGCATCGCTATAGATTAGCCATTTTTATTTGTATTGTGTCTAGGGGTGTAAATCGGAGTGTGTAACATTTGACTTTCATTGCCAGCTCGCTCTGACGGTTCCATCGCTCTTGGAAACAATGTGTGTGAACATAGATAGACTAACGCGTGTGAAGTAGCAGAGATTCATGAGGTTAGCGCCACCCGCAGCTTAGGAATAGGTTGTACGCATATGTCGAGCTGATGCTGAAAATAGACAGGCGGCAAAATAAACACATTAATCGATACTCTTGCGGACGCACCGATGCATCGGATCGTCGGCTGTATAATCGATGGATCGATACGAATCGATTAATATTTACACCCCTAATTGTGTCATATGTCCTGAATATTGTCCAGATCTATGTTGTGCTGGGCTTTGTTCTTGTCTGTTAAATTTAAATTTGTTCAAAAGAAAAAAAAAATATAAAAAAAAAAAAAAAAGAAGTGATGGAAAAATCTAGAATCGGGCCGTCATGTTGACGGATTACACGGAGAGTGATGTATTGTAACTTGTTAGTGTAATTCTCACCCCGTCCACTTGGTGGCGAGTGGCTCTTGTGGACTATAAGGTTAATGTTCATTGAATGGCTTTTCTGAGTTACGTGACATTGTTTACAAGCTGTTTTATTGACGTCTTTCTGCGGTTGAAACACGGATTGAGCGATTAAATGAGAGACATATGGATTTTGGTAAGTTGGACTGTATCTTTCAGCATATTTTTTTGATGTTCATTCATGTTTATTTCGTTCTGTAACGTAGTAAAGAGGAAGGAACCGAGTGCATTCACTCGCGCTTCGCTTGAACGCAGGCGCTACCGTCTCTCACGCCACATTAAAGAGCGACAAAACAGTATTTATTGTTAGAATTTGAAATCTGAGACTTTGTTTCATATCAAAAGAACAAAGCTTATTGCAATTTATTGGACAAACATTCATGATGAAACCTGAAAAGTGACGCACAGTCTCTGTTCAACTTTCTCTTCATAAACAAATAAATGCATAATCTTGCCTATATGTTTATCTTGTACGTTTGTGAATAAAAATGTAAACAAAAACAGAGCCTATTAAATGACGTTAAAATGACGGGTAATAATAGATTATGATGGAATTTTTACGACCCAGTCTGGCAAAATGACAGACAATGTGGACGTCTAACACGACCTCTGCTCCAACCCTGATCACACACACCTAGACCAGCTAGTCCAGGTCTTCAGGATCCCCTGTGAGTTAAAGGCAGGCGAGGTTGATCAGCGCTGGAGCTGAGAATCCCTGAACGACAGGGCAATATGAAGAGTGTGAATTACCTGTCATCTGAGCTCTCTTCATCACCCAGAAGCCCCTCTTTATCCAGGCCGATCTTCTCCAGCTCATGGGTCAGCTTCTCCAGGTCATTGTTAATCTGCTGAGTCTTTAGCTTTTCATTGACTAGGTCCTACATCAGCAAACATCACAACAGGGGTCATGCAAGAAATCCAGGATCAGGCATGCAGCGTATCTAAAGCCGTTGCCTTGTCCAAACACACACACCTGAGAGCGCGTGCGACAGGGAGTAATGCACAGGACAGTGCAGTGCCCTCAATGCACACTAAGCCCACACTATCTGAGAGCATCCCATCATGCATTATGTTCAGGAACTCATCATCGAGAGATGTTGAGGAAAACCTTTTACTGTAATTTAAATTAATTAGATACATTTGGTAGTAAAAACATAGAGTGTTGCACATTTTATATGAGTAGGGTGTGTGTAGGCCTATTTTGTCCAATATTTTTCTGTTAGTTACATAGCGACTGCTGAACAGACATGTAGACGTTTATTTTAAAATGCAAAGTATTGAAAACGTAATAAATAAAAGCTCTGTAAACACTTGCATTTTTTGTCCCATCGAGTAATCAAAAGTTCTACACACACTTGCAGTCTCTACGCCTACTTGAACACTTGGGCCAAATAGAGGAAATCCGTCATGCTTGTGGTCATGTGTGTGTGTGTGTGTGTGTGTGTGTGGACAAGGCATGCGATGCTCACCTCTCTCAGAGTGACCAGAGTCTTCTTATCAATGGTTGCTTGCTTGACCAGTTCCCTGTTGTCCTTCTCCAGGTCTTTGGTGCGACTGCAGGTGTCTTTGAGAGTGTGGACCTCCTTGCCCAGCGCACGGTTCTCCTTCTCCAGATGAGCGATGCGCAGGTTGTCCTCGTCCAGCTTGGAGTCCTTGATCTCCGCCTGTTGTCGGAGCCGCTTGTTCTCCTTCTCCAGCTGCTTCTTGTCCTTCTCCAGCTGCGTGTTCTCGGCCTCCAGAGAGCCGTTCTCCTGCGCCAGCTGCTCCAGGCTCTTGCTGGAGATCTTCATCTGCTCCAGGCTCTTCTGCAGACTGTGGTTCTCCAGCTCCAGCTCCTGCACTTCTCCCTCCAGCTGCTGGATCTTACGGCTGCCGCTCTCCAGGCCCTTCTGGAGCCGCTGGTTCTCTGCGTCCAGGCTCTGGTTGCTGGCCTCCAGACGCTCGTTCTTCTTGGACGACGCCTTCATCAGCTCGAGGCTCTTCCTGAGGTGCGTCCTCTCGTCCTCCAGCTCCCGGTTCTCCAGCTCCAGATGTGTGGCTTTAGCTCCGCTGGACCGCAGAGACTCCACCATGCGCCGGAGCTCCAGGTTCTCCTGGTCCAGCTCTCGGTTCTCCTTCTCCAGCACCTCCAGCTGGTAGGACAGGTTCCTCAGAGCGTCGGCTGCCTTCTTCAGTCTCCGGCTCTCGGCCTCCAGCTCTGCGTTCTCCTTCTCCAGCACCTCCACCTTCTCACAGGTGATGGCCTGAGCCGAGAGACGCTTCTGCAGGCCCTCCTTCTCCCGCTCCAGGCGGCGCACCTCCAGCTCCAGCTCCTCGGCTCGCTCTCCGGTGTCTTTGAGCTGCTCCAGGTCTTTGCGGAGCTGCTTGCGCTCAAACTCCATCTTGTTGAGTTTGCTGCTGGTCTCTTTGATGGACTCGTGCAGCACACGGTTCTCCTTCTCGATGTCTTTGACACGGGCCTCGGCGCTGACCTGAGAGCGCTGCCGGAGAGAGGAGACGGTCTGGTTCAGGTGTGCGTTCTCCTGCTCCAGGCCCTTGACCTGCGTCCCCACACACACACACACACACACACACACACACACAGAGTCAGGGGAGATCTCGTTCAGCACCAAACACAGGACAGATGAAGAACATCTTCAGGAAAATCGAATCATATCATCTTCTAGTTATTCAAGTTGATTAGTCAAAATGTATTCGAATAACAGTAACACTTTACAACAAGGTTCATTAGTAGTTCATTAGTAAAGTAAAGTAGTAAAGTTCATTAGTAAATGTATTAACTAACATGAACTAACAATGAACAAAACATTTGTTACAGCATTTATTAATCTTTGTTAATGTTAGTTAATAAAAATCCAGCTGTTCATTGTTTGTTCATGTTAGTTCACAGTGCAGTAACTAATGTTAACAAAAACAACCTTTGATTTTAATAACGTATTAGTAAATGTTGAAATTAATATCAACTAAGATGAATTAATGCTGAAGAAGTATTGTTCATTCTTAGTTCATGTTAACATGTTAACTAGTGAACTAGTCGGGTAACGCTTATTGTAAAGCGTTACCCGAATAACTTTCGAATGAATTTGATGAAGAGCATGTGGAAATGGACGAGGCACACGTCGCAACGCTGTCACGAATTTAGACCAAACCTGGAGTGTGTTAGGACAACCATGACCTGAGGGTACAGACCAGCTCCTGCACAGCGCCACCAACGGGTCATGAGATATTAAAGAAATCCATATTTTTGCTCATCTTCTAAATCTTTGATCACAAGCCCTGTTGGATTCAGTTAAGGCATGCCAAGTTGATCCGTACCTAATCACATTCACATATCTTTAAGAAACTTAAACTTCATGCCCTGAAGGTACTGAATTTTTTTTTTCTGTAGAAAAATGTCATAAGAAAAGTTTTAAAGTGTGTTAAAAGGCTGCGGATTACTAAGGATGGTCCGGTTGGGCTAGCGGATGCAATTTTAACTTGCCCTGCCAACATTTTTACAGGCTCCACCACAAAAATAAAATAAATAAATACAATAAAAGTTAAGTTATCTTTCACCTCTTCTTGTGCTTGAATAGTTTAAAATAGCTTTAATGTTTAAACTGGCTAGGCATGTGTAAATGATAAGCTTTAGTGAGGATTAAGCACTGGCTCTGGGCCATCCTCATCATCCAGAGATGTGTTATCCAGCAGACTATTCTTACTACTCTGCATGCTTAAAAAATAATGAGGTACACAGCCAGAGACTAGCGCTGGAAATGAGCTGTAATAGCTGAACTGGCACATTTAGAGAAATGTTCATTAACGTGCCTGTCCCTGTAAATATGAAAAAACATGAATCAAATTAGGTAAAAGTAAAGTAGCATGAAAAAAAAGAAAAGAAAAGATAATAATAATATCCTATACTGCGTTAGACCAAACTGGGAAGGGTTAACGGCTTCTATTGCTCTCCTCATTAGAGCTCGATTTGGATAAAAGGCTCTGCTAAATAATTAAATGTAAATGCATGGCTTAATGTTCCAATGAACTAATGCCTGAAACTCTGGAGTAATTTCATATGTAACATTCTTGTGTAAAGTTTCTGATGTGTAATCTGCCAGCATGAGCCAATAGGTCCTCTCCTGGTAATCTCTCAGCCAATGAGCTGCAAGCTCCCTATTCCGCTAACATTTGAACAGTCTGGCTTCAGTGTTGCTGTTAGCATTCACTAATCTCTCCCAGATTACTGTGACATCAGGTCTGCTTACTGGCAGACGTTTCTAAACGGGTAAGCTTTAGACAAACGGCTCGGGCACACATGGGTCAAACCAGCACAGATACACACAGACAGACTCAGAGACCAGTTAAAAGAGTCCCAGGTGCAGGATGATAGATATTTAAGCTACACCTCCCGCTAAACAGAGTCACTGCGCCTCAACACGAGTCTGTGTGTTTGTGCAGGGGTTCCTGTGTGTTGCTCACATCTGTGTGTGTCTCAGCAGCAGCAAGACCAAGTACATTAACTTATCATGACCATTACCATGCTAAACGTTTACTCTCTCATGACTGAGCTATAATTACAGCTAGTGAAAG
The DNA here is from genome assembly GCA_029959095.1 of Rhinichthys osculus. Taxonomy (NCBI): domain Eukaryota; kingdom Metazoa; phylum Chordata; class Actinopteri; order Cypriniformes; family Leuciscidae; genus Rhinichthys; species Rhinichthys osculus. The sequence goes on along the minus strand of JARWKJ010000001.1, from coordinate 40,429,302 downwards.
CTGACATGTCAAACTCATATGATTATAAGTTTTATAAAAGCTCTCCCACTTGACAGTTGTGACATCAGGCACATTTGTGACCCTGGACCACAAAACCAGTTACAAACCAGTTTGAAATTGAGATTTATACATCATATGAAAGCTGAATAAATAGGCTTTCTACTGGTGTATGGATTGTTAGGATAGGATAATATTTGGCCGAGATACAACAACAAATCTGAACATTGAGAAAATCGCCTTTAAAGGTGTCCATTAATGTTGGCGATTGTGCTGCATCCACTCACAAAAATAAACGTATTATATATTTACGGTAGGAAATTTACTAAATATCTTCATGGAACATGATCTTTACTCAATATCCTTATGATTTTTGGCATAAAAGAAAAAGTAAAGTGATCATTTTGACCCAAACAATGCATTGTTGGCTCGAGACTGGTTTTGTGATCCAGGGTCACATTTGGTTTTTACTGTATGAAAATCAATGATTTTGTCTGGAAGACAAGAAAAGCTGAGAATAAAATGAATTGCGTTGTCAATCCGGCATGCCACGGCAGTCTAACATGAGCTGGGATCGCTGTGAGTGAAGTTTACCTGTCTGTCGGAGTTCTCCTGGAGCGTTTCCAGTGTCTTCTCCAGCTGAGCTTTCTCTTTCAGCAGATCTGAGCTCAGACTCTCAGCACTGCGCAAACTCTCTCTGTCTGCGGTCAGCTCCGTCTGCAGCTGCTCCAGCTGTGCACACACACACACACACACACTGAGCACGAGCACTCTCGGACATATGGACACACACTCGCTCATAATGAGCAATCAAACTCATATGAGCGGTTAATCCTCTGAAAGCAGCTTAACTAAACCCACTTCAGATTTAAACTGGGATTACTCACTGATGAATATGATCCTGCTCTGGGTGCTTGCTGTCCGTAACATTTTAACCCGTTCTGTTCAAACTTCTCTCCTTTCTTTGTATGAGTAACAGAATCCACTTAGTTTTAAAAATCGTTCTGAATGTAAGTCCACAGCACGACGGCACAGAGGAGCAATATCATGGCAATCACTTTCTGCCAGCCGATGAAGATAAAAACATTGACAGCCAATCAGAATCCATCCTGCTTTAAAGAGATCGAGCATTTAAAGCGGCAGACGACAAAACTGCAGCGCTTATAATAAACAGAATGATATTGTCTGCTGTTGTGGACGCTAATATAGTTATCGTTATAGTTATTATCATTTATGCTGTGAACGGGACTTCACCTCTGAAGCCAACATGACTCTTTTCACATTTCACTGATCGCACTTATTTTTTTATTATATACAGACACTTTTCATAAATCCTCAAGGATAAAATGAATTCAAGAATGAACCTTATGAACTCCAATGGATCTTAGGAAGTATTACTGGGAACTGTGTTGAGGCTCGGCGGTAGGGCTGGGCGATGTGGCCGAAGAAATGATCAGGATAAAATCACTCGATATCAATAACTATTATATAATTCGATAATTATTTCTTTCAAGTTTAAAGGCAGATTTTTGCTCCTAAATGAAAGTTGTAGAAAACAGACCGTTAATTGTGGTTTTGAACTATTGTTTATTGTGAGAATATGACAAACACTTCACGTTTTTGAATTCTTTACATTTTTACGGTTATTTTTCTTAAAGAAATGCACTCTTCTGTTAAGATATTTATTTAGTTAGTTTCTACACGTGCTAACGGCTGTTATCGTTTCAAATCATCAAACAGGTTTGAGTCGCCTGACTTTGATGCGTATCATTGGCACAGTTTGCAGTGCAGGCTGCAATATTAATCATTTTACATGTTTTGTCTCTTAAAAATACACATTTGACAGCAAGTTAACAGTAGAAGTAGTTTTTTTTTTCAAGCATACAATGAAAAAGTGTACAATATGTACAACATAAGACAGTAATCGAAAGAACACTGATGATCAAACAAATAAAATTCACCACTGCTTGAAAAGGACTTGCTTGAGTTGGGATGCAGATGTAAATTTATGTTTATTAACAAAACCTCATTTTTATATGGTAAAATTTAAATATTCTGACTTGGGTTTTATTAAAATTAACCATTGGTTTCCATAGTATCATACATTTTGGCCATGACAACCACAGTTAAAACCATGCATATTGCACCTCAGTACCATGGTAAAATGTAACTTTTTGGTTATAGAAGGAATGTCCAGGCTATAGAATCTGCCAAGAGTGTGAGGGGAGGCCCATCCTGCTGCATCGCACACTTGGGTCGGGCCCCTGAGAGGAGGGCTCTAGAGGACACCATGCCTCTGGTAGAATGAGCCCTCACGGCCAAAGGTGAAGGCAAGCTGCGCACCTGAAAGGCCATAGAGATAGCCTGAACGATCCAGTTACTGATGGTCTGTTTTGGCGGGGGAAGCCCCTTCTTAGGCGACCCGAAACACACCAGCAACTGGTCTGACTTCCGCCATGAAGAAGACCTCTGGACATAAATCTTGAGAGCTCTGACAGGCCAGAGCAAATGAAGTCTTTCTTCACCCGCCGTCACGTGAGGTGGAGGATGAAAAGCCTGGAGAACCGTAGGCCGTGCCACATTAGGCGCCATTCATATATAGCGCCTAAAAACGTGTAGAAAACACTAGGCGCGCCGCATTCTCCTTTTTCCAAAGCGCTAGGGCGGTTGTGCTCCGGAGGTGTCTGTCGTTGCTAAGCTACCATCAGCTACGTGACCTACGGTGCGCTTGCGGCATTCTGAAAAGTTGAGATGTTTTTATCTCGATGCGGCGCGGACGCTTCCAAGCGCGTCGCTTCCATTATGAGTGCGTATACCGCGCGCCTACATTTGAAATAACAAACTTGAGCACGCAAAAGACGCGATATGTGAACAGGCCCTTAGATGGCACTTTGGATACATAGCCCGGCCTGGGATGCAAGATAGCCTTAATGTCGCCTGGAGCAAACTCCAGGCACCCATGAGATATAGAGAGCGCCTGAAGATCTCCTACTCTCCTCAGAGAAGTAATGGCTAAAAGAAAAGCTACCTTGAGGGAAAGGTTCTTGGCCTCCAGAGGTTCGAAGGGGGCCTCGACCAACCCTTCGAGAACCACTGCCAGCTCCCATGTGGGAACTCTGGTCCGAGCTGCAGGTCTCATCCTCCGAGCCCCACGGAGGAACCGTACGACCAGCTGATGTCTCCCCAAGGGCCCATCACCCAGAGGAGTGTAGAAAGCCACAATCTCAGCCACGTACACCCTTAGTGTGGACGGGGTAAGACCAGCAGAGAAGCGATCCTGGAGGAACTCCAGCACTGAAGCCACAAGGCAGTTAACTGGGTCCACCTCACGCTCTCTACACCAAGTGGTGAAAACATTCCATTTTAGGCCGTACAGTTTCCTTATGGAGGGAGCTCTAGAGCTAAGTATGGTCTCGACTACTCCTGCTGATAGGCCGGCCTCTCAGTACTGTGCGCCCTCAGGGGCCAGACCCACAGTTTCCACAGCTCTGGCCGAGAGTGAATATTGAGCCCTCTGCCTGCGACAGCAGGTGCCTCCTGATAGGAATCTCCCATGGAGGGCACTCTAGGAGCGATATTATGTATGAGAACCATATTCAGGCCAGCCACAACGGGGCTACTTGTAGTAGACAGACCCTCTCCAGAACTCCCGGGAGCAGAGCGATCGAGGGAAATGCATACAGACGCAGCCTCGGCCACGTCTGCACCATGGCATCCAACCCCAGAGGAGCTGGATGCGTGAGGGAGAAGCACAGTGGACAGTGTTTTGTGTCTCGAGACACGAACAGATCCACTTCCACTGGGCCGAACCTCTCGCATATCGACATCACCACCTCGGGGGAGAGTCTCCATTCCTCAGGCCTCAGCCCCTGCCTCAACAGGACCTCTGCTCCCTGATTCTGATCCCCTGGGACGTATGTTGCTCTGAAAGACAACAGTCTCCCCTGGGACCACAGGAGGATCTGATGCACCAGTCTGCATAGAGGGCGTGATCTCAGACCCCCCTGATGATTTAGATAGACCACCCCTGACATATTGTCTGTTCCGGCAAGAACGTGGTGACCCTTGAGGTCTGGCAGGAAACTCCTCAGAGCTCGGAAAACCGCCAGCATTTACAGGCAATTTATGTGCCAGGGGGAATGATGGTCCTGCCATAGACCTCTCGTAAAGCAGCTGTCCATGACCGCGCCCCAGCCCGTGAGGGAGACGGGACCTTGGGACTGGAACCAAGGTTTCGTCCACATGGATAGGGAACGACGGCATCTGCACGTAACCCTGATCATGCGGCACGGGTTCCCCCTCCGGGAAAACCCCTTGGATTTCCACCACCACTGCAGGGCCCTCATGTGCAGCAGGCCGAATGGAATCACGTTGGACGCTGCTGCCATGAGCCCTAACTTTCTCTTTTTTGAAAATGTTTTACAGTTATGGCTTGGCCTAGCTTTACCCTGGTCACTGAGGCCAGGGTGGGCTCGATCCGTGCAGGAGACAGTTGTGCCCGCATCGTATCCAAAGTCCCACACCACCCCCAGGAACGTAGTCCTCTGGGCAGGGGCCCACACACCTTCCTTTGTGTTGAGCCTCGACCCCAGGCTCTGGATGTGGCCAAAGACGACATCTCGATGCCGAACTGGCAGCTCTTGTTACTGGGCCATAATAAGCCAGTCGTCGATATAGTTCAGCACCCTGATACCCTGAAGCCTCAGCGGCGCTAGAGCTCGAGAGGCAACCACTCATTCGCTGCTTAAACTAGGAGCTCGGCTCTTAATTCCCTCGGGAACTCCCCATGCATGCTCCGCTCCAAGCTTAGTCGGATGATTATTACACCTTTTTAATTCCTCAGAATTAAATGCAGCCATAATAACCAGACAAGTGAAACATGTTCTGAATGATAGGTGGAATTAAAATATCTAACTGCTCAAGCCAGATATTATTCATTTATTTAACTGGTCTCATTATCTACACGTTGCCTGGCAACGCGAGAAATGAGCCGTTCATGATATTCCCTCGAAAAGAAAGCAATAGGTGCGAGGCTGAAACCCAAAATCGCACGAAATTTTCTTTTGCTGTACGCTTCGAGATATTTCTCAATGAACACAGCCAGCCCCCTCAAGAGCCGACCGTGCACGCCTCGCATCCAAACAGTGTCACACACTGATCGCGTGTAACCTCCCGAAGTTTACCGTGGGCAGGAAGACACACGCTTTCAGCTGTGCTTATTGCTATCAAGTTCCTACAGGACAAACAACACCAAATAGGACAGGCAGTTGACCGATGTGCCTGCCCGCTCAGAGGTCGCGTGACCGCCCGCTCAGCAAGTAAACACGTCTGCTCTAGTGAGCTTGCGCTCCTTGAACTTTGAGCCGAGTGGATGAATGGTTCGAGTGACGTGGTTCAAATGAGTATAACTGAATTCATGCTACCTTTTTTTTTTTCGACAAATTTGTCATCTTTGGGTGATAACTCGCGGTTAGTTTCACTTTCGCCGCTCCTTCGACGGGCAAGTTAAAAGCTGCACGCTGACTGGCTGTTGCCGCGTTTATTTCTGCTGTTTGATTGGCTGTTAGATTAATCCATAAAGCGTCAAAATATCCAGAGTCTATCATCGTTATCAACATCACTTTTATCGCGAGCCCTACTCGCGGTGTGACCTCTGACCTGCTGGCTGAGTGTGTGTTTGTGTGTCCCCAGTTGTAGACGTGTGCTGCTGTGACCTCTAACCTGTTGGATGAGTGTGTGCTTGTCTTTCTCCAGGCGTAGGCGTGTGCTGCTCTCGCTCGACGCCTTCAGCTCCTCCACGCTCTTCTGCAGCATCTGATTCTCCTTCTCCAGCTTCAGCAGCTGACTGGACGTCAGGTCGTTCACCTCGTGACCCAGAGACTTCTGCGGCACTGCCAACACACACACCTCTGAGAGTTACGACACAAACACCTCTGAGAGTTACCAACACACACACCTCTGAGAGTTACGACACACACCTCTGAGAGTTACGACACACACACCTCAGTTTGTACGTTCAGTCAGCTCAGGTGTGTTTGTACATTCAGTCAGCTCAGGTGTGTTTGTACCTTCAGTCAGCTCAGGTGTGTTTGTACCTTCAGTCAGCTCAGGTGTGTTTGTACCTTCAGTCAGCTCAGGTGTGTTTGTACCTTCAGTCAGCTCAGGTGTGTTTGTACATTTAGTCAGCTCAGGTGTGTTTGTACCTTCAGTCAGCTCAGGTGTGTTTGTACATTCAGTCAGCTCAGGTGTGTTTGCGTGTTTGCACCTTCAGTCAGCTCAGGTGTGTTTGCACCTTCAGTCAGCTCAGGTGTGTTTGCACCTTCAGTCAGCTCAGGTGTGTTTGTACCTTCAGTCAGCTCAGGTGTGTTTGTACCTTCAGTCAGCTCAGGTGTGTTTGTACCTTCAGTCAGCTCAGGTGTGTTTGTACCTTCAGTCAGCTCAGGTGTGTTTGTACCTTCAGTCAGCTCAGGTGTGTTTGTACCTTCAGTCAGCTCAGGTGTGTTTGTACCTTCAGTCAGCTCAGGTGTGTTTGTACCTTCAGTCAGCTCAGGTGTGTTTGTACCTTCAGTCAGCTCAGGTGTGTTTGCACCTTCAGTCAGCTCAGGTGTGTTTGTACCTTCAGTCAGCTCAGGTGTGTTTGCGTGTTTGCACCTTCAGTCAGCTCAGGTGTGTTTGTACCTTCAGTCAGCTCAGGTGTGTTTGTACCTTCAGTCAGCTCAGGTGTGTTTGTACCTTCAGTCAGCTCAGGTGTGTTTGCACCTTCAGTCAGCTCAGGTGTGTTTGTACCTTCAGTCAGCTCAGGTGTGTTTGTACCTTCAGTCAGCTCAGGTGTGTTTGTACCTTCAGTCAGCTCAGGTGTGTTTGTACCTTCAGTCAGCTCAGGTGTGTTTGTACCTTCAGTCAGCTCAGGTGTGTTTGCACCTTCAGTCAGCTCAGGTGTGTTTGCACCTTCAGTCAGCTCAGGTGTGTTTGCACCTTCAGTCAGCTCAGGTGTGTTTGCACCTTCAGTCAGCTCAGGTGTGTTTGCACCTTCAGTCAGCTCAGGTGTGTTTGCACCTTCAGTCAGCTCAGGTGTGTTTGCACCTTCAGTCAGCTCAGGTGTGTTTGTACCTTCAGTCAGCTCAGGTGTGTTTGTACCTTCAGTCAGCTCAGGTGTGTTTGTACCTTCAGTCAGTTCAGGTGTGTTTGCACCTTCAGTCAGCTCAGGTGTGTTTGCACCTTCAGTCAGCTCAGGTGTGTTTGCACCTTCAGTCAGCTCAGGTGTGTTTGCACCTTCAGTCAGCTCAGGTGTGTTTGCACCTTCAGTCAGCTCAGGTGTGTTTGTACCTTCAGTCAGCTCAGGTGTGTTTGTACCTTCAGTCAGCTTAGGTGTGTTTGTACCTTCAGTCAGCTCAGGTGTGTTTGTACCTTCAGTCAGCTCAGGTGTGTTTGCACCTTCAGTCAGCTCAGGTGTGTTTGCACCTTCAGTCAGCTCAGGTGTGTTTGTACCTTCAGTCAGCTCAGGTGTGTTTGTACCTTCAGTCAGCTTAGGTGTGTTTGTACCTTCAGTCAGCTCAGGTGTGTTTGTACCTTCAGTCAGCTCAGGTGTGTTTGCACCTTCAGTCAGCTCAGGTGTGTTTGCACCTTCAGTCAGCTCAGGTGTGTTTGCACCTTCAGTCAGCTCAGGTGTGTTTGCACCTTCAGTCAGCTCAGGTGTGTTTGTACCTTCAGTCAGCTCAGGTGTGTTTGTACCTTCAGTCAGCTCAGGTGTGTTTGTACCTTCAGTCAGCTCAGGTGTGTTTGCACCTTCAGTCAGCTCAGGTGTGTTTGCACCTTCAGTCAGCTCAGGTGTGTTTGTACCTTCAGTCAGCTCAGGTGTGTTTGCACCTTCAGTCAGCTCAGGTGTGTTTGTACCTTCAGTCAGCTCAGTTGTGTTTGTACCTTCAGTCAGCTCAGGTGTGTTTGCACCTTCAGTCAGCTCAGGTGTGTTTGTACCTTCAGTCAGCTCAGGTGTGTTTGTACGTTCAGTCAGCTCAGGTGTGTTTGTACCTTCAGTCAGCTCAGGTGTGTTTGTACCTTCAGTCAGCTCAGGTGTGTTTGTACCTTCAGTCAGCTCAGGTGTGTTTGTACATTCAGTCAGCTCAGGTGTGTTTGTACCTTCAGTCAGCTCAGGTGTGTTTGTACCTTCAGTCAGCTCAGGTGTGTTTGCACCTTCAGTCAGCTAAGGTGTGTTTGCACCTTCAGTCAGCTCAGGTGTGTTTGTACCTTCAGTCAGCTCAGGTGTGTTTGTACCTTCAGTCAGCTCAGGTGTGTTTGTACCTTCAGTCAGCTCAGGTGTGTTTGTACCTTCAGTCAGCTCAGGTGTGTTTGTACCTTCAGTCAGCTCAGGTGTGTTTGTACCTTCAGTCAGCTCAGGTGTGTTTGTACCTTCAGTCAGCTCAGGTGTGTTTGCACCTTCAGTCAGCTCAGGTGTGTTTGCACCTTCAGTCAGCTCAGGTGTGTTTGCACCTTCAGTCAGCTCAGGTGTGTTTGCACCTTCAGTCAGCTCAGGTGTGTTTGTACCTTCAGTCAGCTCAGGTGTGTTTGTACCTTCAGTCAGCTCAGGTGTGTTTGCACCTTCAGTCAGCTCAGGTGTGTTTGTACCTTCAGTCAGCTCAGGTGTGTTTGTACCTTCAGTCAGCTCAGGTGTGTTTGTACCTTCAGTCAGCTCAGGTGTGTTTGTACCTTCAGTCAGCTCAGGTGTGTTTGTACCTTCAGTCAGCTCAGGTGTGTTTGCACCTTCAGTCAGCTCAGGTGTGTTTGCACCTTCAGTCAGCTCAGGTGTGTTTGCACCTTCAGTCAGCTCAGGTGTGTTTGCACCTTCAGTCAGCTCAGGTGTGTTTGTACCTTCAGTCAGCTCAGGTGTGTTTGCACCTTCAGTCAGCTCAGGTGTGTTTGTACCTTCAGTCAGCTCAGGTGTGTTTGTACCTTCAGTCAGCTCAGGTGTGTTTGTACCTTCAGTCAGCTCAGGTGTGTTTGTACCTTCAGTCAGCTCAGGTGTGTTTGTACCTTCAGTCAGCTCAGGTGTGGTCTTTGAGAGCTGCTCCAGTTCCCAGCCCAGGTGCAGAGACTCGTCCATGCTCTGTTTCTGAGCCATCTCTAGCGTCAGATTCTCCTCCATCAGCTCCTCCATCCGCTTCCGGTCCATGTCCCGCTCCTGCAACACAACACCATCATATATCAGGACTAGCATACTGCACATCTTCGGTTTAAAACAGATCATTATATTTATGCAAAGTTGATAGACTGTCCTGTCATTTATTTATGTTCTCCGTTTGAAAACAGACTTTGTACATTTATTTTGCTTATTGCTAATCGTGTTGCTGCTGTTGCAACAAAATAGAAAGATGTAACTGTGATTACTAAGCTACACTAAAGTAGCAATGCTTTTTTTATTTAGGCAGTTAAGAATAAATATACATATTTATTTTTTTATTGTTAAAATAATCTTTACATGCTTTATTTGTAAACTGTTTGTTCACCTGATAAAATATTTTATTTAAAAAGAAACTTTAGTGAGTACACATTTTTTGTTTTGCACTTTAATTCAGACCAAAATAAGAGTTGTTTGGTTTGGTTTGCAAGGAGGGAGTGAAAAAACAAATAACAGTATTGAAAAAAAGTGTTAAATAAAACAGTTTGTTCATTTCAGCGCTGTTGTTATAACTGTGTCAAAAACAGAAAAGAAAAAAAAAACAATTAACAGTTCTGCTTATCGGGCACATAAACTTCCAAATAATCATATCAGTACTAAAAAAATCAACATCGGTCGATCTCTACTCTACAGTGCTGTTTAAAAATACGTTTGATCTATATGCTCTCTCACCATCTCCATGTCGTGGATCTTGTTTTTAAGCTGCAGATTTTCCTTCTCCAGCTCATGATGTTTATCAGATCGAGCTTTGAATGACTCCAGCTGATCCTCCAGCATGCTTTTGGTCTCCAGCAGAACCTGATTGTCCTCCTTCAATTCCTGCATGAACACATATAATCATAACAGCCATCAAAATCAGCCATCACCCTCGTGACACACAGTCAATAACCACCACAGCATTCCCAACATTCCCTCGTGAAACACAATCAATAACCGCCACAACATTCCCAACATTCCCTCGTGAAACACAATCAATAACCACCCCAGCATTCCCAACATTCCCTCGGGAAACACAATCAATAACCGCCACAACATTCCCGGCATTCCCTCGGGAACAAACTAGGGCTGTCAAAATTGCTCAAAAATGATGTTCGAATATTCCCTCTAAAAAAAACACATATATTCGAACTATTCGAATATCTGGTTGCGCATTTTGTCAATGACGCGCATTACGTTAATAACAGGACAAATTAATACAAAGAGACACAACTACTTGTATAGGTAGTTTATTTAAGTTTAAACATATTTGACAATGTATTAACTTACACAAAACCAAGTAAATCAACTAATGGCCAAGACCGCAGACCTTACTCTTGCTCGCACTCGCAGGCACTCTCTCTCTCTCTCTCTCTCTCTCTCTCTCTCTCTCTCTCTCTCTCTCTCTCTCTCTCTCAATTCAATTCAATTCAAAATTGCTTTATTGGCATGACTGTACACAATACAATATTGCCAAAGCTTGGAATACATAAAGACATCAAAATAATAAAATATTATAATATGACTTAAATCTAAATGTACAAATTAAATTAATTGTACAAATTAACAGTGTACCAAATAAAAATAAATACATAAATAATAATAATAATAATTAGAACAGTTCTCTCTCTCTCTCTCTCTCTCTCTCTCTCTCTCGCCCTCTCTCTCTCTCTCTCTCTCTCCCTCTCTCTCTCTCTCTCTCTCTCTCTCTCTCTCTCACGCTCTCTGCGCATAACGGTTTAAAATAAATGAACAACAATAAACAAATGTTGAGTGCTGATCAAGAGTTTTGTGCAAGCAATTTAAGGTCGCGACTCTTGTCCCAAATATAGCAGGCTTCATCTGGTGATTGAAACAAATATTATTAACATTAATTAAAGTTTTACAGTATATAGAACCGACATTGAACGCTCCGAGCGAGCTGTGCTGTGGTAAACTGCTGCTATAATGGCTATTTTGAGGGCTCTGGCCACGCCCCCTTGGCAGGCTCTGACGTGTCTGATGTAATGCTAGCTCATTGGCGCCAAGGGGGTAATCCATCGACCGGAAGTTGAAGCTGGCCGGGTGCCGCCATCTTGTAGCAGAACTTCACTTGCGTTAGCATTTCTATTGACTACCATTCATTTTGGCGTCACTTTGACAGCGAATAACTTTACATCTGAGGCGTTTAAAGACTCCATTTGTCCATTATTTATTTCTAAAGAAACACGACAATGTATAAAGGGCTCCATTACCTTCTACGTTACATTATGGCCCCGTAGAAACAGTTTTAGTAAAAATAGGCTAACGATTGCGTCATAACCACTCGACTCTCTGTCACGCTGTACAGAAATGACCGTACAGACAGGAGGAGAAGCTCGCAGGCGATCGGGGGGACGTCCCGTCAAGAGAGAAGCCCATAGATAATGAGTCCATAAAAGCAACGGAATACTTACTCCTGCTCACTCGCGATAAAGAACTCTTTGCTCAAGTTCCCCGTCTCTGCAAGATTAACGTTGGCAATTTTCACGCACAGCTACTAGAAGATTAACGTCTGTCAGACAGGTTGCTCACGTCATCAAGCTTAGTTTGAGTCGGTTTGAGTCTGCGCGTCAGGAACGGAAGTGCTCAAAAATAGCTAAAAATGGGCTTCAACTGTCTCAACTGAGTTCCAATGAGATGCTCTGTCCATTTCTTATACTGTCTATGATTGGCGCACACGTTGGAGGCGCCCGTGCCATTGGATGTGCAGTTGCCGGAGCACAGCCAATGAGTGAGCCAGACACTGCCTGTGCCATCTGTGCAGCTGGAAAATGCGTTTTACATGCCACCCGCAAAGCAGACAGCCGCGCCTCTGCTACCGCGGGCGTGTTTTTCCACATGATTCGAATATTAATTTTCACCTTCGAATTTCTGTTTTTTAAAACTATTCGAATATATATTCGAATTTAGAATATTCGTTGACAGCCCTAGAACAAACACAATCAATAACCGCCACAGCATTCCCAACATTCCCTCGGGAAACACAATCAATAACCTCCACAGCATTCCCAACATTCCCTCGTGAAACACAATCAATAACCGCCACAACATTCCCGGCATTCCCTCGGGAAACACAGTCAATAACCGCCACAGCATTCCCAACATTCCCTCGGGAAACACAATCAATAACCGCCACAGCATTCCCAGCATTCCCTCGTGAAACACAATCAATAACCGCCACAACATTCCCGGCATTCCCTCGGGAACAAACACAATCAATAACCGCCACAGCATTCCCAACATTCCCTCGGGAAACACAATCAATAACCGCCACAGCATTCCCAACATTCCCTCGTGAAACACAATCAATAACCGCCACAACATTCCCGGCATTCCCTCGGGAACAAACACAATCAATAACCGCCACAGCATTCCCAACATTCCCTCGTGAAACACAATCAATAACCACCACAAAATTCCCGACATTCCCTCGTGAAACACAATCAATAACCGCCACAGCATTCCCAACATTCCCTCGGGAAACACAATCAATAACCGCCACAACATTCCCGGCATTCCCTCGGAAACAAACACAATCAATAACCGCCACAGCATTCCCAACATTCCCTCGGGGGAAACAATCAATAACCTCCACAGCATTCCCAACATTCCATCGTGAAACACAATCAATAACCACCACAAAATTCCCGGCATTCCCTCGGGAAACACAATCAATAACCGCCACAACATTCCCGGCATTCCCTCGGGAACAAACACAATCAATAACCGCCACAGCATTCCCAACATTCCCTCGGGAAACACAATCAATAACCTCCACAGCATTCCCAACATTCCCTCGTGAAACACAATCAATAACCGCCACAACATTCCCGGCATTCCCTCGGAAACAAACACAATCAATAACCGCCACAGCATTCCCAACATTCCCTCGGGAAACACAATCAATAACCTCCACAGCATTCCCAACATTCCATCGTGAAACACAATCAATAACCACCACAAAATTCCCGGCATTCCCTCGGGAACAAACACAATCAATAACCGCCACAGCATTCCCAGCATTCCCTCGTGAAACACAATCAATAACCGCCACAACATTCCCGGCATTCCCTCGGGAACAAACACAATCAATAACCGCCACAGCATTCCCAGCATTCCCTCGTGAAACACAATCAATAACCGCCACAACATTCCCGGCATTCCCTCGGGAACAAACACAATCAATAACCGCCACAGCATTCCCAACATTCCCTTGGGAAACACAATCAATAACCACCCCAGCATTCCCAACATTCCCTCGGGAAACACAATCAATAACCACCACAGCATTCCCAACATTCCCTCGGGAAACACAATCAATAACCACCACAGCATTCCCAACATTCCCTCGTGAAACACAATCAATAACCGCCACAACATTCCCGGCATTCCCTCGGGAACAAACACAATCAATAACCACCACAACATTCCCGGCATTCCCTCGGGAAACACAGTCAATAACCTCCACAGCATTCCCAACATTCCCTCTTGAAACACAATCAATAACCACCACAACATTCTCAGCATTCCCTTGTGAAACACAGTCAATAACCACCATAACATTCCCGGCATTCCCTCGGGAAACACAGTCAATAACCTCCACAGCATTCCCAGCATTCCCTCGTGAAACACAATCAATAACCACCACAACATTCCCAGCATTCCCTTGTGAAACACAATCAATAACCACCACAACATTCCCGGCATTCCCTTGGGAAACACAGTCAATAACCTCCACAGCATTCCCAACATTCCCTCGGGAAACAGTCAATAACCTCCACAACATTCCCAACAGTCCCTCGGGAAACACAATCAATAACCGCCACAGCATTCCCAACATTCCCTCGGGAAACACAGTCAATAACCTCCACAGCATTCCTAACATTCCCTCGGGAAACACAATCAATAACCACCACAACATTCCCAACATTCCCTCGGGAAACAGTCAATAACCTCCACAACATTCCCAACAGTCCCTCGGGAAACACAATCAATAACCGCCACAGCATTCCCAACATTCCCTCGGGAAACACAGTCAATAACCGCCACAGCATTCCCAACAGTCCCTCGGGAACACACACAATCAATTACCGCCACAGCATTCCTAACATTCCCTCGGGAACACACACAATCAATAACCGCCACAGCATTCCCAACAGTCCCTCGGGAACACACACAATCAATTACCGCCAGAGCATTCCTAACATTCCCTCGGGAACACACACAATCAATAACCGCCACAGCATTCCCAACATTCCCTCGTGAAACACAATCAATCAATTACCGCCACAGCATTCCTAACATTCCCTCGGGAACACACACTGTCAATTACCGCCACAGCATTCCTAACATTCCCTCGGGAACACACACAGTCAATAATCGCCACAGCATTCCCAGAATTCCCTGGTGAACACAGTGATGTGAACGCACCTCGACTCTGGTCCTGTAGAACTCGATGTCGTGGAGCTTCTCCTTGTAGCGCATCACTTCACTCTCCAGCTTGTCGACTCTGACGGCCTTCTCTCGGAGCGCGTCGAGCTCGTCCCGATACGCCCGCAGCGAGCGCGCGTCACACACCAGCTGCACGTTCTGACACACACACACACACAATTACACTTCTGTACTTCTTCAAATGCGTCTCTTTTTACAACAAAGTTCAGTCTTTGTATACACACAAAACTATTTTTGGAATAGATAAAAATGAAATCTCTGCTATTATTCAGACAGTGTCATGCATAGATATCTATATTTACCACATCCGACTGCTCCAGACACGGCAACATTTCAGATGCTGCTCAGTCACTAATTATACTAATGCATTTTTATTTAAAATGCCACAACATTGTGCAGCCTACGGTTGTAAGAACCAGAGATATATGACACGGGTCTCTGATGATCTTATTTATCAGAGTTGTTTTAACCAATATTCTTTTTGATTTACCAAATGCAAAATGATCTAACATGAACTCTTTCCCCGTCACTGACGGAATCTTCCAGCTATCCGTGTTTTCGCTGTTATACGGTAGGGGGCGCTGTTACACATCTCCTGAAAGAGTACAGAATCTCCTGATCAAAACACAGGAGAAGAAGCAGAGACCAGCGATAGAAGCATTGCTGACGCAATTTTCTCAGCTTTTTTGTTCAAACTTATGCTTTATTAAACTAAAAAATAATGCATGAAGCTAGAATAAAACAGTTTTTTGTTTTTTTTAAAGAGAAGGTCTGTTCTTTCTTTTGATATGTTGCATGTTTAGATACTCATACAACAAAATATTCTGGGAGCCATGAAAGTTTTTTGAATGTGATTTTTTTTAAATGCTGCCGCTGGCTTGCAAGTTTAAAAAAGAATAACGCTGGTGGGAAAGAGTTGATGGGAGGATATGGATATTCATACGGGCTCCGGGATCAGGGAACACTGCTGTGAGCCGTATCTCAACACTCCCTTCTGTACTCCACAAAGACAAGTAAATCATGCGAGTCTACAACGAACTGAGATGATGACAGAAGTTAATTTCTGGGAGAACGGTCCCTGTAAGAGCCCGTGTGTGTGGACGCATCACTCGATCAGACAGTGGTGCACAGCATCTATAAATACACGTGTGATTGGCTGAGCTGTTATTGGATGTGTAAAGCTGAGGCGTGTAAGTAGGTAAAGGAATTACAGTAATCATGACACATTAGGACTGGCTAGTACGATGACAGAGATTAAGTGTAGCTCAGAGTCACACAGGAACACAGACAGGTGTGGTGACGCCTCACTTCCTGCTGCAGTCTCTTCACTTCCTGCTCCATGTGGTCCACTTCCTGTCTGCAGTCCAGCAGCTGCTCGGTCTTCTCCTCTCTGAAACACACATCAACACACCCTCAGCCACAGGTCAAAGGTTAACTCGTCAGTCACATGACTCTGATGTCACTCTGGCGAAGCTGTGATAATCCCACTGTAAGACGAGAACCCTTCTACTAATGACCTTTCCTGGAGAGCGTATTTATCAAGCCTCTGAGCATTACTCACAGCAGCACTGCTGAGCCGTGACTGAGGAGGCTAGTCATCGAGCATCGCAGGCGTGAGGTGAAGGACTGAATCTGGAGCGCCAGCCTCGGGATGATTCTCCACTAACAGGCTTGGAATCACTGATTCTCAGATAAATTCACATTGAATGGGGAAATTCCTAAGAGGAGTTTTCATTCAACACACATTTGACAATAAATCATTTTCAAGAGAAAACATTATGATATACACATTTGAAATGAAAGATAAACAGGTTTTCCACCATGTCTTACAGATTTTGAACCGGTGTGCTGTTGACTGACCGTATACAGTATAGCCTAGATATGATATCCTCCGCGGCCGTGGACTCGACAGAACCCGAGCCGGCGGGGGAAGCAGCGCTACTGATGCGGAAGCAGGTTATACAGGTTCAGGCCAACATGAGCCAGCGCTGAGGAAGATGAGGCTCTGTCCATCGTCTAACGATTCAAAAACATCCACTCTCTCCTGAAAGACTTCCTCACACACTCCTACTGGAACTCCTCCCCACCGGCGGGATCTCCAGCTAACTGGGGGAGTGACTCTTAGCTTCATTTGGTAACTTGCTTTTATACTTCAGTTTGAAAGTAGGAGCAAATATCATGGATTCTCAGCACTGAAGACTATTATGGCCCTTTGAGAAGCTTGCTAAATACGGCCCTGATGAGAGCGTGGCTGTGTGTGATCAGACACACGAACCCTCATCATGACTGGGGAACGGGAAGAGGAACTGTGTGACTGTTTTATAGCACAGATTAAAATAGCGCGTCCTCTTTCCCTGCAGTGAAGAGCAGAGCCTCATTACCGGTGTGAGCCAGCGCTCCTCTGATCGGCCCAGATATATGTACATTAATGTGTTTAATGCTTGTAGGAACATCTGACTTGTTCCAGACAAGAACTGATTGTGTGTGAGAGTGACGACTGCCTCCGCTTTGCTCAACCCTTCCGACAGAAGAGCTGTAGCTGAGCTCACATCTGCAGTCTTACAGGGTTCGTGCAGGGACTGTAAACCTCATTCCAGGACTTTTCAAGCAATGCTTTTTCAGTTTTCAAGGACTACACTCAGAGATCTCACTTATCAAACAATATCTTTATCATCTTTCAAATTATAAAAACAGTTAAAAGATAAACAAAAATGTATTAATAAAACAAAATGGTTCAAATAAAGTGCAGCGGATGCAATGACTGCGGAAGCTTTAACCGTTGACAGGACACTACGACAAAGATATCGCTTTCCTCTTCCAAACTGATTTATTCCCATGAATATATGATGGGCCTGAAGAAGAAAGCTGTAATCTATACTCTGATATTTATATGAGCGATATCACTCATAGCCATGCGAAATGCCTCTATATCAGACGGACTACAGCTTTAATTTTGTGTGAAAGGGTTGTTTAATCAATAAAATGAAACACTAATTTCACATATATTGTCTTTCAATAGTTCAAGCACTTTTCAAGTACCTTTTTTATAAATATGGCTGTTTTTCGGGTTTTCCAGGACTTACATTTCAAACTCAAGCACTTTAAGTCCGTGTACGAACCCTGTGATGATGATGTTTCTCGAGCACCAAACCAGCATTACAATGATTCCTGATAATCATGTGACACTGAAGACTGGAGTAAAATTCAGCTTTACTTCACAAAAAAAGAATTACATATAATATATACAATTAAATATATTATTGTTGAAAAAAGGTTAGATTAGAATATTTCACAATATTGCTGTTTTTACTGTATTTTTGATCAACTAAATGCAGCCTTTGTGAGCATGAGACACTCTTTCGAAAACAGTAAATGATCTTACTGACATCAAACGCTTGAACCGCAGTTTATATCTAAAATACACTGAAACAGTACAGTTATTCTCAGCGGTCAGGTAATTAGGGTGCATTAGATAGACTTATTTATATCCCAGGTCTGATTTACTCTACTCCTGCTTTAAAGTTACTCTATGTTGCTCTAATCCGTTTTATTTGTTGTTATGCATGTTATGTTATATCTTCTTTAATCTTGTTCTTTGGTCAGCCTAGTGGCTGCTGTAAATGTGCAATATAAATGAAAATTGAACTTGATTGAACTTGAATGTTTTATTAGTACAGTAAGTGAATGTAAATGATTGATCAGGGTTTGTTAAGAGTTGCCAGGCTGTCACAGAGCGGATTAGATAACTGTAATCTCTCCAGTCAGGGTTAGTGCTGTACTGTAGTTATTCCTCTGTTCCTGTTCCTGAAGTGATCAGAAGGAGAAGGGCTTTAAGAGCTTCTCTAAACACACACCCTGACCTGAACACCTGAGAGACACTTCCCCTCGTGTAGAGGAAGCTGAGTAATGTAAGAGGAAGTGATGTCAGATACTCACAGCTCCTGGCGCAGGCGTCTGATCTTAGCTTTAGCGTCGGCTAGCTCCACAGACAGATGCTGAACGCTCTCTGTGCGGCTCATGCTAGGAGACTCGCTGGGCGACGGGGCGAGAGTCATGTGACCACAGTCCCGCTCCACAGTCAGAGACACGATCATCTGACAGGAGAACACACACACATTACGCTGAGCATCATGGGTAATCAATGCAGCAATCAATATTGATTCATGCGTTTATACAGGGCTCGACATAAGCCTTTTCGTGCGCTTGCTCGCCTTCGGACAAGTTAATCTGTCATTCACAGAGTAAAAAAGTTGCTTGTCCAGAATTTTTTTAATTTTTAATTGTGTGAAGCAATATTCTCATCAGTGTTCAATCAGCTTTGATATATTTAAATCTGCATATTGTTATATTTCTGCACCATCCCCCCCCTCATCTTTAATTTTAAATTCCTAAATTTGATCAATAAATTCACTTCGAATATTAAGCTAGTGGAGGAGTTAGCGTTAGCCCTGGGTTATATATCAGGGCCAGCACAGGCTAGTGGAGGAGTTAACGTTAGCCCTGGGTTATATATCAGGGCCAGCACAGGCTAGTGAAGGAGTTAACGTCAGCCCTGGGTTATATATCAGGGCCAGCTCAGGCTAGTGGAGGAGTTAACGTTAGCCCTGGGTTATATATCAGGGCCAGCACAGGCTAGTGGAGGAGTTAAAGTTAGCCCTGGGTTATATATCAGGGCCAGCTCAGGCTAGTGGAGGAGTTAGTGTTAGCCCTGGGTTATATATCAGGGCCAGCACAGGCTAGTGGAGGAGTTAAAGTTAGCCCTGGGTTATATATCAGGGCCAGCGCAGGCTAGTGGAGGAGTTAACGTTAGCCCTGGGTTATATATCAGGGCCAGCTCAGGCTAGTGGAGGAGTTAGCGTTAGCCCTGGGTTATATATCAGGGCCAGCACAGGCTAGTGGAGGAGTTAACGTTAGCCCTGGGTTATATATCAGGGCCAGCACAGGCTAGTGGAGGAGTTAACGTTAGCCCTGGGTTATATACAAGGGCCAACTCAGGCTAGTGGAGGAGTTAGTGTTAGCCCTGGGTTATATATCAGGGCCAGCACAGGCTAGTGGAGGAGTTAGTGTTAGCCCTGGGTTATATATCAGGGCCAGCTCAGGCTAGTGGAGGAGTTAGTGTTAGCCCTGGGTTATTTATCAGGGCCAGCACAGGCTAGTGGAGGAGTTAGTGTTAGCCCTGGGTTATATATCAGGGCCAGCACAGGCTAGTGGAGGAGTTAGTGTTAGCCCTGGGTTATATATCAGGGCCAGCACAGGCTAGTGGAGGAGTTAGTATTAGCCCTGGGTTATATATCAGGGCCAGCACAGGCTGGTGGAGGAGTTAGCGTTAGCCCTGGGTTATATATCAGGGCCAGCACAGGCTAGTGGAGGAGTTAGTGTTAGCCCTGGGTTATATATCAGGGCCAGCACAGGCTAGTGAAGGAGTTAACGTCAGCCCTGGGTTATATATCAGGGCCAGCTCAGGCTAGTGGAGGAGTTAACGTTAGCCCTGGGTTATATATCAGGGCCAGCACAGGCTAGTGGAGGAGTTAACGTTAGCCCTGGGTTATATATCAGGGCCAGCTCAGGCTAGTGGAGGAGTTAACGTTAGCCCTGGGTTATATATCAGGGCCAGCACAGGCTAGTGGAGGAGTTAACGTTAGCCCTGGGTTATATATCAGGGCCAGCACAGGCTAGTGGAGGAGTTAACGTTAGCCCTGGGTTATATATCAGGGCCAGCTCAGGCTAGTGGAGGAGTTAGTGTTAGCCCTGGGTTATATATCAGGGCCAGCACAGGCTAGTGGAGGAGTTAACGTTAGCCCTGGGTTATATATCAGGGCCAGCACAGGCTAGTGGAGGAGTTAACGTTAGCCCTGGGTTATATATCAGGGCCAGCACAGGCTAGTGGAGGAGTTAGTGTTAGCCCTGGGTTATATATCAGGGCCAGCACAGGCTAGTGAAGGAGTTAACGTCAGCCCTGGGTTATATATCAGGGCCAGCACAGGCTAGTGGAGGAGTTAACGTT
>JARWKJ010000001.1:40391181-40403681 GCA_029959095.1 Rhinichthys osculus | reverse complement strand
CTCACTCACTCACTCACTCACTCTCTCACACACTCTCTCACACACTCTCTCACTCACTCACTCACTCACTCACTCACTCACTCACACACTCTCTCACACACTCTCTCACACACACTCACTCACTCACTCACTCACTCACTCACTCACTCACTCACTCACTCACACACTCACTCACTCACTCACTCACTCACTCACTCACTCACTCACTCACTCACTCACACACTCTCTCACACACTCTCTCACACACTCTCTCACACACTCTCTCACACACTCTCTCACTCACTCACTCACTCACTCACTCACTCACTCACTCACACACTCTCTCACACACTCTCTCACACACACTCACTCACTCACTCACTCACTCACTCACTCACTCACTCACTCACTCACTCACACACTCACTCACTCACTCACTCACTCACTCACTCACACACTCACTCTCTCACACACTCTCTCACACACTCTCTCACACACTCTCTCACACACTCTCTCACACACTCTCTCACACACTCTCACTCACTCACTCACTCACACACTCACTCACTCACTCACTCACTCACTCACTCACACACTCACTCTCTCACACACTCTCTCACACACTCTCTCACACACTCTCTCACACACTCTCTCACACACTCTCTCACACACTCTCACTCACTCTCTCACTCTCTCACTCTCTCACTCACTCACTCACTCACTCACTCACTCTCTCACACACTCTCTCACACTCTCTCACTCACTCACTCACTCACTCACTCACTCACTCACACACTCTCTCACACACTCTCTCACACACACTCACTCACTCACTCACTCACTCACTCACTCACTCACTCACTCACTCACACACTCACTCACTCACTCACTCACTCACTCACTCACTCACTCACTCACTCACTCACACACTCTCTCACACACTCTCTCACACACTCTCTCACACACTCTCTCACACACTCTCTCACTCACTCACTCACTCACTCACTCACTCACTCACTCACACACTCTCTCACACACTCTCTCACACACACTCACTCACTCACTCACTCACTCACTCACTCACTCACTCACTCACTCACTCACTCACTCACACACTCACTCACTCACTCACTCACTCACTCACTCACACACTCACTCTCTCACACACTCTCTCACACACTCTCTCACACACTCTCTCACACACTCTCTCACACACTCTCTCACTCACTCTCTCACACACTCTCACACACACACTCACTCAGACACTCACTCACTCACTCACTCACTCACTCACTCACTCTCTCACACACTCTCTCACACACTCTCTCTCACACACTCTCACACTCTCACTCACACACTCACTCACACACTCACACACACTCACTCAGACACTCACTCACTCACTCACTCACTCACTCACTCTCTCACTCTCTCACTCACTCACTCACTCACTCACTCACACACTCACACACTCTCACTCACTCACTCACTCACTCACTCACTCACTCACTCACTCACTCACTCACTCACTCACTCACTCACTCTCTCACACACTCTCTCACACACTCTCTCACACACTCTCTCACACACTCTCTCACACACTCTCACACACACTCTCACACACACACACTCACACACACTCACTCACTCACACTCACTCACTCACATTCACACACTCTCTCTCACACACACACACACTCACACACACTCACTCACTCACTCACTCACTCACTCACTCACTCACTCACTCACTCACTCACTCACTCACTCACTCACTCACTCACTCACTCACTCACTCACTCACTCACTCACACTCACTCGTGGTTCAAGTGCGACAAAAGTCCTGGGCTCTTGGACCCCTCTGATGAAGACTCAAATTTAAGCAATTTGCATAAATATTTTTATAATGGGGGGGGGGGGGGGGGCTCCTGGGTCAAGGGTCAAATGTGAAAAATGAGAATTGTCATGGTGTTATTTAGCATGGATGTGAATGGAGACTGAGATGAGGCGTACCACTGAGAGGAGTCCTGCCCAACACCAGCACATCAGGAAGTGACATCACCACCAGCTGCTGCAGCGCCTCCTGGAACACACACACACACACACACACACGTCAACAACACTTCACTACAGATCATCTGCAGCTCCTGCCATCCCATAATCTCAGTCATCTTTGATACTGCTGATATGAATCAAAGTCTCAGCTCTCAAATCCTGTCAGTTTCATCAGTAAACTCAGTCAGTGTGTGTGTGTGTGTGTGTGTGTGTGAAGAAGAACCGCTCATCTCTTCCTCTTTACTACTAGTTACAGCAGCAAATAAACATCAGTGGACATGTGCAGGAATGGAACATCTGAATATGACACACGTGGAAGCTCACACACACGCTCTGGAGGTGGAGGTGTTCAGGAGTGTGAATCTTACTATAATAATATATATATATATAATAATACTATAATACTATAATAAACATCAGTGAACATCAGAAGATTCAGAACAACTTCCTGAAATCAATCAATCAGAGTTTCAACCGTCAATGAAACAGCTGGAGAACAATAACATTATCCTCAAGAACACTTTCACTGAAGAAACAATTATACAGGTTAAAGGTTATTATAGCAAAAGCATTATTATCAAACCTACCTAATGAGCAGATCAGCAGTTTACTGTAGTGACAGTGACAAATGTCCAAAAATGTATTTTCTAAATGTTTTTTTGTTTTTTTCTAATAACGTAATATTGTCGGAACGCTAAAGGCGTAACTCTGAAGTGCAGCGCCGGCCAGTGTGTGTGTGTGCATGAGAGACGCGTGGCGAGCGCGAGATCCGGAAAACACACTCTTTCTTTAAAGCTGACGTATGCAAAACTGGCAATTTGTAGTGTTTGTATGAGAGCTGCTTTCTGTATGGTTCAGTTCTCACATCAGTACGCTGTAAACAGATCTGTGTTACGCAGGGTTACTGTACTCCTCCACAGTGTGTGTCAGTCGAGGCTACGGCCGTTACTCAGGGTTACTGTACGCCTCCACAGTGTGTGTCAGTCGAGGCTACAGCCGTTACTCAGGGTTACTGTACGCCTCCACAGTGTGTGTCAGTCGAGGCTACGGCCGTTACTCAGGGTTACTGTACTCCTCCACAGTGTGTGTCAGTCGAGGCTACGGCCGTTACTCAGGGTTACTGTACGCCTCCACAGTGTGTGTCAGTCGAGGCTACAGCCGTTACTCAGGGTTACTGTACGCCTCCACAGTGTGTGTCAGTCGAGGCTACAGCCGTTACTCAGGGTTACTGTACTCCTCCACAGTGTGTGTCAGTCGATGCTACAGCCGTTACTCAGGGTTACTGTACTCCTCCACAGTGTGTGTCAGTCGAGGCTACAGCCGTTACTCAGGGTTACTGTACTCCTCCACAGTGTGTGTCAGTCGATGCTACAGCCGTTACTCAGGGTTACTGTACGCCTCCACAGTGTGTGTCAGTCGAGGCTACAGCCGTTACTCAGGGTTACTGTACTCCTCCACAGTGTGTGTCAGTCGATGCTACGGCCGTTACTCAGGGTTACTGTACGCCTCCACAGTGTGTGTCAGTCGAGGCTACAGCCGTTACTCAGGGTTACTGTACTCCTCCACAGTGTGTGTCAGTCGAGGCTACAGCCGTTACTCAGGGTTACTGTACGCCTCCACAGTGTGTGTCAGTCGATGCTACAGCCGTTACTCAGGGTTACTGTACTCCTCCACAGTGTGTGTCAGTCGAGGCTACAGCCGTTACTCAGGGTTACTGTACGCCTCCACAGTGTGTGTCAGTCGAGGCTACAGCCGTTACTCAGGGTTACTGTACTCCTCCACAGTGTGTGTCAGTCGAGGCTACAGCCGTTACTCAGGGTTACTGTACGCCTCCACAGTGTGTGTCAGTCGATGCTACAGCCGTTACTCAGGGTTACTGTACTCCTCCACAGTGTGTGTCAGTCGAGGCTACGGCCGTTACTCAGGGTTACTGTACTCCTCCAAAGTGTGTGTCAGTCGAGGCTACAGCCGTTACGCAGGGTTACTGTACTCCTCCACAGTGTGTGTCAGTCGAGGCTACAGCCGTTACTCAGGGTCACTGTACTCCTCCACAGTGTGTGTCAGTCGAGGCTACAGCCGTTACTCAGGGTCACTGTACGCCTCCACAGTGTGTGTCAGTCGAGGCTACAGCCGTTACTCAGGGTTACTGTACTCCTCCACAGTGTGTGTCAGTCGAGGCTACAGCCGTTACTCAGGGTTACTGTACTCCTCCACAGTGTGTGTCAGTCGAGGCTACAGCCGTTACTCAGGGTTACTGTACTCCTCCACAGTGTGTGTCAGTCGATGCTACAGCCGTTACTCAGGGTTACTGTACTCCTCCACAGTGTGTGTCAGTCGATGCTACGGCCGTTACTCAGGGTTACTGTACGCCTCCACAGTGTGTGTCAGTCGAGGCTACGGCCGTTACTCAGGGTTACTGTACTCCTCCACAGTGTGTGTCAGTCGAGGCTACAGCCGTTACTCAGGGTTACTGTACTCCTCCACAGTGTGTGTCAGTCGAGGCTACAGCCGTTACTCAGGGTTACTGTACTCCTCCACAGTGTGTGTCAGTCGAGGCTACAGCCGTTACTCAGGGTTACTGTACGCCTCCACAGTGTGTGTCAGTCGAGGCTACGGCCGTTACTCAGGGTTACTGTACTCCTCCACAGTGTGTGTCAGTCGAGGCTACGGCCGTTACTCAGGGTTACTGTACGCCTCCACAGTGTGTGTCAGTCGAGGCTACGGCCGTTACTCAGGGTTACTGTACGCCTCCACAGTGTGTGTCAGTCGAGGCTACGGCCGTTACTCAGGGTTACTGTACTCCTCCACAGTGTGTGTCAGTCGAGGCTACGGCCGTTACTCAGGGTTACTGTACGCCTCCACAGTGTGTGTCAGTCGAGGCTACGGCCGTTACTCAGGGTTACTGTACGCCTCCACAGTGTGTGTCAGTCGAGGCTACAGCCGTTACTCAGGGTTACTGTACGCCTCCAGTGTGTGTCAGTCGATGCTACAGCCGTTACTCAGGGTTACTGTACTCCTCCACAGTGTGTGTCAGTCGATGCTACAGCCGTTACTCAGGGTTACTGTACTCCTCCACAGTGTGTGTCAGTCGATGCTACAGCCGTTACTCAGGGTTACTGTACTCCTCCACAGTGTGTGTCAGTCGAGGCTACAGCCGTTACTCAGGGTTACTGTACTCCTCCACAGTGTGTGTCAGTCGAGGCTACAGCCGTTACTCAGGGTTACTGTACTCCTCCACAGTGTGTGTCAGTCGAGGCTACAGCCGTTACTCAGGGTTACTGTACTCCTCCACAGTGTGTGTCAGTCGAGGCTACAGCCGTTACTCAGGGTTACTGTACTCCTCCACAGTGTGTGTCAGTCGAGGCTACAGCCGTTACTCAGGGTTACTGTACGCCTCCACAGTGTGTGTCAGTCGAGGCTACAGCCGTTACTCAGGGTTACTGTACGCCTCCACAGTGTGTGTCAGTCGAGGCTACAGCCGTTACTCAGGGTTACTGTACGCCTCCCCAGTGTGTGTCAGTCGAGGCTACAGCCGTTACTCAGGGTTACTGTACGCCTCCAGTGTGTGTCAGTCGAGGCTACGGCCGTTACTCAGGGTTACTGTACTCCTCCACAGTGTGTGTCAGTCGAGGCTACAGCCGTTACTCAGGGTTACTGTACGCCTCCACAGTGTGTGTCAGTCGAGGCTACAGTCGTTACTCAGGGTTAC
Organism: Rhinichthys osculus; assembly: GCA_029959095.1. NCBI lineage: Eukaryota > Metazoa > Chordata > Actinopteri > Cypriniformes > Leuciscidae > Rhinichthys > Rhinichthys osculus. The sequence continues at coordinate 40,397,938 of JARWKJ010000001.1, read as the reverse complement.
TGTACGCCTCCACAGTGTGTGTCAGTCGAGGCTACGGCCGTTACTCAGGGTTACTGTACTCCTCCACAGTGTGTGTCAGTCGAGGCTACAGTCGTTACTCAGGGTTACTGTACTCCTCCACAGTGTGTGTCAGTCGATGCTACAGCCGTTACTCAGGGTTACTGTACTCCTCCACAGTGTGTGTCAGTCGATGCTACGGCCGTTACTCAGGGTTACTGTACGCCTCCACAGTGTGTGTCAGTCGAGGCTACGGCCGTTACTCAGGGTTACTGTACGCCTCCACAGTGTGTGTCAGTCGAGGCTACGGCCGTTACTCAGGGTTACTGTACTCCTCCACAGTGTGTGTCAGTCGAGGCTACAGCCGTTACTCAGGGTTACTGTACGCCTCCACAGTGTGTGTCAGTCGATGCTACAGCCGTTACTCAGGGTTACTGTACTCCTCCACAGTGTGTGTCAGTCGATGCTACAGTCGTTACTCAGGGTTACTGTACGCCTCCACAGTGTGTGTCAGTCGAGGCTACAGTCGTTACTCAGGGTTACTGTACGCCTCCACAGTGTGTGTCAGTCGAGGCTACAGCCGTTACTCAGGGTTACTGTACTCCTCCAGTGTGTGTCAGTCGAGGCTACAGTCGTTACTCAGGGTTACTGTACTCCTCCACAGTGTGTGTCAGTCGAGGCTACGGCCGTTACTCAGGGTTACTGTACTCCTCCACAGTGTGTGTCAGTCGAGGCTACAGCCGTTACTCAGGGTTACTGTACGCCTCCACAGTGTGTGTCAGTCGATGCTACAGCCGTTACTCAGGGTTACTGTACTCCTCCAGTGTGTGTCAGTCGAGGCTACAGTCGTTACTCAGGGTTACTGTACTCCTCCACAGTGTGTGTCAGTCGAGGCTACAGCCGTTACTCAGGGTTACTGTACTCCTCCACAGTGTGTGTCAGTCGAGGCTACAGCCGTTACTCAGGGTTACTGTACGCCTCCACAGTGTGTGTCAGTCGATGCTACAGCCGTTACTCAGGGTTACTGTACTCCTCCACAGTGTGTGTCAGTCGAGGCTACAGCCGTTACTCAGGGTTACTGTACGCCTCCACAGTGTGTGTCAGTCGAGGCTACAGCCGTTACTCAGGGTTACTGTACTCCTCCACAGTGTGTGTCAGTCGATGCTACAGCCGTTACTCAGGGTTACTGTACTCCTCCACAGTGTGTGTCAGTCGAGGCTACAGCCGTTACTCAGGGTTACTGTACTCCTCCACAGTGTGTGTCAGTCGATGCTACAGCCGTTACTCAGGGTTACTGTACGCCTCCACAGTGTGTGTCAGTCGAGGCTACAGCCGTTACTCAGGGTTACTGTACTCCTCCACAGTGTGTGTCAGTCGATGCTACGGCCGTTACTCAGGGTTACTGTACGCCTCCACAGTGTGTGTCAGTCGAGGCTACAGCCGTTACTCAGGGTTACTGTACTCCTCCACAGTGTGTGTCAGTCGAGGCTACAGCCGTTACTCAGGGTTACTGTACGCCTCCACAGTGTGTGTCAGTCGATGCTACAGCCGTTACTCAGGGTTACTGTACTCCTCCACAGTGTGTGTCAGTCGAGGCTACAGCCGTTACTCAGGGTTACTGTACGCCTCCACAGTGTGTGTCAGTCGAGGCTACAGCCGTTACTCAGGGTTACTGTACTCCTCCACAGTGTGTGTCAGTCGAGGCTACAGCCGTTACTCAGGGTTACTGTACGCCTCCACAGTGTGTGTCAGTCGATGCTACAGCCGTTACTCAGGGTTACTGTACTCCTCCACAGTGTGTGTCAGTCGAGGCTACGGCCGTTACTCAGGGTTACTGTACTCCTCCAAAGTGTGTGTCAGTCGAGGCTACAGCCGTTACGCAGGGTTACTGTACTCCTCCACAGTGTGTGTCAGTCGAGGCTACAGCCGTTACTCAGGGTCACTGTACTCCTCCACAGTGTGTGTCAGTCGAGGCTACAGCCGTTACTCAGGGTCACTGTACGCCTCCACAGTGTGTGTCAGTCGAGGCTACAGCCGTTACTCAGGGTTACTGTACTCCTCCACAGTGTGTGTCAGTCGAGGCTACAGCCGTTACTCAGGGTTACTGTACTCCTCCACAGTGTGTGTCAGTCGAGGCTACAGCCGTTACTCAGGGTTACTGTACTCCTCCACAGTGTGTGTCAGTCGATGCTACAGCCGTTACTCAGGGTTACTGTACTCCTCCACAGTGTGTGTCAGTCGATGCTACGGCCGTTACTCAGGGTTACTGTACGCCTCCACAGTGTGTGTCAGTCGAGGCTACGGCCGTTACTCAGGGTTACTGTACTCCTCCACAGTGTGTGTCAGTCGAGGCTACAGCCGTTACTCAGGGTTACTGTACTCCTCCACAGTGTGTGTCAGTCGAGGCTACAGCCGTTACTCAGGGTTACTGTACTCCTCCACAGTGTGTGTCAGTCGAGGCTACAGCCGTTACTCAGGGTTACTGTACGCCTCCACAGTGTGTGTCAGTCGAGGCTACGGCCGTTACTCAGGGTTACTGTACTCCTCCACAGTGTGTGTCAGTCGAGGCTACGGCCGTTACTCAGGGTTACTGTACGCCTCCACAGTGTGTGTCAGTCGAGGCTACGGCCGTTACTCAGGGTTACTGTACGCCTCCACAGTGTGTGTCAGTCGAGGCTACGGCCGTTACTCAGGGTTACTGTACTCCTCCACAGTGTGTGTCAGTCGAGGCTACGGCCGTTACTCAGGGTTACTGTACGCCTCCACAGTGTGTGTCAGTCGAGGCTACGGCCGTTACTCAGGGTTACTGTACGCCTCCACAGTGTGTGTCAGTCGAGGCTACAGCCGTTACTCAGGGTTACTGTACGCCTCCAGTGTGTGTCAGTCGATGCTACAGCCGTTACTCAGGGTTACTGTACTCCTCCACAGTGTGTGTCAGTCGATGCTACAGCCGTTACTCAGGGTTACTGTACTCCTCCACAGTGTGTGTCAGTCGATGCTACAGCCGTTACTCAGGGTTACTGTACTCCTCCACAGTGTGTGTCAGTCGAGGCTACAGCCGTTACTCAGGGTTACTGTACTCCTCCACAGTGTGTGTCAGTCGAGGCTACAGCCGTTACTCAGGGTTACTGTACTCCTCCACAGTGTGTGTCAGTCGAGGCTACAGCCGTTACTCAGGGTTACTGTACTCCTCCACAGTGTGTGTCAGTCGAGGCTACAGCCGTTACTCAGGGTTACTGTACTCCTCCACAGTGTGTGTCAGTCGAGGCTACAGCCGTTACTCAGGGTTACTGTACGCCTCCACAGTGTGTGTCAGTCGAGGCTACAGCCGTTACTCAGGGTTACTGTACGCCTCCACAGTGTGTGTCAGTCGAGGCTACAGCCGTTACTCAGGGTTACTGTACGCCTCCCCAGTGTGTGTCAGTCGAGGCTACAGCCGTTACTCAGGGTTACTGTACGCCTCCAGTGTGTGTCAGTCGAGGCTACGGCCGTTACTCAGGGTTACTGTACTCCTCCACAGTGTGTGTCAGTCGAGGCTACAGCCGTTACTCAGGGTTACTGTACGCCTCCACAGTGTGTGTCAGTCGAGGCTACAGTCGTTACTCAGGGTTACTGTACGCCTCCACAGTGTGTGTCAGTCGAGGCTACGGCCGTTACTCAGGGTTACTGTACTCCTCCACAGTGTGTGTCAGTCGAGGCTACAGTCGTTACTCAGGGTTACTGTACTCCTCCACAGTGTGTGTCAGTCGATGCTACAGCCGTTACTCAGGGTTACTGTACTCCTCCACAGTGTGTGTCAGTCGATGCTACGGCCGTTACTCAGGGTTACTGTACGCCTCCACAGTGTGTGTCAGTCGAGGCTACGGCCGTTACTCAGGGTTACTGTACGCCTCCACAGTGTGTGTCAGTCGAGGCTACGGCCGTTACTCAGGGTTACTGTACTCCTCCACAGTGTGTGTCAGTCGAGGCTACAGCCGTTACTCAGGGTTACTGTACGCCTCCACAGTGTGTGTCAGTCGATGCTACAGCCGTTACTCAGGGTTACTGTACTCCTCCACAGTGTGTGTCAGTCGATGCTACAGTCGTTACTCAGGGTTACTGTACGCCTCCACAGTGTGTGTCAGTCGAGGCTACAGTCGTTACTCAGGGTTACTGTACGCCTCCACAGTGTGTGTCAGTCGAGGCTACAGCCGTTACTCAGGGTTACTGTACTCCTCCAGTGTGTGTCAGTCGAGGCTACAGTCGTTACTCAGGGTTACTGTACTCCTCCACAGTGTGTGTCAGTCGAGGCTACGGCCGTTACTCAGGGTTACTGTACTCCTCCACAGTGTGTGTCAGTCGAGGCTACAGCCGTTACTCAGGGTTACTGTACGCCTCCACAGTGTGTGTCAGTCGATGCTACAGCCGTTACTCAGGGTTACTGTACTCCTCCAGTGTGTGTCAGTCGAGGCTACAGTCGTTACTCAGGGTTACTGTACTCCTCCACAGTGTGTGTCAGTCGAGGCTACAGCCGTTACTCAGGGTTACTGTACTCCTCCACAGTGTGTGTCAGTCGAGGCTACAGCCGTTACTCAGGGTTACTGTACGCCTCCACAGTGTGTGTCAGTCGATGCTACAGCCGTTACTCAGGGTTACTGTACTCCTCCACAGTGTGTGTCAGTCGAGGCTACAGCCGTTACTCAGGGTTACTGTACGCCTCCACAGTGTGTGTCAGTCGAGGCTACAGTCGTTACTCAGGGTTACTGTACTCCTCCACAGTGTGTGTCAGTCGAGGCTACAGCCGTTACTCAGGGTTACTGTACGCCTCCACAGTGTGTGTCAGTCGAGGCTACAGCCGTTACTCAGGGTTACTGTACGCCTCCAGTGTGTGTCAGTCGAGGCTACAGCCGTTACTCAGGGTTACTGTACGCCTCCACAGTGTGTGTCAGTCGAGGCTACGGCCGTTACTCAGGGTTACTGTACTCCTCCACAGTGTGTGTCAGTCGAGGCTACAGCCGTTACTCAGGGTTACTGTACGCCTCCAGTGTGTGTCAGTCGAGGCTACAGCCGTTACTCAGGGTTACTGTACTCCTCCACAGTGTGTGTCAGTCGAGGCTACAGCCGTTACTCAGGGTTACTGTACTCCTCCACAGTGTGTGTCAGTCGAGGCTACAGCCGTTACTCAGGGTTACTGTACGCCTCCAGTGTGTGTCAGTCGAGGCTACAGCCGTTACTCAGGGTTACTGTACGCCTCCAGTGTGTGTCAGTCGAGGCTACGGCCGTTACTCAGGGTTACTGTACTCCTCCACAGTGTGTGTCAGTCGAGGCTACAGCCGTTACTCAGGGTTACTGTACGCCTCCAGTGTGTGTCAGTCGAGGCTACAGCCGTTACTCAGGGTTACTGTACGCCTCCAGTGTGTGTCAGTCGATGCTACGGCCGTTACTCAGGGTTACTGTACGCCTCCACAGTGTGTGTCAGTCGAGGCTACGGCCGTTACTCAGGGTTACTGTACTCCTCCACAGTGTGTGTCAGTCGAGGCTACGGCCGTTACTCAGGGTTACTGTACTCCTCCACAGTGTGTGTCAGTCGAGGCTACAGCCGTTACTCAGGGTTACTGTACTCCTCCACAGTGTGTGTCAGTCGAGGCTACAGCCGTTACTCAGGGTTACTGTACTCCTCCACAGTGTGTGTCAGTCGAGGCTACAGCCGTTACTCAGGGTTACTGTACGCCTCCAGTGTGTGTCAGTCGAGGCTACAGCCGTTACTCAGGGTTACTGTACGCCTCCAGTGTGTGTCAGTCGAGGCTACAGCCGTTACTCAGGGTTACTGTACTCCTCCACAGTGTGTGTCAGTCGAGGCTACGGCCGTTACTCAGGGTTACTGTACTCCTCCACAGTGTGTGTCAGTCGATGCTACAGCCGTTACTCAGGGTTACTGTACGCCTCCACAGTGTGTGTCAGTCGAGGCTACAGCCGTTACTCAGGGTTACTGTACTCCTCCAGTGTGTGTCAGTCGAGGCTACAGCCGTTACTCAGGGTTACTGTACTCCTCCAGTGTGTGTCAGCACAGAGAACACTGTGACTGTGCTAGAGATGCAGATGATTATTCACTGTTTTTGTATAAGCTGTTTTTGATTGTGATATACAGCAAACATTTAAAGTCATAACTCTTTATTATTTAGTTGTGTATAAGAGTGGCTTTGTATGTTACTAATTATTCAGAATATGCGTCCACAAGCATTATGTTTGTATGATGCTGGCACATCACTATATTTCTGAACGAAAGCTGTTTGTGATCTTGTCTGAAGGGTTATATTGCTCATTGCTCATAACAGGAGGATGCTGGGTAGAAGTCTATTAGTAAATGCTAGAGATTGAGAATATGCTGAGGTGTGTACGCGCTAGTACAGGCACACGTTTACGTTTATCTTCCTGTCGGCTCTTTTTAATAAAAGATATTGGAAGTAAATTATTTATGGGTCATTATAAATACTTTGCTTTAATAGTACCAAGTAGTCACACACAAAAGATGCACCGTAGCCGTCTGAATCGACTCGGATCGTGAGGAGCCAGAGATCCCCAGCCCTAGCAATATTACAGTGATGCACACACACACACACACACACACGAGTGGCGGAGTCTGAGGAAACATCCTCGTGTGAAGCAGTGGATCTCGTCTGATCGCGTCACTGACTGATGTCTCGGAGTATCAGTGTGTTCTAGAGTGTGTGTTGCTGTTATCGAACTCTCTGCTGGAGAGTGTGAGTGTGTGAAGGATAAA
>JARWKJ010000001.1:39576181-39751181 GCA_029959095.1 Rhinichthys osculus | reverse complement strand
CCACCATATCGGGTTTATCCGAGGGCGACACTTTCCTCTCGGTGACCCCGGACGGCACTACATCGGGCTTATTGCTCAGCTTTCGCCCGTAATAATCAGAAACATGACTGTGATATGGGTTATTATGAGCCATAACTGACGTGGACGAGCCGTCCAGCGCCATCTTTACTTCCGCGGAACGTCCTACGTCACGACCTGATCACATGCTTCACGACAGCCAATCACAGCGCTGCTAGTTATTTACTCGGTTAACATCATAAACATTGAACTACTTTATAAAACAAGAAATAAATGAGAGAGATTAAAAACACAGAGGAGGATAAACCAGAGATATTTTTGGTGACACGCTACAATAAGGTTAATTAATAGTTAATGTATTAATTAACATGAACTAACCATTTGTTTCTGTATTTGTTAATCTTTGTTAAAGTTAGTTAATAAAATACAGCTGTTCGTTGTTTGTTATATTTCACAGTGCATTAACTAATGTTAACAAGATTTTAATAAAGAATTAGTAAATGTTGAAATTAGCATTTACAAAGATTAATAAATGCTGTATACGTGCAGTTTATTACTAGTTCATGTTAAATAATGTAGTTAACTAATGTTAACTAACGAACTTTATTGTAAAGTGTTATAGATATTTATATATAGATAAAGATTTTTTTATTTAGTTACAGGGATACAGGTGATATTTTTTAAGTTATCTATATAAACGACGTTTATTTTAATAATATTAATGTAATTGATGAACGTGACCACGATTAATTGTTAAATTTGCTGATTTAACTTTGTTATTTATAAATTTGCCTGACTTCACATTTGACAGGAGTACATATTGACGCCGGAAATTGCGTCATCGGCGTATCTGCGCATGCGTGACTCTGTCCTCTAGTCTAGTCTCAGCGGTTAGCTGCGGTAAAGCGCGCTGCAGTGTTTACTTTTACACGAACTGAGTTCATATTCATATTCATCACTGTATAATTCGCTTGTTGACGATGGCAGGAACTCTTGCACGTAAAGCCGTGGATCATCTCCGCAGTAAAGAGTTCAGAGAGTATCTCATGAGGTCAGTCACTGTGTTTCTCAATAGCGCTGAGGTAAATAATGCCGATGTTTGGGAGTTATGCACACGGAATGCAGTGAAATGACTCGCAGCCACACACACAGACTGCTGTTATGCTCATAATAAGCAGAAAACTGCAGTTTATCGTGTGAAGGACGTGATCTGCAGTTCCGCGGCACGCCTCCAGAGGGCGACAGACCCGCGTCATCACAGCGTCACGACAACAGTCCAGAGTCCAGCGGACACTCATGAGCGCTTCGTCATCCGTCGAGCTGTATTTCACGGGTTTTATCTAATTATAAACCGCACAGGTCATCATTGCTGTCACACGTCAATCTCTGCATATTCACGTTGTTACTATATTTTCATTCCAGAGGTTTAACGCCAGGAATGTGTCTTCTCATCGACTTCTGCTGTTACGACACAATACACTGACCTGTTCTTCTGATTATAGGTCTGATCTAGGGTTGGTCTCTTTCTAAAGCGGCAATGAATCAACAGAAGTGAACATAATAGAAGTAGTAAAGCAAATGTGCTGAACTAAACATTTTTATTTTAATCAAAATATTTATAATGCAAAATAATTTGGACTCTAAAATTGCTTCAAAAGTCAAACCCTTTTGTCTAAGTTGTGTTCCAAATTTAAAGTTGATACCACAAAATGTTTGCCGCGAATAGTTTTAAAGTTACAATGTTCAATTTCAAAACCGTTTTCACAGGATATATTTTGAGTGCTTAAACTTTTGATTGACTAAGGGTATGTTTACACAACACCATTTTAAACTAAAGATGGAAAACTTGTAAAGCGTTCCGGCTGTTCGTTTACACAACAATGGCGCTTTGGGGCCTGAAAACGCAAGCTTTTGAAAACGATGCCAAACCATACAAAACGGTGACGTCGTGCGCATGTATATATGCATATGTTCACTCATATTACATGTTTGCAGGTGTTTCTTGACAGTGACGTCGCCCCCTACTGGCCTGACATGCGTGATACAGCCGCCTTAGTCATGGCGCAGATCCGTGTGAACGGGATTGTTGTGACATCGGTGTCATCTGCTTTCAGTTCATTGTTGTCATGTAAACATACCCTAAATCAAAAGGCCATATGAAGCGGGACGTTGACTATAAACAGGCTGATTCATTCCCCAGTTCTCTTTAGTGAATCATCTTAGGGCACGTTTACTCGACAACGATGAACTAAAAACGGAAAAGTTTTTCCTTTGCGTTTTTCACGTACAGACGACTGTATTCTGCTGCCAGGCCAGTAGGTGGCGCTGAAACACTGCAGACTGAACACGTAACACGCGTGTGCATGACATCACCGTCTTCACAGATTTGCGTTTTTGTTGTTTACATGGAGACGAAAACAATATAGTTTTCAAAAACTTGCACTTTGAAACCTGTTTTTAAAAGCCAAAACGCCGTTGTCGTGTGAATGAACGGCTAAAATGTTTTTCGTTTTAGTTGTAAGCGCTGGTGTGTGTAAGCGCTGGTGTGTGTAAGCGCTGGTGTGTGTAAGCGCTGGTGTGTGTAAGCGCTGGTGTGTGTAAGCGCTGGTGTGTGTAAGCGCTGGTGTGTGTAAGCGCTGGTGTGTAAACGGCCCTGAGTAAAAGTTAGGGGTGCACGATTCAGAAAATGTCACGATTCGATACCGATTTTTAGGCTCAAGATTTGATTCAAAATCGATTTTCGATTAAAAAAAACAATTTGCAGTATATAAATGTAGTTTACTTTTTCCTATGTGATTGATTGCAGTAGACACAATTTAAAAGAAAAGAAACACAACAAATGAAATGTAGTTTGATATTACTTTATATGTCTTCATACAAAAATAAAAACTTTTGCAACTAAAAAGTGCAAAGTGCCAAGCTTTGGCCAGCTTTCAAATACATTTAATTCAAGTTTAAAATAAAACTTAAATAAAAAGCTTTTACATTTAGCTTTAAAGTGCTGTAGTCAGATCAAACAATTATGCTAAATGTGGTTTAAGGACTACTTCAGCTACCAGGCTGACTGTTGAAATGTGAACTCGACTGGGCACATTGAACTTCCTAAAAATATATACTAATGTCATAGAACCCTTGCGAAATAATTTTAAATAGATTTTTAAAAGCCACTGCTACTGGTAACATCTATGGTTTAGATTGATTTGTTTAGATCCAGTGAAGTCGTTCATAGGCGTAATTTGCGGGTATCTCCAGTTAACTAGCAGAGCATTCATTTAGTTCGCTATTAAAATAAGAGATCTGTTGTTTTTGAACTCAAGCTGAGCGCTCGTGTCCGCTGCTATCAGTGTCATGGATACAGTGTTCTCTGTGGCTCGCGCAGTCTTCACTCGGGTGCGCGCGCGCTTCATATCGCCGTTGTGGTTCCGGTGAAATCACAAAATAAAATGCACACAAACGTGATGAACATATTCGGTTTTGATGAGAGAGAGAAAAAACTATACGAGTGCGGTTTAGAACCCGTAACCTCTGACACGCTTGGCAAAAAGATCTACAGAACTCAAACATAAGATCTGCGGATCGATGCATTTATTCACGGGTTGAGCAGAGAGGCTGCACAGTTTGACCAGCGGGCGGCAAGAACTTGCAATGTAACTATTTATCAGACCGGCCCTCGCAGCCTCGAAACACTACCGGACCACCGGTAAAAGTCCCGACTCACCCGATTGCCACTCCGGCCCTGCACGCCATTAAAAAAATATATATATGAATCGATTCTGAATCGGTAAAGATTGCACACCCCTGAGTAAAAGTGTTACCCTAGGGCCATTTCTTGTCTTTGATTATTATTTGTGAGCAACCAGACACTTGATATTGTGCATTGCTGATCTTCTATGGAATAAGTTTTATTTTGTTTTAACTTCTTGTTCCCGCCGGACCTGCTCTTCCTGTGGGATCGCCCCCTCAGCACGGTAAGTCCTCAGCATTATGATATCTTATGATTATGATGATCATGATGATCCTGATTGTGTCTCCTGTCCGCTCAGCACTTCTGGGGTCCGGTGGCCAACTGGGGTTTGCCCATCGCTGCCATCAGTGACATGAAGAAGAGCCCCGAGATCATCAGCGGCAGGATGACCTTCGGTAAGAGCTGGACCATATTCTGATGTTTGATCCAGTCTGACCTCTGACCTGTAGTGCTCCTGAATCATGATCACACACTGTTCGCTCGTTGGCCAGAGGAACTGAGACTGAGTCTGGGTTCTGCCAAGGGTTTCCTCCATTCTGCCACTGATGGAGTTCTGGTTCCTCTGTCGCTTTTGGCTGCTTAGTTGGAGACATTTCATTTAATATTCAGCAATATTATTGATCTCCTGCATTGACACCATTATATGAGAACTGAACTGAGCTGGACGATGACATCACTGTTTTCTCCAGAGAGATACTATACTGCATTATACTAGAGTTCTCAACGGGTCGGGTCGGCCCGACAAACCCGACGGGACCCGCGGGTTCGGGTCGACGATATTTGCAAATGACTCGGGTCGGGTCGGACCTCGGGCTTAATCTTTTGAATTGTACAGTGAAAGAAAAAAAATATATATTATTATTCCTCGCTGCTGTTCACTGTAAAGAAAGTCTGGCTGCTGCGTGCAACGTGCATCGCTACGCGAGGGCAGACCTGACGCCGCTGCGTGCACGCCTTTAGCCCGGAGAAGAAGATGGAGTTGGTGAAAAGTAAACTTGCTGCAGGTGAAATCACCGTTGCTCAGGGGCGGCGCGACACGTTGTGTGATTATCTCGGCAGTTTAGGACATCGCACAAGATTTGCGTCAATACAGAAAACATTTAATCACTGGATAGTTTTTTTCGTTTATTGAAATGTGGTTTATGTCAGCTGGATGGGCGGAATGTGTGAGACGTGAGTGTGCGCGCGCGCGCGGCCGGGGCTCTCTCTCTCTCACTCTCTCTCTCTCACTCTCTCTCTCTCTCTCTCTCTCTCTCTCTCTCTCTCTCTCTGCGTCAAGCGCAGCAGTCATTCTACATACATCACTCACCGATCAAAAGGGTGGCGTCGGGCCGCGGGTCGGGTTCAGGCAGATAATTCATGTTGATGTGTCGGGTTACATCGGGTCCGGGCTTTAAAAGCCACGGGTCGGGTCGGGTTGTAATTTTCAGGCCCGTTGAGAACTCTACATTATACTATATAAATGAACTGAATTAATACATTTTTTACAACAAAAAGGAGCCATCCCTGAACTTACTTAAAGAGATAGTTCACTTTGAAATTAATTTTTGTTGTGTTTTAGCTTAACTCAAGGGCATCCAAGATGTAGGTGTCTTTGTTTCCACAGTAGTTTCAATTTTGATATTTTTAGGTCGTTACAGCCCTACTGTTAAGCTGCTCTGAAACACTCTGTGCTGTAAAAAGCGCTGTATAAATAAAGCTGACTTGACTATGGCCTCGTTTACACTGTCAGTGAAATGTGACCCAATTCTGATGTTTTACTCGTATGCCACACAGATCGGATGTGTTCTATGACCGTGTAAACAGGAAAAAAACGCATGCATTCGGATATTTCGAGACCGGTTTCAGGCCTCGTTCATATGTGGAAATAAATCCGATATAAATCGGATATGTGCCAATGCGACTGTCATGTACACAGGCAGATCGGGTTTCCTGAGGCATTAGGCTAGTCTCCGCGGTTTAGTGGCGAGAGAAACCCCGACGCGCCTCTGCGGATGGACGGATCGCCCGATGAAACAGTGTGTCGCCGTAGGAGAGGATTGTGGACACACGTTGACACATCAAAGCTTGGCTTGCTCATCCTAAAATTTCGGACCCACTGCTCCTCGTTAAAGCCCGCCACGACCTCATGAAAGTGCGTTTATTCCACGATTTTTTTTTCACATGCCATTTACGGCAAATATAGTTTTTGCGTGCGTATGATACACACTTTATGGCGTTTAATACGCACGTTTACAGTGCGTATCATATGCAAGCAAAAACTATTTTTGCCGTATAAATGGCATGAGAAATAAAATTTGTGCTATAGATACTCCCTTTCATGAGATCGTGTTGTATGTTCCCACCAGTCCTGAGATCTCGCGCGCGCTCGTCCACCTGTGCAAGAAGTCACATGACTTGTGTAAACACATGACTCGGATATGGGTCACAATTTAAAGAATGTGTAAACGGACGGTCAAAAAAATCGGATATAGGCAACAAATCAGTATTGGGCATCAAGACCTGAGTGTAAACGAGGCCTGAGAGACACCACAGTGTGCAACAGACAGGCTCTGTGAGGTCAAAGGTGAACTCTGGCTCTGTGAGGTCAAAGGTGAACTCTGGCTCTGTTGTGAGGTCAAAGGTGAACTCTGGCTCTGTTTCTCCAGCTCTGACTTGCTACTCGCTGCTGTTCATGCGCTTCGCCTATAAGGTCCAGCCGAGGAACTGGCTTCTGTTCGCCTGCCATCTGACCAATGAGACGGCCCAGCTCATCCAGGGCAGCAGACTCATCCGATACAAGTACAGTTATTACCCATAATGCCTACTGTAAATCCAGACTCATCCGATACAAGTACGGTTATTACCCATAATGCCTACTGTAAATCCAGACTCATCCGATACAAGTACGGTTATTACCCATAATGCCTACTGTAAATCCAGACTCATCCGATACAAGTACGGTTATTACCCATAATGCCTACTGTAAATCCAGACTCATCCGATACAAGTACGGTTATTACCCATAATGCCTACTGTAAATCCAGACTCATCCGATACAAGTACGGTTATTACCCATAATGCCTACTGTAAATCCAGACTCATCCGATACAAGTACGGTTATTACCCATAATGCCTACTGTAAATCCAGACTCATCCGATACAAGTACGGTTATTACCCATAATGCCTACTGTAAATCCAGACTCATCCGATACAAGTACGGTTATTACCCATAATGCCTACTGTAAATCCAGACTCATCCGATACAAGAACGGTTATTACCCATAATGCCTACTGTAAATACAGACTCATCCGATACAAGTACGGTTATTACCCATAATGCCTACTGTAAATCCAGACTCATCCGATACAAGAACGGTTATTACCCATAATGCCTACTGTAAATACAGACTCATCCGATACAAGTACAGTTATTACCCATAATGCCTACTGTAAATACAGACTCATCCGATACAAGTACGGTTATTACCCATAATGCCTACTGTAAATCCAGACTCATCCGATACAAGTAAGGTTATTACCCATAATGCCTACTGTAAATCCAGACTCATCTGATACAAGTACGGTTATTACCCATAATGCCTACTGTAAATCCAGACTCATCCGATACAAGTACGGTTATTACCCATAATGCCTACTGTAAATCCAGACTCATCCGATACAAGTACGGTTATTACCCATAATGCCTACTGTAAATCCAGACTCATCCGATACAAGTACGGTTATTACCCATAATGCCTACTGTAAATCCAGACTCATCCGATACAAGTACGGTTATTACCCATAATGCCTACTGTAAATCCAGACTCATCCGATACAAGTACGGTTATTACCCATAATGCCTACTGTAAATCCAGACTCATCCGATACAAGAACGGTTATTACCCATAATGCCTACTGTAAATACAGACTCATCCGATACAAGTACGGTTATTACCCATAATGCCTACTGTAAATCCAGACTCATCCGATACAAGAACGGTTATTACCCAAAATGCCTACTGTAAATACAGACTCATCCGATACAAGTACAGTTATTACCCATAATGCCTACTGTAAATACAGACTCATCCGATACAAGTACGGTTATTACCCATAATGCCTACTGTAAATCCAGACTCATCCGATACAAGTACGGTTATTTACCATAATGCCTACTGTAAATCCAGACTCATCCGATACAAGTACGTTATTTACCATAATGCCTACTGTAAATCCAGACTCATCCGATACAAGTACGGTTATTACCCATAATGCCTACTGTAAATCCAGACTCATCCGATACAAGTACGGTTATTACCCATAATGCCTACTGTAAATCCAGACTCATCCGATACAAGTACGGTTATTTACCATAATGCCTACTGTAAATCCAGACTCATCCGATACAAGTACGGTTATTACCCATAATGCCTACTGTAAATCCAGACTCATCCGATACAAGTACGGTTATTACCCATAATGCCTACTGTAAATCCAGACTCATCCGATACAAGTACGGTTATTGCCCATAATGCCTACTGTAAATCCAGACTCATCCGATACAAGAACGGTTATTACCCATAATGCCTACTGTAAATACAGACTCATCCGATACAAGTACAGTTATTACCCATAATGCCTACTGTAAATACAGACTCATCCGATACAAGTACGGTTATTACCCATAATGCCTACTGTAAATCCAGACTCATCCGATACAAGTACGGTTATTACCCATAATGCCTACTGTAAATCCAGACTCATCCGATACAAGTACGGTTATTACCCATAATGCCTACTGTAAATCCAGACTCATCCGATACAAGTACGGTTATTACCCATAATGCCTACTGTAAATCCAGACTCATCTGATACAAGTACGGTTATTACCCATAATGCTTACTGTAAATACAGACTCATCCGATACAAGTACGGTTATTACCCATAATGCCTACTGTAAATCCAGACTCATCCGATACAAGTACGGTTATTACCCATAATGCCTACTGTAAATCCAGACTCATCCGATACAAGTACGGTTATTACCCATAATGCCTACTGTAAATCCAGACTCATCCAATACAAGTACCATTACCCATAATGCCTACTGTAAATCCAGACTCATCCGATACAAGTACGGTTATTACCCATAATGCCTACTGTAAATCCAGACTCATCCGATACAAGTACGGTTATTACCTATAATGCTTACTGTAAATACAGACTCATCCGATACAAGTACGGTTATTACCCATAATGCCTACTGTAAATCCAGACTCATCCGATACAAGTACGGTTATTACCCATAATGCCTACTGTAAATCCAGACTCATCCGATACAAGTACGGTTATTACCCATAATGCCTACTGTAAATCCAGACTCATCCGATACAAGTACCATTACCCATAATGCCTACTGTAAATCCAGACTCATCCGATACAAGTACCATTACCCATAATGCCTACTGTAAATCCAGACTCATCCGATACAAGTACGGTTATTACCCATAATGCCTACTGTAAATCCAGACTCATCCGATACAAGTACGGTTATTACCCATAATGCTTACTGTAAATACAGACTCATCCGATACAAGTACGGTTATTACCCATAATGCCTACTGTAAATCCAGACTCATCCGATACAAGTACGGTTATTACCCATAATGCTTACTGTAAATCCAGACTCATCCGATACAAGTACGGTTATTACCCATAATGCCTACTGTAAATCCAGACTCATCCGATACAAGTACGGTTATTACCCATAATGCCTACTGTAAATCCAGACTCATCCGATACAAGTACCGTTATTACCCATAATGCCTACTGTAAATCCAGACTCATCCGATACAAGTACGGTTATTACCCATAATGCCTACTGTTAATCCAGACTCATCCGATACAAGTACGGTTATTACCCATAATGCCTACTGTAAATCCAGACTCATCCGATACAAGTACGGTTATTACCCATAATGCTTACTGTAAATACAGACTCATCCGATACAAGTACCGTTATTACCCATAATGCCTACTGTAAATCCAGACTCATCCGATACAAGTACGGTTATTACCCATAATGCTTACTGTAAATACAGACTCATCCTATACAAGTACCGTTATTACCCATAATGCCTACTGTAAATACAGACTCATCCGATACAAGTGCGGTTATTACCCTCATATACTGCTTACTGTAAATCCAGACTCATCCGATACAAGTACCGTTATTACCCATAATGCCTACTGTAAATCCAGACTCATCCGATACAAGTACGGTTATTACCCATAATGCCTACTGTAAATCCAGACTCATCCGATACAAGTACGGTTATTACCCATAATGTTTACTGTAAATACAGACTCATCCGATACAAGTACGGTTATTACCCATAATGCCTACTGTAAATCCAGACTCATCCGATACAAGTACGGTTATTACCCATAATGCCTACTGTAAATCCAGACTCATCCGATACAAGTACGGTTATTACCCATAATGCTTACTGTAAATACAGACTCATCCGATACAAGTACGGTTATTACCCATAATGCCTACTGTAAATCCAGACTCATCCGATACAAGTACGGTTATTACCCATAATGCCTACTGTAAATCCAGACTCATCCGATACAAGTACGGTTATTACCCATAATGCTTACTGTAAATACAGACTCATCCGATACAAGTACCGTTGTTACCCATAATGCCTACTGTAAATCCAGACTCATCCGATACAAGTACGGTTATTACCCATAATGCTTACTGTAAATACAGACTCATCCGATACAAGTACCGTTATTACCCATAATGCCTACTGTAAATCCAGACTCGTCCGATACAAGTACGGTTATTACCCATAATGCCTACTGTTAATCCAGACTCGTCCGATACAAGTACGGTTAATACCCATAATGCCTACTGTAAATCCAGACTCATCCGATACAAGTACGGTTATTACCCATAATGCCTACTGTAAATCCAGACTCATCCGATACAAGTACGGTTATTACCCATAATGCCTACTGTAAATCCAGACTCATCCGATACAAGTACGGTTATTACCCATAATGCCTACTGTAAATCCAGACTCATCCGATACAAGTACGGTTATTACCCATAATGCCTACTGTAAATCCAGACTCATCCGATACAAGTACGGTTATTACCCATAATGCCTACTGTAAATCCAGACTCATCCGATACAAGAACGGTTATTACCCATAATGCCTACTGTAAATACAGACTCATCCGATACAAGTACGGTTATTACCCATAATGCCTACTGTAAATCCAGACTCATCCGATACAAGAACGGTTATTACCCATAATGCCTACTGTAAATACAGACTCATCCGATACAAGTACAGTTATTACCCATAATGCCTACTGTAAATCCAGACTCATCCGATACAAGTACGGTTATTACCCATAATGCCTACTGTAAATCCAGACTCATCCGATATAAGTACGGTTATTACCCATAATGCCTACTGTAAATCCAGACTCATCCGATACAAGTACGGTTATTACCCATAATGCCTACTGTAAATCCAGACTCATCCGATACAAGTACGGTTATTACCCATAATGCCTACTGTAAATCCAGACTCATCCGATACAAGTACGGTTATTACCCATAATGCCTACTGTAAATCCAGACTCATCCGATACAAGTACGGTTATTACCCATAATGCCTACTGTAAATCCAGACTCATCCGATACAAGTACGGTTATTACCCATAATGCCTACTGTAAATCCAGACTCATCCGATACAAGTACGGTTATTACCCATAATGCCTACTGTAAATCCAGACTCATCCGATACAAGTACGGTTATTACCCATAATGCCTACTGTAAATCCAGACTCATCCGATACAAGAACGGTTATTACCCATAATGCCTACTGTAAATACAGACTCATCCGATACAAGTACAGTTATTACCCATAATGCCTACTGTAAATACAGACTCATCCGATACAAGTACGGTTATTACCCATAATGCCTACTGTAAATCCAGACTCATCCGATACAAGTACGGTTATTACCCATAATGCCTACTGTAAATCCAGACTCATCCGATACAAGTACGGTTATTACCCATAATGCCTACTGTAAATCCAGACTCATCCGATACAAGTACGGTTCTTACCCATAATGCCTACTGTAAATCCAGACTCATCCGATACAAGTACGGTTATTACCCATAATGCTTACTGTAAATACAGACTCATCCGATACAAGTACGGTTATTACCCATAATGCCTACTGTAAATCCAGACTCATCCGATACAAGTACGGTTATTACCCATAATGCCTACTGTAAATCCAGACTCATCCGATACAAGTACGGTTATTACCCATAATGCCTACTGTAAATCCAGACTCATCCAATACAAGTACCATTACCCATAATGCCTACTGTAAATCCAGACTCATCCGATACAAGTACGGTTATTACCCATAATGCCTACTGTAAATCCAGACTCATCCGATACAAGTACGGTTATTACCCATAATGCTTACTGTAAATACAGACTCATCCGATACAAGTACGGTTATTACCCATAATGCCTACTGTAAATCCAGACTCATCCGATACAAGTACGGTTATTACCCATAATGCCTACTGTAAATCCAGACTCATCCGATACAAGTACGGTTATTACCCATAATGCCTACTGTAAATCCAGACTCATCCGATACAAGTACCATTACCCATAATGCCTACTGTAAATCCAGACTCATCCAATACAAGTACGGTTATTACCCATAATGCCTACTGTAAATCCAGACTCATCCGATACAAGTACGGTTATTACCCATAATGCTTACTGTAAATACAGACTCATCCGATACAAGTACGGTTATTACCCATAATGCCTACTGTAAATCCAGACTCATCCGATACAAGTACGGTTATTACCCATAATGCTTACTGTAAATCCAGACTCATCCGATACAAGTACGGTTATTACCCATAATGCCTACTGTAAATCCAGACTCATCCGATACAAGTACGGTTATTACCCATAATGCCTACTGTAAATCCAGACTCATCCGATACAAGTACCGTTATTACCCATAATGCCTACTGTAAATCCAGACTCATCCGATACAAGTACGGTTATTACCCATAATGCCTACTGTTAATCCAGACTCATCCGATACAAGTACGGTTATTACCCATAATGCCTACTGTAAATCCAGACTCATCCGATACAAGTACGGTTATTACCCATAATGCTTACTGTAAATACAGACTCATCCGATACAAGTACCGTTATTACCCATAATGCCTACTGTAAATCCAGACTCATCCGATACAAGTACGGTTATTACCCATAATGCTTACTGTAAATACAGACTCATCCTATACAAGTACCGTTATTACCCATAATGCCTACTGTAAATACAGACTCATCCGATACAAGTGCGGTTATTACCCTCATATACTGCTTACTGTAAATCCAGACTCATCCGATACAAGTACCGTTATTACCCATAATGCCTACTGTAAATCCAGACTCATCCGATACAAGTACGGTTATTACCCATAATGCCTACTGTAAATCCAGACTCATCCGATACAAGTACGGTTATTACCCATAATGCTTACTGTAAATCCAGACTCATCCGATACAAGTACGGTTATTACCCATAATGCTTACTGTAAATACAGACTCATCCGATACAAGTACGGTTATTACCCATAATGCCTACTGTAAATCCAGACTCATCCGATACAAGTACGGTTATTACCCATAATGCCTACTGTAAATCCAGACTCATCCGATACAAGTACGGTTATTACCCATAATGCTTACTGTAAATACAGACTCATCCGATACAAGTACGGTTATTACCCATAATGCCTACTGTAAATCCAGACTCATCCGATACAAGTACGGTTATTACCCATAATGCCTACTGTAAATCCAGACTCATCCGATACAAGTACGGTTATTACCCATAATGCTTACTGTAAATACAGACTCATCCGATACAAGTACCGTTATTACCCATAATGCCTACTGTAAATCCAGACTCATCCGATACAAGTACGGTTATTACCCATAATGCTTACTGTAAATACAGACTCATCCGATACAAGTACCGTTATTACCCATAATGCCTACTGTAAATCCAGACTCGTCCGATACAAGTACGGTTATTACCCATAATGCCTACTGTTAATCCAGACTCGTCCGATACAAGTACGGTGAATACCCATAATGCCTACTGTTAATCCAGACTCATCCGATACAAGTACGGTTATTACCCATAATGCTTACTGTAAATACAGACTCATCCGATACAAGTACGGTTATTACCCATAATGCTTACTGTAAATACAGACTCATCCGATACAAGTACGGTTATTACCCATAATGCTTACTGTAAATACAGACTCATCCGATACAAGTACCGTTATTACCCATAATGCCTACTGTAAATCCAGACTCATCCGATACAAGTACGGTTATTACCCATAATGCCTACTGTAAATACTGACTCATCCGATACAAGTACGGTTATTACCCATAATGTCTACTGTTAATCCAGACTCGTCCGATACAAGTACGGTTATTACCCATAATGCCTACTGTAAATCCAGACTCATCCGATACAAGTACGGTTATTACCCATAATGCCTACTGTAAATCCAGACTCATCCGATACAAGTACGGTTATTACCCATAATGCTTACTGTAAATACAGACTCATCCGATACAAGTACGGTTATTACCCATAAGGCTTACTGTAAATACAGACTCATCCGATACAAGTGCCGTTATTACCCATAATGCCTACTGTAAATCCAGACTCATCCGATACAAGTACGGTTATTACCCATAATGCCTACTGTAAATACAGACTCATCCGATACAAGTACGGTTATTACCCATAATGCCTACTGTAAATCCAGACTCATCCGATACAAGTACAGTTATTACCCATAATGCCTACTGTAAATCCAGACTCATCCGATACAAGTACGGTTATTACCCATAATGCTTACTGTAAATACAGACTCATCCGATACAAGTACCGTTATTACCCATAATGCCTACTGTAAATCCAGACTCATCCGATACAAGTACGGTTATTACCCTCATATACTGCTTACTGTAAATCCAGACTCATCCGATACAAGTACGGTTATTACCCATAATGCCTACTGTTAATCCAGACTCATCCGATACAAGTACGGTTATTACCCATAATGCCTACTGTAAATCCAGACTCATCCGATACAAGTACGGTTATTACCCATAATGCTTACTGTAAATACAGACTCATCCGATACAAGTACGGTTATTACCCATAATGCCTACTGTAAATCCAGACTCATCCGATACAAGTACGGTTATTACCCATAATGCCTACCAGGGAACTACACTGCGACCAAAATGGTCGCATATGCGACCTTTTGAAATGCCATTGCGACCCTAATTTTTAATGGGTCGCAAATGTATCACCGTTTGATTATTTTTGTACCTACCTAATGTTTTAGGCAATATGCTATGATTTACTATGAGCATTTATTAAAACAGAAATGTGTATTTTAAGAATACGTTTTATAACGCGCTCTGAGCATTCAACACATCAAGTTGGCTTCGCGGATTCGCGCTTGTTTAACTGAGAGAACGAGCAGAGAGAGTGAAAGCCCCAGTCGCGCGCGCGCGCGCTCTCTCTCCCTCCCTCGCTCATAATAATGAATTGAGTTGACTGAATATCTTTGAGAATACACGATGGTAAAAGGTCGGAAGACCGAAGTTTTTTTTTTCTGAACTACCACTGGTTGTGAATTGTGCTAAAATAACGTTGCCTCATCTTCTCTGAAAAGCTTTCCACACATTCAGATGGCATAAACCACTCTTTCAATAAACAAAACAAAAAATCTATCTGGTGATGAAATGTTTTCTGTGTTGAGACAAATCTTGTGCGAAGTCCTAAACTGCCTGGATAATCACACAACGTGTGCCGTGGTCCGTTAATGACACGTCCGATTCGCGAACTGACTCCTTTGAACCGATTCACTTTAATGAATGGTTAAAATAACAACTGATCTGTCCAACACTGAACTCAAGAGTCATTCTAGAATGATTCATTCTTTCCAAGTAGAGCTATTCAAGTCATCTGGTGAAATTGTTTTTATATCGCAATATATATCGCAGAAAAATCAAATATCGCAATGTCATTTTTTTACCAATATCGTGCAGCCCTACTGTAAATTCTGTGGGCCTTCTATTGCAGGACTGTCCAAATTTGTAACTGCGTCAAAACAATTCAAACACGAATCATTGAAGCTTCACAATGACATTATATTTATTTTACTTTTCCTTAAGAGTTCAGAAGTCTGCCCATCTGTGCCAACCATAGCATGGTGAAATCCAAAAGAAATTAATTTAGCACTTTATTGTGTAGGCTACTGTATTTTCTATTGCAGTAAATCTATCCCAACCATTTTTAAAGAAAACAAGAAGGCATGTGTTTTAAAAGATGGAGAGTAAAATAAAAAGCACATCTGTATGCAATACAGTTTCACTATTGGTCATTATTATCCAGAGCGGCTTACTATATAAATAATTTGTGCGACCAAATCATCTTTTGCGCTAGTAACTGAAAAAGTTAGTAGCGCAAGTGCCACCAGTGGAAAATGTTAGTGTAGTTCCCTGCCTACTGTAAATACAGACTCATCCGATACAAGTACGGTTATTACCCATAATGTCTACTGTTAATCCAGACTCGTCCGATACAAGTACGGTTATTACCCATAATGCCTACTGTAAATCCAGACTCATCCGATACAAGTACGGTTATTACCCATAATGCCTACTGTAAATCCAGACTCATCCGATACAAGTACGGTTATTACCCATAATGCTTACTGTAAATCCAGACTCATCCGATACAAGTACGGTTATTACCCATAATGCTTACTGTAAATACAGACTCATCCGATACACGTACGGTTATTACCCATAATGCTTACTGTAAATACAGACTCATCCGATACACGTACGGTTATTACCCTCATATACTGCCTACTGTAAATATATGATCAGCCTGTTCTGCATGTGTTCAGGTTAGCCTGGTTCATACAGTAATGCGTTGTGTTCCTCTTCCTCAGCATGGAGCAGAAGACGGTCAAATGATGAGGTTTCAGCGCCACGGTCCCCTCGCCTCTTCAGATCAAACTATCTATATTGTTTAATGCAAATAAATAATCATAGATGATCCGTTTTATGTTGTTTTCTGTCTCTGTTACACATGTATGAGATTTTAAGCCTTACAGTCCTGAAGGTTGAAGTTTGTATGTAATGTAGAAATATTTGATTAATTTATTTCCATTCATAATGAAATCAGTGTTTAAAAATTATGGTTGAAAATAAAAAAACTAATAATGCTTTTGCTGTTTTTCACTGACTATCCTTCCATCATTCCTTCCATACATCCATCCATGCGCGGGGGCCTCCGACCTCTAGGGGCCTCCAAGACCCTACTAACTGGGGCCTCATCCTTTCTTTTCTTTTTTCTTTAAAATTAAATTAATTAATTAATGAGTGTGACTGTGTATGTGTGTTAACAATAATTTATTTGCACACACAAAAGTATCATGATCAGTGTGTCGGCTGTGTCTGATGATGGCAATGAGTCGGCTTACTGCGGCACGACCGGCGGTAGAAGAGGGTGTGAAAGACAGAGTTGAGGACATCGAAAAAACAAACAACATGGATAAAAAACAGTGCAGCAGTGGAGCCACAAAACAGAAAGCTAAAAGGGAGAAGGATAGCGGAGAGGATTTAATTAGGCCTAATATTACAAACATCTCCACTTTTGTAATGCCAGCCTGGCGGCGCCGGCGCCTGCGGTGATGCTAGCAAACAGTTTAGCACAACATCCAGCCTTGCTATTTCAGATGAACCTGAGCATCAGCACCAGCACGACGAGACCGAGAACCCCAGCCCGGCTGGAGCGACAGACGCCTGTTCAAGTGCCCTTTGCATGCTGTCTTGGTCATCGCCTGTCTGTCTACAGGGAATGGACGCATATATTTGGAGTTTTGTTCCTGCCAGAAACAACGAGCAACAGTGAGGTCACAAAACAGGCGAAGCACTACCCTGCATATCCGTCAGCCCTAAACAGCAGCAGCCAATGAGCTCACACAGGACAGACCATCCATCCGTCCGTCCATCCGATGATAACAGAATAAACTCATCTTGCATTGCATTACCATAAAAAGAGATATTTTAATGAAATGTATTTTCCAGTAAATAGATGGGTCCAGATCAATTTGATACAGAACATTTAATATTTGACAAACTAATACATTAACACCGATATAAAGTATGCAAATTATCAAAAGGTAAAACATTCAAAGCATACATAGAAAATAGTGACTTTTATTCAGTGCAAAAATCTACAGTAAACAAATCCTAGCTCCAGTTTCGGGCATGTGGTGTTAGTCCGTCTTCATGCCGGAGGAGCCGCTCTGTCCCTCCGCCTGTCACCTGCTAACTAGGAGTGAAAGAGTGATTGATCACAAGTCGTCGCCGGTGATGAAAAGAGTACTCTGCATCTCGTTCCCCAGGACAAACCCTTCATCCTCATCCTCCTGTGAACAACACAACCATCATTAAACGAGGGTGCTTATCTCCAGTGTTGGGGTAACTCATCACATCTGTGACTTGAGTTACGGAATCAAATTACTTTTTTCAAGTAAAGTTACGCGTTACTTTTAAATTTACAGCAAAATATCTCAGCTAATTTTTCAAATAAGTAACGCAAGTTACTTTTTCACATGTATTGACTGACAGCTCTCCTGTCCTCATGTTGAGAGGATCATGGGTAAGTGCAGAGGCATTGTGTGTGTGTGTGTGTGTGTAAACATGATGGTTATTGTAGTTCTAGACTAAATGTGAGCGTGCATATACTCATCTCACTTGCACGAAAAAGATTCAGTGTTCCTCAAAATGAATCAAATCAGTGAAATGCAAAATCAGAATTGGTGAAGTAAGTGTTAAACTTTCCTCTCCTGCTATTATTCTGTGATCCACAGCTGAAGGTTTGTTTGTTTGCAACTGGACACGCGGGAATCTGAATTTCCTTCAGCCTTATTATTTCAATTTTGGTCTGGAAGGGCCTTTACGTTTGCCCAAAAATATAACTTTTTTTGTTAAAAAAAAAAACAAAAACAAGTCCAGCCCTGGGGCCTCATTTATAACCGTTGCGTAAGCACAAAACAGGCCCTGAAAGAGGCGTCCGCCACTTCCGACGCGTAAGTGGTGATTTATAAAAACAAACTTGACGGAAAAATGTGCGCACCTGCACGCAAACTCTGACCCGTGCGTACGAGCGTTTCGGAGACGGAGCAGTTTGGCGACACCGATGGTGAGCTGGAGTTATGTGTCTTTTTGGTCACTTTTAGACAGAAAATCTAAAGAAAATTATACATATACAGAAAGATAATACAAATATAATTTCACTCACCAAGCATATCACTTGAGGCAAATATTCATCCCTTCTTAAATGTCCGCGCCAGCGAGCGCGTTGGGCCGTTTAGTGAAACTAACGCCTATCTAACGACAGAGTCCTAATCATAAAAACAGTGCATGTTCACAATAACAGTTTAAATAAATAAAAGAATGATTTAAACTGTTTTACTTCTGATATAAACATTTAGATTAAATATGCCATTGTCATTGATGGAGTTAAACACTTAAACATGAAATCATTACCGAGAAGTTACAACATTTTTTATATTCAATAAATATAAATATTTGTTGTGGATGCAATGCGTTTGAACACTTTTCCTCTGGCATGCTGTGTTTTAATGTTTTAACTAAAGAGATAATTGCTTATAGCAGATTGTCTGAGAAAATAGTTTCGTGCAAATAATGCACAACAGTCTATCTGTTTCCATTAAAAATATAAATCAATAAAAAATACTATTTGGTCAGTGGAAAAGATTGTGAAAACTTTCTCTGAAATGTATTTTACACTATTTGATTTATTTATTCAAAAACAAGGCAAGGATAGGCTACTAAATTATTTTTATTAATGTAGGCTAATGTGACGGCACATCCGTATTAGGCTATTTCATATTTTCCTAATGTCTATACCGTTAAACATGTTATCACGTGGATGAATAATCATATGCAAATGATATGCAGATGAGGATATGCATAGTAAAACTAGGCGTTGTAAGCTCCATATATGGTTATTTCGGGGAGGAGACGCGTGTGCGCACAATCTTACGCTGACTGAGATTAATCGGGATTTATAAAGTGAATTCTGCGCAGGTTCTGGCGTACGCACGGTTTTATAAATCTGAATCTTTTTTTGCGTACGCCATTTTTGGCTTTCGGGCGCACGTACACTTTTAGTAAGGATCCTACGCACAGTTTTATAAATGAGGCCCTGGTGAGAAAAAGTAACGTAACGCATTGCTTTTCTTAAAAAGTAACCAAGTAACGCAATTTGTTACTTTTTAAGAGAGTAAAGGCCCTTGCACACTGTGTCCGAAACTCTCGTCCGTCATAAAAAAAATCAGATCGGGTTCGATTTTCTGCGTTTTTCGCATCCGTAGCTCAAGCAGCTTGAATGGTGTTTGTACAATTCAGAGCCACCGAATCACGAATAAAAAAAATGCATACGAAAACTTCGGACTCAGTGTGCAAGGGCCTTAATGTAATATTGTAATGCATTACTCTTTAAAGTAACTTTCCCCAACACTGCTTATTCATATAAAATAGTCTTAGCTGAATCATGGCTAAACGGCACTAAAGAGCGTTTACTCGCCTCATCCTTTTCCTTGTAGTTTTTCTCCGTGCCTCTGTACGATACCACATGGATGAGCGTGTAAACCCTGTAATGGAAGACAACAGGGCTTCAGTCTCAGGTCATCAAGCTCCACATGTATATAATGCTGGATTGGGTGGCGGTGCGTGACGAGTGTTGCACCTGTGGTAGAGCATCGCCAGGAACTGAACGATCAGCAGAATGGCGAAAGACAGCAGAAACATCAAACTCAACGGCTCCACCCTCATGGGGTCTGGGGCCAACGTGTTGTTCGGAAAGTACTTAGGAATCTCGATGCTCAGAACATCTCCGCCAATGGCCTGAAGGAAGAACGTCGCTACAACCCATAGGACGTTGATTATGAAGTACAAAAACACTGCCTGCACACACACAAAAAGAGAATATTCACATTTAGCATATAAAATTACGGGCCAGAAAAGATGAACTGTTAAGTTGCCAACCTTACCTTGTTTCGTAGAGACTTCAGCTCCCGTGTCACTTCGTCCAGATGAGCTTTGTCATCTTGAATGGGCTTGAGATAGCGCTCTAGCAGTTTATTCCAGAAATCGGTTTCATCCTGGTAACACAGGGAAACAGTTTTCTTTCCTTCATATGAAATTGTAGCACAAGCAAATTCATTACCAGTAATGATACGGCTCCATTTAAAAGTCCATCAGTTAATTTAGCCAAATGCATTGATAAACCACTGAAGCTTCACACTACATGATTCTTGTTTCGGAAACAAATAACTCCTGAGACAACTCATTGTTCCCAAGTCTTATTAAAGATTTGTATAAAATGAACGGATCATTCATGATCGACCCATTTCTTCTGTTCAGACGCGAGTAAAAACACGAACACACTGGAGAGCCGCTTTATAGCAGAAACTGAAGCTGTGATTCGAACTGAAAGAGACTCTGACACTGTTTCTCATGTCTAATACTGTAAAGCTGCTGCTTTAAATCTATCTATTGTATAAAGTGCTGCATGAATAAACGTGACGCAACTGTAGATCTGAATCTCAGAGCTGGATCAAATATCTCCACATCACTATGATCAGATGCTTTCTGAACCGCTGTTTCTTATTGTTATTGTGTGTTTATTCTGTTATTGAGAGGAAAGAGCAGCTCATATTTACGTATTCATCTAAATGTGGGCGGAGTCATGATGTTCGCTAACAGAATTGTGGGCGGAGTCATGATGTTCACTAACAGAATTGTGGGCGGAGTCATGATGTTCACTACATACTTGTGGGCGGAGTCATGATGTTCGCTAACAGAATTGTGGGCGGAGTCATGATGTTTACTACATAATTGTGGGTGGAGTCATGATGTTCACTACATAATTGTGGGTGGAGTCATGATGTTTACTACATAATTGTGGGCGGAGTCAGGATGTTTGCTAACAGAATTGTGGGCGGAGTCAGGATGTTTGCTAACAGAATTGTGGGCGGAGTCAGGATGTTTGCTAACAGTATAATCGCTGCAAAGGTTTTTCAAACTTATTTTAAGCGAAGAGCAAAAGATAACTTTGCTGTGAGTATATCGGGGCCTTAAATCCTAAACATTCACTAAACCTCACCTCAGATAGTTTCTCAACCTGTGGCGCCACAAGCGTTCTCTCGATCCCCCTCTTGACGCGACGCTCCAGTCTCTGCGCCCCGTTCTCGATGCGGTTGGACTTCACGATGCGCCTGGCGGCTTCATTCAGAGCGTACTGCAGTTCCTCCAGCTGAGTCTCGGTCAACACATCCTCCGGACCCACTTTATCCCTCAGCTCATCATTCAGGGTGTCGGTGAGAATCGACACCAGTTCCTCGCACAGATCCTCCTGGTTCTTGTTCCTCAGCGTGTATCTGATCTGCTCCTGAAGGTTTCTCTTCAGATTTGCATAGGTCAGTTTCTTCAGGAACTCTCTCTTCACGGGCTCCACCCAATCTGTCCATCAGAATAAGGATTTTTAATAATTATTCAACGCACAGACCAACTTTACACCCGTGTTCAAGAAAAGGAAGATCTCTTACCACTCTCAGGCACAAATTCCTTCGGCTCCAAATTATTGTAATCAAAATCATCATCATCATCATCATCGTCGTCGTCATCGTCTGTGTAGTCTGTGTCATCGTTAAATTGGTCCAGTTTCTTCTCAATGCTTTTGGAACTCCCACTGTAAGAGTAATTTTGAGAGACCATTTGTAAACCATTAAGAACTTTTCTTCTGCATTGCAATTGTAATCCAAACACATTTTCATATTCTTTACCTTCTCTCAGACTCCGAGTCTTTTTCCTTGTTGTCCTTGTTGAGATTCTCTTTGGATTTGTCCTTCTTATGGCTCATCTCCTGGTCGTAGTCCAGAATGTGTTTGTTGGCCTCTAAATGGCTCGGTTCTTCATTGGCGCTCTGAGCCGGCGGCTCGATGGGCTCGGGTTTGGCAGCTTGTGTTGGATTGACGGCTTGCTGCATTTGTTGAAGCAGTAGATTTTCGGTCTCTTGAGTGACTTGAATTTTCACATCCCAACAGCACATTTTGCAGTCGCGATTGCACACGATACCCACTTGCTTTTTATCCTCCTTGCCCTTGCTGGTTTCTCGAGTTCCCCAAGATACAATGTGCATGTTGACTAGGGAGTATATGGTGAGTAGGAGATAGCCACTGGGAATGCAGATGAAGTACATCAGACCGTAGATGATCAGAGTGCTCTCTTGAGGGTGCAGGATGGCTGTCACCAAGTACATGATCGCACCGGACACCAGGAAGAGTCCAGTAGGAGTTATAAATGTTTGTTGTATAACCATGTCACCTAAAGTAAGAAATCCAATGAGATGGAATGTCACAAAGCACATTTTCAACACAATTCAAATGCAAAGAAAAAACGATAACAATAATTACCAATAATGGAAAAGAAGGACGCAGTCATCAGGAAGGCATATATCACACTTAGAATGGCAGCAATTGTGATTTGGAAGTTGGGTTTGGCCAAAAAACATATGATCATGTAAATTGTTGGAGGTATAACCGCAATTATTATGGAAAGAGTGCCTGAAAGTTTAAACACAAATTGGAATGCTCCTAAAATGGAAAAAGAGAAAATTAGCAGACTTTGTACTCACTTTTCATACTTTTATATATTCACAGAAACATATTTTCAACATGCGTATCATTAAATAATCATCCACTCCTGCTCCTGGAGAATTCAGCTCCAACCCCAATTAAACACACTTGAACCTGCTAATCAAGGTCTCACAAGGCAGACTAGAAACATCCAGGCTGGTGTTTTGAGGCAAGTTGAAGAAAAACTCTTCTCCAGGACCGAGTTTGGACACCCCGTCATAGAATCTTGATGATTCTTTTTATATTTTTAAAGTTACTTTGCTGGGGCTAAAAAACAGGTCATACCAGCCTAGGAAGGTCAGATGGTTAACCAGCTCAACCAAGTCTCTACCAGATTAGGTAATACACCAAATATACAGGTTGACCAAATGGTCTACAACATGGTTCCTGAAATCCAGGCCTGGAGGGCCACCATCCGAAAGAGTTTAGCTCAAACCATGATCAAACACTGATGCAATTTTCTATTAACTCTGAAGACCTTGACTAACTTGTTCAGGTGTGACTGATCAGGGTTGGATCCCTGAAATCCCTTTCCTTATTTTTCACCAAGTCTTTGAAAATGTACCTGCAATCATGAGGGTAACAGATGCAGGTCCCAGAATGGAGGAAGCCACGGTGAAAATCTGATACAAGATGTAGAGCATGGATATGGAGGTGTTCCTCTTGACCGTTTCTGCCCCGCTGTGGAGCAGATCGAGAGTGTTGGCCAGTGTCGAAGGACCCCATCGACGTCTCTGGTTGTAAAACTCTTTGAACTCTTGGGGAGAGTTGGTGTAAGCGTCTGAGGCGGCGTTATACTCCACACGCCAGCCCTGCTGCAGGAGAAGAGTGCACAGCCAACGGTCCTCACCTAAACGTGAGCGGTTCAGTAAGATGATGAGGACTTAAAGGAAGCTGACTGTACACATTCATACAGAACGATCTGAACAGAAGAACCATATGCAATAAGCCTGGCTAATTGTCTACTATACTGGGCTTTGTTTCCTAAAAGTATCGCATGCCTAAGTTGATCGAAGAACAATTGCCACCAATGGTCTTTATAATCAACTTAGGCTTACAATGCTTTTGGGAAAAAGGGGGGGATTAGTAGGGATAGGGATTTACCTTGATCGTACTGCACATACTCAGAGGCTCGGGTGGCTTTGGTGGTGTATCGTTTCAGGACGTTGTCGTCCATCAGCGCAGATCCTCTGAACAGACTGAAACAGCCGGGACTGCACAGAACCGACCCAAACACATGCTCTGCTGTCTTCTGAAGCCAGTGACCCACTGCATACTCGAACTTCTGATACCACACCATTGGGCCTGAAACATCACATTCACAGAGCCAAAGAACATGAATCGCTGTTTTGAACAATGGACTGTAGTGTGCATAACTGCATTTGAGCAGTTTTTTTTCCAGGCAAGTCTTTCTGATAGCTGAGCAATGTTATCGCATTGTAAATGGTGGTTGTCATGTTTTGTTAAGATTAGCTATCTTTTCAATGGATCTTTCCAGCATGCATGGTGTGGTTCGACGTTTATATAAAACTGCAATAATTACCGGGAAGGGTTTATGTCAATGGACTTTGTATATTGATCAGTATTTGAATTGCAGGTCAATAAAAGGGCACGTCATTATCTGCTATATAATCCAGTGCTGCTGCTTCTTTCATCCTTTATGCCATATACAGTCTTTTGTCAGTTCTATGTAATACTGTTATGTAATTCAAAGATGTGTTTTTAACATACTACTTTCCAAATTAGCAAAGCTTTTTTCAAAATAGGACAATAACTGTTCAGTTCTCTCATTTTCTCTCTGAACACTTGGGGTGTAACGGTACGGACGTCATGGTTCGGTGCAAACAGTCAGACGACGAATACAGTCAGTATTTCAGATTTAGAAGCCACTTTTTTTCCTTCTCGCTCATCTTTCCGTGATTTCTTGAAAAAGCGTCAAATTGAATGTGCATCCGGCATAGTCACCGCATGTTAATAAACTCTCACGTGCAAAGAAAACAGCGTAGGCAATGAGGAATCAAATCATTAGCCCTACAAAAAAATAAGCTATGCAAGAGTGCATTCTGTTTACTGCCCAGTGCTTAATACACTAAAGGAGGCGATACTTCGATACGAGTTCGGTACAACACGTATCGAACCGTGACCCCAAACCCGAGGTACGTACCGAACCGTGACTTCCGTGTACCGTTATACCCTTACTGAACACTGATGACTTTTACCCATTCCAGTGGGGTGGATCCGTCCACACGCTGCACCCACGGTGTCATACATTCTCAGACGGTCGACAAGCAGTATCAGAGCGCCGGGCTGGAAGTCTGTGTCTCCATCCAAAGCCATGATATACGTGTTGTCATCAGATATATGCTTCCTCTTGCTGTCATTATCATGAGAAGGTAGTAAATAAGTCTCACTATCTAATGATATGAGACTGGCACGGCATGGGTTGTTTTGTCTCTGTAAGAACACAGTGTCAAAAAACAGAAAGTTATCTTCAGCCGTATGTGGTTACTAGGATGTCTAGGGGTTGCAAAGCTTTTCTGGGTGGTCTCGACATGGCTGCTCAAGTCAAAAGAGTTCGTCCTTGTGTCTCTGGTCTCTAGATATGGCTTGGGTCCTTCAATGCAAGTGTGTGAGACCTTTTAACGTAAATCTAATCAGCTGTATGGTTTATGCATGCGGCACAGACAGTTTAGGGTTCGGGGGTTGTTTGAATCCCTAAACCAACATATGAGCAATAGAGTAATAGTGAAGCTTGACTTATCGAACATCACCGGTGACTGAATGATCAATGAAAACTTACTGTTATTTTCTGAGGGTTTTTGACATTGTATCCTTTCCAACCAAGCAGGTAATACAGGTACATGATCTGAAAATGCACACGCGTTCAGTCAGGTTCAGGTAAGCATTCAAAGACTGAATTATTCTTCATATTAAGGAATAAGGCTTTGACGTGCACCTGTGACCATCTCTTTTTATTTCGAATCAGAGCTTTGTCCTTCAGGTGGACATAAAGCATGTTTCCCTCCGGCATGACAAACACAAGACGACCACCGTATGGCGTTTCAATGATAGAAACCTCATCGGGCTCCTTATTTGTAAATACCCTTGAAGGCAAAAACAGTGGAATTTGGTTTACATTTGATTGTGAAATATCAATAACATGAATCTGCCCAAATGAGTCACATACCATAAGCTGATAACGGATAGGAAACTTTGCCCTACCTGTACACCTCCATGACAACACTTATAAGATCGGAAACATATGAGTTGACAAGCTTTTTCTCAGTGCCAGTTTCTTTGTCTTTTTCTATCATGAAGGCATCGTCGACATAAATATGGCACTCAAAGTCAAAGACATCCTTGTGTTCCTCCTTTGGATCCCCTCTGTATCTGTCCAATCTGAAACCAACAAACAAGGGATATGAATAAAGAACAGCAGCCGGCTGCTCGAAAGTTAAGAACATCCTTAGTGATAATATATATACCAAGGACCAACTAGGTTTCTCTTTGCTTAAGGGGGTTTGAGCTGCAATACATTTACATTGCTCATCCATCACAGTATAAATACCTGAACATTGATGTCAAGATTTTCAGCATCTCGTCATATGTTTCATGCCACATTGTTGCACAAAGGTAAATGACACAGTTTTCCACTTCAATGTCACTACTGCATGACAGAAAGGAAACAGATTGACTCGATTAATGCACTTGTACTGTATTACGTGTATCATATACATCATGATTTTGTCTGAATGTATGTACCTCTCCTTGTTTGCCGTACGAATGACTTTCATTTTTGTGTTCAGCAGCATAGAAAGGTCAATGAAGGCGGATTCATACAGGCGGCGTACGAAAAGCTGAGAGGTGCGCTCAATTCTCTGCACTTTTATTTTCCACACGTAATACGTGCATGCGATGAGCCCGAGCCACATGCAGACCCCCTCCAGCGCCAGCATGGAGAAAGGCCACATGGCGTATGGATTGTTGAGTGACGTTCTGCAGATACTGTAGGAAATCTCCAGAATTACAACCGGGGTGGTATTGATGCCCTTGATATTTTCAAGTTCATAGCAAAAGGGCCAGAACGGAGAGGAAATGACTTGTGTAGAATTGTTACTGCCAGTAATTATGTCCATGGGAGATGCAATTGCAGGTGGAGGGACTAGATGTTCAGCTTGCGTCAAGAAAAGCGTAATGCCCAGAATTAGTGTTACTGGACCGATTAATGACACAGGCAGGGCAAAACCATATCTCACGGCGTGGATCTTGCAGGCCACGACTCCAAACCAGTGGCACGCAGCAGAGCAGAACGCCTGCAGGAAAAACAGCCCGAGGCCTATCTCTATCGTGCCTTTACTGGCTTTGGTGTACGCATCCCAGTCGATGGGAGTGTCAGCAATCAAGCAGAAATACAGAAAGTACACCCCCAGAGTCACGACTATTCGAAGGAGGCTGGTGTACAGATACACGGAGTCTCTGAAAGAGTCCAAATCCTTGAGCATCTCCTGAATGTTAGTGCTGGCCTGAAACGGGTTCTCCCACCAGTTCAGAGAAACCAACACCGAGGCAAAAATCGCAATGCCGACATATACGTAACAATACTCTATTTGTCCAATGGTGTATGTGGATTCTCTCACGTAGTAGTCGATCCCCAGTAGAGTGTAACCGCTGAGCACTAGGATGAGGGAGCATATGGGGTAGATGATCATCCAGTTTCTTGTCTGCAAGCGGAAGGCGATCTGGAGCATGGATGAAAAGATGCAGATCCCTCCAGGGATGCAGAGGTTTGTGAGGATATCAAGCTTAGGCATCACAATGAGCACCAGCACTGCCGTCCCGACCGCCACCAGACTCTCAATCCCACACATCTGCAGAAGCATTACAGCACATTTCAACTTCCAGTGCACTCAAAGTATACATATCATCAGTTCATGCATGTTTGAGCTACAGCGACTACTCGTCTGCCATCAAGTCGTCATTGTTATCTACTAGCACGAGCATGTCATTCGCTAAACGATTGTCTGGCATGTCTAACCTGGAGGAAAATCCAAATAAAATCAGCTTTCGATGGTCGCCGGTTTTGCATAGCTACTCAAAGCTGGTCTTTTATGGTTTGTAGTTGGTCCAAGCTGTGGTTGATTAGCTGGATCTACGGAGGTCTTGGTGCATGTTCAACTGGGTTAGGGAATGAAGACCACCTTGGCAACTGGATAGATTAAGATGGTCGACTAGTAGATTAGCTCTCATTTTAGCTTTAATATTTTTAGTGGAGGTGCTTTAAAGCAGGCGTCACCAGTCCTTCTCCTGGAGAGCTACAACCCTGATTAAACACGAGTGAATCAAGGCCTTCAGGGTTACAACAAGCTGAAGTCTGCAGGAAAGTAGACGTGCCTTTGATTTTACTCACACCCAGTTTCGCACCCAAGCTGCTTCACGTTTGATTTGGATTCGACGGAAAGCTGGGATATCTGAGAGAGTACGTTTTTCCATCTACTTATGTCAACTAGTTTAATGCATGTAAACCAATTGGTGGGTCTTGTTCATGATCGCATAGACAGCACAAAAGGCTAGACATTTTTACCTCAAGAAGTCCCTTAAGAAAGGCGTCTGATGAACATGAACCAGCATAATTATACAGCGCTTTCTTGAGGTGGGCTAGCGGTTAGTGAACCATTGGACTTATTCATTACTTTTCTTACAAAATTTGCCATAAAAGTATTTGAAGTTCATGTTAATTTGCATCACGTCAACTCACAATTCCCAGAATCTTTGGCTTCGGGGACACATAGCTCTTGAAGACACACTTCCACAGAGACTTCAGGAACATCAGGAAGTTTGGCATCACCAGGACACACATCAACAGCAGCGTGTACATCTGCTGCTCCACATCGTTTCTCAAAGACTTCGGACTGGACAGAGTGGTCAGAACCAGCAGAGAGCCCTGCAACACAGACGAACAGCCTTGACATCAATGCACTGGACCACAACACACAGAGTCATGTCTGTGAACTCAACGCATGTCAATATGAATCATTCCTAGCATGTTGTGTGATCGTTAAAATGTCAGCAACTGCAATAAGAAACAAATTATTCTTTGTTTTTGATCACACTTTAACTACTATGTGCTAACATGAACATGAAGAATTTTCGGGCTATTCATGTTTTTACTGTTATACGGTAGCGGGTTAAATATAGACTTAAATATCAACAAGACTATGTATTTACTGTGTAAAATTCCCACATTTACTGCCACTGAGTTTGAGGTATGGTTTAGGATCCAGGGTCAGGATTAGGATTATAGGGGTGAGAGTTAGGTTTTAGGGTAAGGTCAGGTGTAAAGTTAACACTGTAACTACAAATTGGTAAATAATTGCAAGTACTGTTAATGTAGTAAATAGTATCGATTAGTTAAGCAGTTAAGGACACCTAATGTAAAGTGTGACCATTTTTTTCTCTGAAAAATAACCTTTAGAAAAATGCTTTTAAACTGCACACGTTGTTTGAGATCTGCTTTCCCTTCATGCACTGTTAAGATTTCCTTTCACATTCGGTTATATTGTGTGTTTTTAACACTGGTTTACATGGTGTTTGCCCAATCTGTCTTCAGCAAGTCTTTCCTGGTCATTGAACTTTTAAGACTGTTTCACAACAACAATACAGAACTAAATAAATATGATCACAATAACTCAACAATAAAATATCTCAATAACTCAGCGATTCTGTGCATGCAAACCATAACCGTAAGCATGACGGGTCCAGGTGTTCGTGCGAGTGTGAATCCCAGTGAATGTACACGTCACCATGGAGACGGCGCTCAGTAAACAGGGATGGGTGTTGCTGTTATCCTCTATAAATGTTTATGGTCATGTAACAGTGATGATTCACCTTGCTCACGACGCCGCTGACCAGCACCAGCAGGGCCACGACCACAGCCACCAGGTTCTGCAGAATCCGGAAGCATGTTCTCTTCTGCTCTTTCTCGGCTCCGATCGGGTTCAGCTGGAACGGGTCCCAGGTGTCTCTGTGCAGACGTAAGACAGAAGACCACCGTCAGACAGAGGAACTCGTGAGAGCTGCAACAGTGCTAAATGCAAACAATGCATTTCTTCAGGTGTCACCCTGAAATGTGCTTTATGGGAGTAAAGTGTTTTTGTTCCAAAAATCTGAAGATTGTGCAAAAATTGTACCTTTTACCCTTATCACTGGGGCAAAATCTTTAAAAGGACATCTTTGAGCCTTATTTACCCCTAAAAGGTTCATAGTACCCTAAGATACGTATTGCTACTCCGTTTATGAAACGACCTCTCATAACTCACTTTTTGCCACATTTGCCAATGGCCGGTAACTTACGAAAATTTACAGAAACATTTTTTTACCAGCCATGAAAAATAGATGAATCCATTATTAAAGTTACAAAAGTTATTCAGTCAAGAGCAGTGCCGTCACTTTAAGAGCGAATGCACGGATCCGATATACTGATACACATGACACACATTTATTTATCAACTGTTTACATTCACTTAAGACAAAACCAACTAATTTTACAGGGATACTTGAGAAGACGGGCATTCTGACGTCATTTTCTTTGAATATGTCGGTTCAAGCGCAAGAAGACGTGAAAGAGAGCTCTAATTAATATATATATATATATATATATATATATATATATATGGGGTGCGGGGAAAAATCGGTTCATATATAAATCACGATTCTATCTTCTACCTATTTTTATAAATTCACTAATTTCAAAAATCGATTTTGTAAAGTGCTACACTTCTTTAACTTCGCAGTACTACTAACAGTTACTTACAGTTATTGACGTTAATCACAATAAGCTGCGAACGAGGACTCAATGCGGTGTCGAACCAGATGAGACACACAGATGAGCCTCTCACAACGATTCAGTTCTTTCACAGCCACACACACGATTGTGTCAGAATTAAAATCGTGTGGAGTATTCAATGTAAACAGTCTGTTATCCTACCCGAACAATGTTTTATAATATTGGGTTTGACTAAAATGGGAGGTTCACCTTTAATTCAGTAGGATTTTTATTTCCTTCTAGACCAATTAAACTGCAGTCAAATAAGAAAAGTAACACAAAACATTAAACTACAATTAAATCTATGCACACATTGAATTGAAATTTGATTCAAAATCAAGAATCGATTTGAATCGAATCGTAATGTACCAAAAAGATTCACACCCCTAATATTTATATATATATATATATGGTTTTTTTTCTAAAATGCAACTTTTACATGCAATATATATATAGGAAGCAGTTTTGATAATTTTAGAGGTAATGGCCTACTGTAAGGTTTATATACATCAATAATATCCTAAATATACAGTAACAGTAACCCCCCCCCCCCCAAAAAAAAACGCATTTATACCAAACCACAAAAAGATAGA
This sequence comes from Rhinichthys osculus, assembly GCA_029959095.1. Lineage (NCBI taxonomy): Eukaryota > Metazoa > Chordata > Actinopteri > Cypriniformes > Leuciscidae > Rhinichthys > Rhinichthys osculus. Next base: position 39,719,090 of record JARWKJ010000001.1, on the reverse strand, counting down.
GTAATGTTACTAATGCCATATTACACCAATATTATTACTTAGTAGTATAGGCTATATGCGCACTTGTTTTCTTTTTCGCAAAGCCGATACGTTTTCAAATATACATATAAACTTTAATCCAGCAATAAGCATCTTTCTCAAGACTGTTGCTAAAGTCTTTTGTGTTTATGTGTGTATAATTGAAGTATTTTAAATATTAAACGAAATCAGTCAATAAAAATAATATACTTCAGCTGTTGTGTGAATGTGTTACATCGCGTTTCTATTTTAAATAAAAGCACATCTTCACGTTTAAGAACAATTCAACTTATTTCACCTCAATAATGAGATGAAAGCATTGAGCGGTGCTTTTAAACTCAGGATTGATTGTATTGGTTGTTGATGGCGAGTGTTTTACCTGTGTCGCCCTTCTCTCTTATGTCTCCTCTGCTTTAGTTCCTCCATCTGTGAGCTCTGTGTCTCTCACTCCATTCACCAGCGCACAGGAATGAGACTCACTGATGGACAGAAGACTTAAATCTCACTGTGAGTAATGCCTGCAATCTCATCCAGCTCAGGGTCATAAAAGAGTCCAAAGATCTGCAAGCTTCATCCTTATTACAGCCCTCAGAAAACATATTTATGACCTGGACCAAAGTTCAGTCATACGCTTAACATCATCATAATATTACATGAGACTCTAAAGGAACTATTTAATCAGCCATTTCTCAGTCTTTTGAAACTCTCATTACAAAACTGCATTTATCAGGAACAGGATTTACACACACACACCAATTAAATATGGAAAATACCATATGACTACTGAGTAATAGACTGAATCCTCATTGAAGACTGTCTTGAAGTTATCTCATACACACTGGGCCGAATCCAAGGGTGGAGAAGATGAGCTGAGTTTTATAACTAATACGATCTGACGCACAACACTTTATCACACAGCGAACAGATAAAGATGTCCTATGATAAACACACAGCTGTATATTTACATCAGTTATATAATCATCATGATATCTCAGCTGTGTGTCTCCTGTGTGATACTAACATTATTAGTCCTGATGGAGAGTTGGGATCAGGAACGTTGGGGTAAATCACGGATGAGCGTCAGATGACTGTGTGTGTGTGTGTGTGTGTGACTCTCCTCCACCCTGAAACTGAAGGATGAATAAACCCAGAACTTCCTGGATGTTGGTGTTCACTTACAGATCAGCTGATTATCCTTCTTAAGCTGCGTTCACACTACAAGCGACAAAGCGGCGCCATACCATTCATTTCAATGGGGAGCGGGCGGTTTCCGGCGACAGCGACCGTTAGCGACCGGTGGGGCGTGTCCAGCGACGCGACAAAGTTGAGATCTGTTCAACTTTATGCAAATGAAAAGCGACTTTCGGGAGGGACAACCAATAGGAGTGAAGTCAGTGGATTCACGTGATCTGTCACTGTTCAGTGCCGAGTCCGACCGAGGCAAGTGAACGAGAAGCTCATTTTAGCAGTCAGAAACTGTCCTATAATTAATGATAGGTCCCCGTGTACATACAGTGGTACTCGTCATGCTGACTCCGAGACTGAATGGTTTTGTGACTTATAAAGGCCTCGGAGAACTGTTTCAACTTGTGTAAAAGTTAAACATGATGATGATGATGATGATGATGAGATGCATCAATGTAACTACACAACATCTCCACTAACAATTCAGAAACGTCCAGGTGCGTCTCTTCCTGAGTCTCTCCGTAAGGCTGCACTCGCTACTGTGTGCAATCTTGCCTGTCTGGGGTTGAGTTGTTTGGCATCTCGGAGATATTGGAGATTCTTGTGATTGGTGAGTACTGTAAACGTCTCCTTGGCACCCTCCAACCAGCGTCTCCACTCCTCCAATGCGAGCTTGATGGCAAGTATTTCTCTGTTACCGATATCATTATTAATCTCCACAGGGATAATTTCTTGGAAAAGAAGGCGTATGGATGGAGACGTGCTGGTTTCCCTGCTGCTGAGACAACACCGCTCTGCCCCGGCGGTGGATGCGTCGACCTCGGCGACGAACGGCTTGTTGGGGTCTGGGTGGATCAGGAGCGGTGCACTGGTGAAGGATTCTTTGAGGCTTTGGAAAGCCTGAGTGGCGGCTGAAATCCAGGACAGAGACTTGGGCTTGTTTTTAAGGAGGTTGGTTAATGGAGAGGTGATAGGGGTGTAAATTGTGAATGAACCGGCGATAAAAGTTTGCGATTCCGAGGAAACGTTGGAGTTCTTTGATGGAGGAAGGGGTTGGCCAGTTCCGAACCGCATTCACCTTCCCCTCGTCCGTCTGTAAGTCCGTGTTCACTGATGTTATAACCGAGAGACTGCACGGTAGGCTGATGGAAAGAGCATTTCTCGGCCTTCAGGAAGGGTTGGTGTTCTCTGAGGCGTTAGAGGACTTCCGCAACGTGTTGGCTCCGGGAACAGATCAGAATATCATCAATGTAGACGATCACAGTTCGATGGAAGAATTCCCGGAGCAATGAAGCCCTGCAATACGGAGGGGGTGTTTACCAAACCGTATGGCATGACGAGGTATTCATAGTGACCAGTAGGGGCCACAAAGGCTTTCTTCCATTCGTCCCCCTAACGTATCCAGGTGAGGTTATACGCGCTGCGGAGGTCCAACTTGGTGAACACGGCTGCTCCACAAAGTTGTTCAAGGGCTGGTGGGACAAGAGGAAGTGGGTGTCGGAGCTTGACGGTGATGTTGTTGAGTGCTCTGTAATCAGTGCAGGGCCGCAAGCCTCCGTCCTTCTTTGCCAAAAAGAAAAAGCTCGAAGCAGCAGGAGAAGTGGAAGGGCTCCCTGTTGGAGAGCCTCTTCAATGTACTCCTCCATGGCCTTCTGTTCTGGAAGAGATAAAGGGTATATTTTTTTCCGTGGGGAACTGGCTCATCCGGAAGGTAGATGGGGCAGTCCCATGGCCGGAGTGGAGGCAACGACGACGCCCGTTTGGGACAGAACACGTCACTGAAGGGGGCGTAGCAGACTGGAATGCCGATAGACTGCGGTTCTACACGGCTCTCGGTGGAGTTGGAAGGGGAATCACAGGTTGAGGAAGATGTGGAAAGCACCCTGGAAAGCCGCTATCGCCCCACTTCAGGACTTCTCCCGTTATCCAGGAGAGAATGGGATCGGGTTGCACTAACCACAGGCACCCTAAGATGATACCAGCAGTGAAATTCTCCAGAACCAGGAAGGAGATGGATTCGGTGTGTAACTATCCCACTTGCATTTGGTACCAAGGAGAATCGCATAATATTGAGTAGAAAATCACAGACTGAAGTGTGAAATCCATGGCTAAGTGTTGACATTTAATCTTTGGATAGCTAATGGACACAAAACACACATTAGTCATTTTTGATTGCATCTCCTCAACAGTAAAAAGAATAATGAAAAACATAACTTCTTATAAGCAGTTATGCAAGCTATGTAGTTTTATCTGTTTATGAACTTATAAACTCGTGCATCGACACTCAAACTTATACTGGATTATAAGGCCAATAAAACATCAAGTTATGTATCACTGATATATGCACTTCTTCTTAGAGTTTGTTTCCATGGAGACTCCTTGATTTTGCACTGTTGAGAAAGTCTTTCTGCTTCTAAACTCCAAGCCGAGCTTCTGAAAGCCATAATAACTACAAGTAAAAATCTCTGGTTTATTCACCCAAAGGTTAATCAGAGACTAACATCAACACAAGGACACACTTCCTGCACACTGTGATTGACAGCTGTTTGTTGTGTTATTTTGGGCTCTACTCTAATAATCTATTGTATGATACAAATGAAAAAATACTATATATATGTATATTCAACATTCAAATTTAATTATATGTTATCAAACCCTCCTCTTGTCCTTCTCTGCTTATATCTCTACTGCTAAAATGACTTACTATCACAAAAAAATTAACAATTCTTCTGACTCTCACGTGCTTTTCAAAACCTTCTCCTCTCTTCTCAACCCTAACAGCTTATGATTTGCCACATTATTCATAAATAAAACAACCACCATCAGTGGAAAATTTACCACACCACAAACTGACACACACATCTTACCAGCTAACACACACATTCTACCCTCCTTCTCTCTGCTCTCAGAACACTGGTACCTTTCCCAAAGCCATTAAGCAGGCTCTGGTAACCCCACTGTTTAAGAAACCCACTCTAAATCCAGCACATCAGGGAAATTACAGATCGGTATCCCTTCTTCCATTCGTCGTGAAAACACTTGAACGAGTTGTTTTCAACCAGATCTCTGCCTTTCTTACACAGAACAACCTCCTGGACAACAACCAGTCTGATTTCAAAAGCGGACACTCAACTGAGACTGCCCTGCTCTCAGTAATTGAAGCTCTGAGACTGGCAAGAGCAGCTTCCAAATCCTCGGTTCTCATCCTGCTGGATCTGCTGCCTTTGACACAGTTAACCACCAGATCCTCCTGTCAATCCTAAAGATGAAGGGCATCTCGAGAACCGCACTCCAATGGTTCAGGTCTGACCTCTCAGTAGGTCCTGTCATGGAGGGGTGAGGTGTCGAAGACCCAACATCTAGCTACTGGAGTGCCTCAGGGCTCAGTGCTGGGACCGCTTCTCTTCTACATCTACATGTCATCACTAGGATCTGTCACACAGAAACATGGTTTTCCCATCACTGTTATCATCTATCTACTGGAGTGCCTCAGGGCTCAGTGCTGGGACCGCTTCTCTTCCCCATCTACATGTCATAACTAGTGTCTGTCACTCAGAAACATGGTTTTTCCCATCACTGTTATCATCTAGCTACTGGAGTGCCTCAGGGCTCAGCGCTGGGACCGCTTCTCTTCTCCATCTACATGTCATCACTAGGATCTGTCATTCAGAAACATGGTTTATCTCATCACTGTAATCATCACGTCACTCCTCTCCTCATAATCTTGCACTGGTTGCCAACAGCCACTCGCATCAAATTCAAGTCACTGTTGTTTGCCTACAGATCAACCACTGGCTCTGCTCCTCTACACCTAAACTCACTACTTGAGACTTACACGCCATCCAGAAACTTGCGCTCTGCAAGTGAACGCCGTCTTGGGGTGCATCATCTCAAAGAGGCAGAGAATCTCTTTCTCGAACCTTCACCTGGACTGTTCCCTGCTGGAGGAATGAGCTGCCGAACTCAACCCGAGCGGCTGAGTCCTGGCCATTCTCAAGACACGGCTGAAGACGCATCTTTTTCGGCAACACTTGATCCATTAATACTAACACTTTCTCTTCTCTTCTATTCTATTATATTCTATATCTATTAATATATATATTTTTTAAAGTACATGTACTGCATTAGATTCAACTTGGAAGGGTCATAGCACTTTCATATTGTTGTCCTATTGTTAGTTTAACTGCTTCTATTGCTCTAATTTGTAAGTCGCTTTGGATAAAAGCGTCTGCTAAATGAATAAATGTAAATGTAAAGATGTAAATATTACCAACATGTGGTTTTATATAGTTTATTCTCTTTATTATGCACATAAATGGACCGTGGTGAACATATTTAACTCAAATCTGTCATTGAGACACAGATGTAGTTAGAAACAATTTGCAAATATTGTGACACTCAATTTTGTTAGTTTAATTTTCCAAATAACCAGTGGTGGAATGTAACGAAATACATTTACTCTGTATTTAAGTATAAAACTGAAGTACTTTATATTCAACTCCACTTAAACTCAGAGGCAAGTATTGTACTTTTTTTAAAAGGAAAAACTGACTTTTTACACAAAGATTTTTGATTTAGATATAAGATAATGTTTAAAAACATATGAACACTATATAAGACAAACACTAAAAATATGGTCTTATAGATCAGGGACAGGCGATGATGTTCAGGAGATCTGCTTGGTTTTCCATGTTAAAAATATTTTATGGCTTGATTTTTGAGGTTGTGAGTTTAACTTTTATTCTTCCTGAAAACATCTCAGTGACACAATACACACTGATCCCAAAGTGATTGAGTGTTTGTGTGTGTGCGTGCGTGCGTGTGTGTGTGTGTGTGTGTGTGTGTGTGTGTGTGTGCAACATCTACATAATCCAGCAGTCAGTGCAACTGATTTTTTGAGAACTGAGAGTCATTTATTTGTTCCCAGAGGTGAGATCAGTGTTTATCAGATAATCCACTGAATAAGACAGCAGTGAAGCCACACAGTGGATGATCCTGAAGCGGACAGAACAAAGTCCAACACACAGGCAGAGGTCAGCAGAAGCAAACAAACAAACAAACAAACAAACAAACAAACATTAACTACAAGATGATGAGGGAAAAGAAATGTTTTAAAGGCAGCAGTAGTCTAGACCAGCGGGGCTTACATTACAACTGACATAAAGCTGCAGACTGAAGAAACACAAGGACATCATAAACAAACAGCCAACAGAGAGAGAGTTAAACTGAGAGAGTTAAACAGAGCGAGTTGAACTGAGGGCCTCTGGTGGCCGACAGGGGAACTACACCAGCAGAGCGCGGACAGGGAACGGTCTGGTAATGATATGAGCACACGTTCTTACAGTAACAGTAGTAGAACGTCCATTCAGAGTTATCTGGTCTTTAAAACGCTCTCAAAACGTTAGTGTTGTATCTTAAATTAGTTCCAATAAAAGAAAACGCAGAAGTAACGTGTGCAGTAGCTCAACACTCCAGGATAATAGCGACCCCTAGTGGCAGAGCATTTTTTCTTTCTTTTTAATTAACAAGACATGTGGCATATACAAAGTAATAGACAAATGACATATACACACAAAAGTACACATAGAGGGGAGAAAAACAAACAGCTAAATATATAGATGTATAGATAGTGTATACAGGTACAGTAATCATTTTAATGAATATTTTGATTATATATATTTTTTAATGATTAACAGATATCTAGACAATTTGAAACAATCATAAAAATAATAATATTTGTAGTAGCAGTAGTAATAATAATAATCAAGCGTAGCATCAGTTCTGGCACAATAGTTGTCCTGACAGAAGTGACAGTAGTACAGCAGTAATATTAACAATACTAATACTGACAATAATATTAAATAATTTCAGTATAATGCGACTTTAGATCAGTCCGTAAAATAATTGCAGACTATCACTACAGTCTAGTTCTGGGAGAGCATATTAACAGCGTAACAGTTTAAGCCAACACAACATTTAGCATTATTAAACATTATTTATAAATCATTCATGCAATGTTTATTTTTTCCGAAAAAACTTTTAGTTGGACGTCCATCTAATGTTTTTTAAATGTTGCTGCTTGTTTCAGAACGTTCCCATTATGTTTGAAGATTTATAAAATTGAATGTTTTCTTAACGTTCATTTAACCACAAAAAGAGCAGCAGTGCCGGCCCAGATCCGGCCCACATCTGGCACACGGGGAGTCCACTTCTGGGCCGGCACTATGTTGTTGTTTGGGGTATATATATATAACTTTTATTTTTTTTAACTGGACGCTTCAGACATTTAGAGAACATTCCATAATAACGTTTTGATAACTTAATGGGAACATTAGCAGAACGTTCTTGGAACACAGGTTTGTTATCTGGGAAGTGGGATGGGGAGCCACAAGAAGAAAAAATCACATGACATGTCTGTAAAGTTTCTGTGTCTCAGCCTCGGTTTAACACTGAGGAGACTCTGAAACACCAGAACAGCGATCTTCTGAGATCAGTGTAACACAATACATCATGTTAAACAGCTCTTGCTGGAGCTAAGCAGTTTTTGGTCCTGTATTGGGTCAGTGTGAAGTGAAGTTAACGGGGGCTCATATGTGCCGTGAAATTATCATTTGATAAATCAATCAATCAACTGAGCAATCATTTATAAACCGGTGGATGAATGGATAAAAATAAATAAACTCAGTTAAATGAAGCAATCACTGAATTACGGTCACATTTAGGCTATGTCTTCTGGGACTTTTAGTTTATTTTGTTCCTACTTTCTGTGTTTGTTTCCTTGGTTACCCATTAGTTTCACCTGTGTCTGCTTCCATTTGTTTGTCATCTTGTGTGTATTTAATCTGTGATTTCTTTAGTTCCTTCTCAGTTATTGTCCTGGCATGTTCTGCTGCTGTTTCCCTCTAGGATTACATGTTTATCCCTCGTTTGCTAGGGATGATGCCTTGTGATTAATGATGCAGGTCTGAGTAAACATAAGCTGACACGGATGAATGATGTCACTCCAGACCAGATTTACACTGAAGTAATGGAGGCAAAGGCTGAAGGTTGAGATATTCTACCCGAGCTGCAGAAAAGACTCAAACATTAGGTACGTACGTTATTAGGTACGCCTTGCTAGTTCCAGGTTGGACCCTTTTTACGCCAAATTCCAACCACTATCGAGCAACATAGCAACCACTGTCAAGCACCCTAGCAACCCAAATCCAAAGAGGAATATCTTCAAATCTGAACGTCATAGAGGAGTTGCGGTTGATTTATATCATTCATACTGACAAGCAGATTTTGGAGTAACATCATCACTGTCAGTGATGCCAAGCCACTCCCTAGCAACTAAACCGAGTACCCTAGCAACTGTTCAGGAAGACCTATATCTCTGCATCAGAGCATCGTATAGAGATGGGGGCTGGCTCTTTTGACTTATTCTAGCAAACTGTACTTCCAACATGCTACACATGCAAGCAGTGATGATTAGCTAAGTGTTAAATCAGGCTGAGAACATGCTAAAAACTCCATAGTAACCATCTGTGACAACTACCAACTGCCTAGCAACACCATTGCAACCACCCAGAAAACCCTAGCAACTGCCTAGCAATGTCCCAACAACCACTCAGAATACCGTAGCAACCGCCAAACTACCGCCCAGAACACCTTAGAAACCACTAAACAACACCCTAGCAACCACCCAGAACAACTTAGCAACACCCTAGCAACAACCAGGGTACCATAGCAACCACCTAGCAACACCCTAGCAACCACACAGGATATCCTAGCAACCACTTAGCAACACCATAGCAAGGCTCCAGCAACCACCCAGAATACCTTAGCAACCGCCAAACTATCACCCATAACACCTTAGAAACCACCAAGCAACACCCTAGCAACCACCCAGAACATCTTAGCAACTGCTTAGCAAAACCCTAGCAACCACCAATGTTACCATAGCAAACCACCTAGTAACCACCCAGGATATCCTTGCAACCACTAAGCAAGACCCTAGCAACCACCCAGAACAACTTAGCAACCCCCTAGCAACACCCTAACAACCACCCAGAATACCTTAGTAACCGCCTAGAAACCACGCCAAGTACCGTATCAACCACATAGCAACACCTTAGCAACACCCTGAATCCACTGGATATTTCCTCTTTCTCTCAGACCATCCTAAACACTAGAGATGGCTGTGCCTGAAACCCCAGTAGATCAGCTGTATCTGAAACACTCATCCATATGCCACGTTCAGTCACTTAAATCACATTTCTTCCTCATTCTGATGCTCAGGTGATCATGTCTACATTCCTAAATGTATCGAGTTGCTGCCCTGTGGTTGGCTGATTAGACAGTTGCATTAACCAGCAGTTGAACAGGTGTACCTAATAAAGTGGCCGGTGAGAGAAAACGTGAGCTAATCTCATCATTGACCTGTATTATCAAACAGCTAATCAGAGCTGGTCCAGATTCATAATGTTTTTAGCTTTTATCTGCTACCAAACCACAGCCTTCTGATTGGTTGAAGAAAAGCTGTTTGTTTTCTGGAAGTTTGGATTAACAAAAATCTGCACATGACAAGAGCGAGACCAATGATTGTTTCATTGGAAAATACCTGAGATGCATGAAGTTCACAGGAAATCAGGCAAAGCAAAGAATGACTCATCAACATTACTGAGACCGACTGATAAGCATCTAACGTGTTGCTCTTATGCAAATATGCCACTATAAGACATCTCAGCGTATTGAGCTGCACAAAGATGCTAGATTAGTTCTTCTGCAGTGCTTTTGTTAAGTTGTTTGTCCCAGCAGGAATAATTACTCTGTGACTAATAACTGATGTATAGCAGGTTTCAGTGGAGTAACTGACATCAGAAGCGTCGGATCGACGAGGTGTGACTGAGGTCGGCCCCTCAATACCACAGAAATCCTCCTGCGGTTGGAAGGAAACCCTCCAAACCGGTTTGTGCAGGTACGAGGACGCTGAGATTTCAATTTTGACTCCAGCAGAGCGAGTGAGGTGTGATGTTTCCTATTGCTAATGTGACTGTCAGTGATGTGTTTCAGTGAGCTGTGTGCTGCTCATGACTGCATCGAGTGAACACCTGGGGGATTCAGGAGTGAAACACACTCACACCAGAACTGAAGATGCACCAGGGACGCCTGCGCTTACGGCCGTGGCTGGAGGAACAGATCGATTCGGGCAGATACCCTGGAGTCGTGTGGCTGGACGAGGTCAGATCTGATGCTCCACACTAATAGGGTTTGATTCATATCACTGTAAAAAAATTATCGTGATTTTAATGGTAAAAGACTGTAAAAATGCTACTATTAATTGGTTAACAAAAAGTTTTCGTACTATATAAGGTGAATAACTGTGATAGATCTAAACGCACATTTAAGCTAATTTTACAGTAAAATACCGGGAAGTGGAAGTGAAAAAGAACAAGTCATTGTTTAATTGTGTGAAAAAAACGTAAATTGACAAATTTCCCACAATCCCCTGCATGACACTTCACATTTGATGTATTTTTTTGTTGAAATAACTAAGATTCTTCTAAGATCAGTTATGTACATTAGGGTTTTACGTTACATTTAATGTTGTCAAATTAATGTTTATTGCATTTTTTAATTTCATGTGTGTTACCATAGTGTTTGTGTGTATGACACTGTGCAGCTTTTTTATATTAGCTTTGACTTTCTCATCTTGTGGAAAAGCTGTGTGTGATGAGCTTTGATTCCTAATGGGACTCATCACCGCTGTGATTGGTGGCTGTGGCTGTCAGTGTATTACAATTGTTGTGTGTTGGTATAAAACAGACATTAATACTTCAATAGGTTGGTAAAATAACATTATATCAGATAATTAAATAGGTGTTACTGCAAATTTAATTTAACTCTGTAAAACCTAAAATATTGCTGACGGGTTTTTTTTACCGTAAATTTAACGGAAAGATTTGAACCAAATCACACACCCTACTATACAGATCTGAAGAAAAGGCTCGATAAAGTTCTATAGGGCTCTATAATCTGATTATAGATATTTCTGTGCTCTCTTTACACTGCAGTCGGCCAGAATTTTCCAGATTCCCTGGAAACATGCAGCCCGGCACGGCTGGAACATCGAGAAGGACGCGACTCTGTTCCGAAACTGGGCGATGCACACAGGTAAGGTGCGGACGTCTCCGATTACAGCTCATCTCAAGCTCATCAGCAGTCTGACTCTGGAGCTTCATTCAAACAAATGTTTCATATCATGTTGATATCTGTGAAAAAATCTTTTTCTAGTCTAATCTTTCATCAACAATATTTTCTTCTTCAAATATCCTGGTTTTTTTTTTACATTTTAGTTCAGTTGTGACATAACACTCTTTTATTGGATATTTGATGGTTCCATTGAGATCTTTAATTATCAATAGAATCTTTCTTTACACTTTTAAGGTTCCAGAAGATGGTTTTCAATTGCAATGCCATTGAAGAAGCATTTTTGGTTCCCCAAAATCATTTCAGTGATCAGTTCCTAAAATAACTTGAGAACTTTATTAATGTAAACAAAGTTTAATAATCTAAAAAACCTTTTGTGGAATGGAAAGATTACATGGATGTTAAAGGTTCTTCATGGAACCATCAATACCAAGAAAGAACCTTTATTTTTAAGTCTACTGTGGAAAGTTTTTTTCGATGGTCCACTTAAGTATGGTTACTTAGTATAATGTCTAAAGTGGACCATCAAAAAAAAGTGTAACCAAAGGTTCTTCAGATTTTTAAAATGTTCTGCACACTGAGAAAAACATGGTTCTTTAAAGATCTGACCACTGAAAGGTGCTTTGGGGAACCAGAATTTTTATTCTATTGCGTTGCTACAAAACCCCTTTTTTGGAAACTTTATTTTTAAGAGTGTACTTGCAAAGTCCCCCCAAAATAATCAAATTAATAGTTAAACATTTTGAAGAATGATAATGCTTACTGTTAACAATCTGCTATTTACATGCATAGTAGCATATGGATTTGAACATCAGTAAGCAAATGACACCAGCTCCGTTAAAATTGTCCAGGTTTTACCCAGTGACTGCAGATTTGCTGTAGGATAATTTCTCACTTGACGTTTCGAGTCTACTAGAAACTCATCCACATTATCTGATTCCAGACACGCGGCCCCAAAAAGCATTTGGACACTAAAGTGGCTCTAAAAAGTGTCTTTTCATTAGATACAAAATATCCAACCAAGTGGCACCAGAGCTTTTCTCAGAATCCACTTCACTTTCCCAAGCCACTTTTAACCGACTGATCTCGATGTGAAGAGAATCACAATAACTATCATCATGTTCAACTTATCAAAATCTTTTTGTCCTCTTTTTATTGACCAATATATCTATTGCTTGTTGTTTTAATAAGCTAACACACTTTATGCTGTGAAATGTTTGACTAAAATGGTGCTGTGTTTAAAATAAATGTGACTTGTTTTGATATTTTGATATATAATGCAACAATATGTTTAAATTTTTATTTGCAATACATGTCTGAATAGTTTTTGTGGTCACTGTACCTCTGATCAGCTTCTGTTAACATTGAGATGAGAACAGGTGAACCTTCATGCTCATTTAATGCCAGCGTCTGCAACAATGTATACTGCATGCATTTTCACCAAACACTGTAAATATTGGTTCTTTTCTTAAAGTATTCTTAGAGAAGTTAAATAATGCAAGCAATAATCAACTTGGCCAGGAATACAACTGAATTGTTCAGAAACTAGTCCTGTAGATCCTGACAGCCTGATGCCAATCATGCAAACAGCTCTCCTTTCATGGATTTTAGGGAGATACAAACCTGGCATAGACAAACCCGATCCCAAGACATGGAAAGCAAACTTCCGATGCGCACTCAATTCCCTGACGGACGTCAAAGAGCTTCAAGACAAGAGCATCAAGAAAGGCCACAATGCGTTCAGAGTTTATATTCTCCTTCCACACAGCAAAACAATAAAGAGACGCAAAGGTATTTGGCTCATCTAAACTTTCGGGATAACTATTTAATATTTCTAGTTTAAACAAACATATAGGAACAGAAGCTTTTATCCAAATATTATAAAAGCTTGTTTCCGCCACGGAATAAAAAGGACGAAAAAAGTCAGAATTGCAAGATATAAACTTGTAATTGTGAGGAAAAAGTCAGAATTGCACGATATAAACTTGTAATTGTGAGGAAAAAGTCAGAATTGCAAGATATAAACTTGCAATTGTGAGGAAAAAGTCAGAATTGCAAGATATAAACTTGCAATTGTGAGGAAAAAGTCAGAATTGCAAGATATAAACTTGCAATTGTGAGGAAAAAGTCAGAATTGCAAGATAAAAACTTGCAATTGTGAGGAAAAAGTCAGAATTGCGTGATATAAACTTGTAATTGCGATAAAAAAGTCAGAATTGCGAGATATAAAAAGTCAGAATTGCAAGATATAAATTTGGAATTGTGAGGAAAAAGTCAGAATTGCGAGATATAAACTTGTAATTGTGAGGAAAAAGTCAGAATTGCAAGATATAAACTTGTAATTGTGAGGAAAAAGTCAGAATTGCGAGATATAAACTTGTAATTGTGAGGAAAAAGTCAGAATTGCAAGATATAAACTTGTAATTGTGAGGAAAAAGTCAGAATTGCGAAATATAAAAAGTCAGAATTGCGAGATATAAACTTCCAAATGCGATAAAAAAGTCTGAATTCAATTGCGAAAAAAAAGTCAGAATTGCGAGATATAAAAAGTCAGAATTGCGAGATATAAACTAGCAATTGCGAGTAAAAGTCAGAATTGCGAGATATCAATTTGCAATTGCGAGAAAAAAGTCAGAATTACCTTTTTAATTTTTATTGCTGTGACTGAAACGAGCTTTTCTACAAAGTGACTTTCAAAAGCAATTAGTCAAATATAGCCAACAATGAATTTACTAACAATATTGTTTTGCATGAATTGTTCCTAAATGTGATTTGGGTCAGTTTTACTAATGCATAAATAAGACTGATGTGATGTAACGTGTTTGCCTTCAGCATTACGGTGTTTGGAAACCGACAGTAAAGCAGCGTCGCCTCCACCACCGACACAAAGGAACTTACCGCTGGAGAGATTTACAGGTACCTACCAATAACTCAAACACACCAGCCTCCGTCCACAACATCTGAGCATGCGCATCTCTCCCGTGTGTCCTCAGAGGCCTTCTGGAAGCTCTCAGACGACCGAGGCGGTTTCCCCGCAGAAGCGCTGAGGAAAGAGGATCTCCCCAAGCGTGAGGAGGAGGAGAGGCCGGCCATCTACTGCACACAGGGTACAGTACTGCTCTTAGCTCTTCCTCAGGCCAGCACAGGGCAGTGAAGGGTTAACATGCCTGATTCCCTGTGCAGGACTGCAGATGAACAGAACAGAGGAGCACGAGCAGACAGAAGCAGTGCTGAAGGTGAGGTGGACTAATAAACACAGTATCTTTTAATGTCTTCATGGACCATTGTCACCCGCTGTGATGAGATGTTTCCACAGTAAAAACATTTGCACTTTCATTAAAAAAAAAAATCTTATGTACATTTATAATAATATACTTTGCATTATATTAGCCTGGCACACATTTTTGTCATCTTTCTCTCTTCTGACCAACGTAATCAATCTCTCTATCCTCGTTTTCCTCTTTTGGAAAGTCATGAAACGAGGGAAGATGTTTCCGCCACAGAATAAAACATTTTAAAAGATAATTGCGAATCTCAGAATTGCGAGATATAAAGTCACAATTGCCTTTTATATGTTTTATTCTGTGGCGGAAACAATTGCGATTTTTTTTTATCTCACAATTCTGACTTTTTATCTCAGAATTTCGTGTTATAAAGTTAAAATTGCGAGATATAAAGTCGCAATCGTGAGAAATAAACTAAAAATTCTGACTTTTTTTCTCAGAATTGCATGTTTATTTCTCGCAATTCTGACTTAATATCACGCAATTGTGAGATATAAAGTCAGAATTGCGAGATATAATCTCACATTAAAAAAAAAAAAAAAAAAAAGAATTGCAAGATAAAAACTCACAATTATCTTTTAAAATTGTTTTATTCTGTGGCGGAAACAAGCTTCCATATGAAACTCTGTTTTCAATTTTGCTAAACAAATGGAAAAGTAAAAATAATGGGCCTCATTTATAAAACGTCCATATTTACAAAAACTGTATTTGAAGTGTAAAGTAGGAGAACTGCAGGTGTTTGGAAATCTCGGCTCTCTCCAGTAAAGGATCTGGACGTTGACTGCTCTTTTATATGTTAATGTCATTAATTACAGGGGAAAATCTAAAGCCACTCAGCGGCCAATGCCCAGATCATCTTCAGGACGGCTTCTGCACAACATCTGATAAACGAGGCCCTGTATTAGTTGTAGTTTCGGTTCACCACTATTGAAGTTTATGACAAGTTTTCAATGCTTGTATTCTATGGAAGCTTGTTTCCACCACAGAATAAAACCATTTTAAAAGATATTGCGACTTTATCTCGCAATTCTGACTCTATATCTCCCAATTGCCTGTTATTATGTCAGAATTGCGAGAAATAAACATGCAATTCTGAGAAAAAAAGTCAGAATTTTTATTTTATTTCTCGCGATTGCGACTTTATATCTTAATTGTGACTTTATAACACGCAAATGCGACTTTAAATCACGTAATTTTAACTTTATAACACGCAATTCTGAGATAAAAAGTCAGAATTGTGAGATAAAAAAAAAATCGCAATTACCTTTTTTATTTTTTATTCTGTGGCGGAAACAAGCTTCCATAGCATTCATTGGGAACTCAGGAGTCAAGTTCGAAATAATCATAATATAGCAGTATGGATTTCACATCAGCTGATGGTTGAACAGAGATCAAGATTGAGGATCTCGAAGCTTTAAAGGGTGAAGCCTTGCTTCTGTCTGATGAACATGAACAGATGTTGTAGGAGCATCTGGATCTTACACTCAAATATCCCCCAAATGGACCCGTCTGTCCCAGAGACTGCGAGAGTTTCAGAAAAACACCAATAGTTTCAAACCGTCTGGCTAGGTTTTCCAGCGTTTAGTTGCAGCGGCTACTTACCCTGAAACTAACTTCAGATTTTGGAAGCAAAAGTTGAGTTTATCGGTTTCCTCTGAGTAAACTTACCCGGGTTAAGTTGCTTAACCTGCTTTCTGGAACCCCTCCCCGGTCAAGGCCAGACACCGCATCTGTGTCCGTCACCCCCCCCAGAACACTTCCACAGCCACACAAGACTTTAGCAGGCTTCACAAACTGGTTTACACTGTTCTTTTCTGTTGTGCTGGTAATCATTTACTTAATTTGGTGTTCCAGGTCAAAAACAACCAGCTTTTTAAATAGCCAATAAATCTCTCATTATGCTAGATCACCAAATATTATATTTCATCTTTTTGTCAGCTCGTTTTCTGTCAATATGCACAGGTTTTGTATTTATTTTTGGGTCTGGTTGGTCGTAACCTCATGAGCTCAGTGTCCGAGTGTGCTTTTCTCCGGCAGATCGTGGATCACCTGAAGACCCTGGACCACTGGAGTCCGCCGTACGAGAGCGAGCGAGGCTGGAGACCCAACTCCATGTGGATGGGATGCCTGTGTAAGAACACCTTCACATCCTAAACTTGTGTACCGGAGAACTCACTCTTAGCTAATGTAGGAGATTTGCCTTTGAAACCTGTGAACGGCTCTGCTTTCAGGCGAGACGATGGAGTTTTCCGGCTACTCCTTCCAGACAGACTGTCACATTCACAACAGCTCCGGCCAATACGACTGATCGCCACACTCCTCCACTCGCCCTTCAGCTGAAGCAGGCGCACTCACTAATGGACACGAGTCAGACGATTCCGGAGTTCACAGATCAGTGACACCAGTTCCCTGAGAAGATATCAGCCATTTTATTTTCCAAGTCTTTAAATAAAGTTCATTCTGTGGATTAATTTGCGTGTCGCCCTCATTCCCAAATGAACACGAAGGACAAAAATGTGATGAAACGTTAAGAACCGCAGGAACGCTCGATCCTGCCCTGCAGCGTCTAGTGGCGAATCTTGAAGACCTTGATTAGCTGGTTAAGCGAAACTCTATGAAAGCTCGCTTCCAATTATGACACTTAAATGTGGTGTTTTTAATCTGCTTTAAGACACACCATGTGTAAGTTCATAAGTCGACAGCATTGCTGAGTATTTTCTGCTTAAAACTGCAGTGAACCAAAGACAGTCTCAAAAACACGGTTTGAAATCGCTGGTGTTTCTGACGTCACAAACGACCTTGTAACCAATCAGATCAACGTGTGATCGTCAACCAGTGGATCTCTGAGCTGAGGGAGTGAGTGGAGGCGGGGCTCATTTGCATATTCATAGAACCGTGAATACTAAATGAGGCGAGGGTGTCGAGTTACATTCAAGATATTTTAAAGGGGTCATATAATGGTACATGCACTTTTACAAGTTGATTGTACTGAAATGTGTGTTGGCAGTGCCTGTACACAACCATCATATAATGATAAAAATCCATCCAGTGTTTTTGTTTTAATCTCCTTATATGTTTTCCCCTGCCTCAAATCGAGCCGTTCGACCGTGTGACGTCACACGGTCGGAAGCCCCTCCCACGATTGTTAGGATCAATCATAGTCTGCGCGGACCGGCGCGGTCATTGTTGATATGCCGGAGCACTGTCTATGAGCAGAATGGCTCTAAGCGATTGTGGTGTTCTGTTCTTGGGTGTAATAACGAACACAGTCATTTTAATGTTCCTAAATGTTGAGCATCCGAGTGCGCAATTCACCTTCACTCGCGTGCAGGAAAAACAAACGAAACGCTGTTCAGTGCTGTTTATCCTCTTGCAGGATTTTATTAGCAAGCTTCACTTGAACATCACATCAGTTCACATGTTCTCTCAACTTAGAAACATGAGACGTAAAGAAAAAACGTAACGTCATCACGTACATAACCGTATACCTTCAAATAAAACAATACGGGTAGTCAATACCGTAATACAATGTATAAGGGTGCAATACGTTTAACACCCCCACTCACTCTTAGCCCATTGTATTTTCTATAACATCAAATTAAACATAAAATAAAATTTTCTCCTTTACATAAATTGAATGTATACAAAACATTTTTACACTTTTAAGTTCCAAACATATCCCGACTAAACCTCTTTAACTTCTGCTTGGTGGCTGGCTTTGTCATTATGTCAGCAACCATTGTCTCTGTAGGACAATATTCCAAAATAACTTTGCCATCATTTACAATTTCTCTTATGAAATGGTATTTGATATCAATGTGCTTGCACCTTTGCCTACAGATTGGGTTTCTGGCTAGTGCAATGGTACCTTGGTTGTCTTCGAACACCTTTGTCTGTGCATATTTGTATGTGTCCATACCCTTAAGCAACTGTTCTAGGTAGATACATTCCTGCATGGCTGATGCCAAAGATATGTACTCTGCTTCGCAAGTAGATAATGCTACTGTCGGTTGTTTTCTGGTTTTCCATGAGATCAAAGAGCTTTCTTCACTCAGATTAACACAGTACCCTGAAGTACTACGCCTGTCTTTTGTGTCAGATGCCCAGTCGGCGTCACTATACACTCTCAGACCTAGCCTCTCTGTATCATTCCTCCTGAAGCATAATTGCTGTTCTGCTGTACCTTTAAGGTACCTGAACACATGTTTAACTGTGTTCCAGTGCTGTTCTGTTGGTTCAGCAAAATACTGAGATAATTTACTGACAACAAAACTTAGGTCTGGTCTTGTACAAGTGGACAAGTATATTAAACTTCCTACTGCCTCCCTGAACATCTTTGGCTCTTTCATTTTTTCTGCATTTTCTGTAAAATCAAGTTTTGGTTCACATGGCGTTTCCCTTGATTTACAGTTCTGCATGTTGAAACGATCTAGTATTCTTCTCACATATCTTTCCTGTGACATTTTAACTAGACCCTCTGCTTGTTGAAAATCTATCCCCAGGAAGTGTCTCAACCTTCCCATGTCTTTCATTTTGAACCTTTGTGTGAGCATTTCTTTTACACTTTCCAGAACACTTTCACTGTTAGCAGCTAGGATTAAATCATCAACCCATACTATCAGGATTACTTTCTCATCTGGCTTTTCTTTAGTGTATACGCAATTGTCAGCTGGGTTCTGTGTAAAACCGTTCTCAGTCAAACATACATGTAACAAAGCATTCCAGTTCCTACCAGATTGCTTAAGGCCATAGAGAGATTTTTTTAGCATGCATACTAATTTTTCATCCTTTTCAGATTTTTGCTCATAACCCTCTGGTTGTTCCATATAGATTTCGTGATCTATAGGTGCATGCAAGTAAGCTGTCTCGACATCCATTTGGTGCAGGATTAGGTTTTCCTGTGCTGCTTTTTGCAAAACTATTCTCACACTTGTCATGTCAGCTGTTGGAGAGAATGTCTCATCATAGTCAGTCCCTTGTTTCTGACTGTATCCTTTCGCCACAAATCTTGCCTTGTATTTTTCAGATCCGTCAATGTCTCTTTTAAGTCCGTAAACCCATCTTCCTCCGACTGGTTGTTTTCCTGGTGGTAGTTTAGTGAGTGTGAAGGTCTTGTTCTCTTCCAATGATCGCATTTCTTTGTCCATAGCATCCTTCCATTGCTTGGATTTTGTTGATGTTATGGCATCCTGGTAGGTTTGAGGTATATCACATACTGCCCTGTAGCAAAAATCTATGCATGTTTGCAGTTTGTCTTCAGCATCCTCAGTTTCAAAATCATGTAGGTAAGCTGGCTTCTTCCTGGTTCTTGGGGGGTTCTTTCTGATCTCGGATTCTGTAGCTCTACCCGATTGATTGGGAGCAGCCTGTTCGGGCAAAGTCTCTGAAACAACACTTTGAACACCATGATCTGGTTCATCCTCCACATTATCGGCGGCACTGACTTCACTGCTGAAGATATTTGGATCCATGTCTTCACATCTTGTGTACGTCTCAGATGTTCGTTTTTCTCTTTCACTGGTTGTCTGTGTTGTGAACTTCACCAATCTGTGTTTTTGGACTTTTCCGGTGTTAGGGTAGTATACTAGATAGGCGGGGCTGTTCTTGTCGTAGCCTATAAAAACACCTTGTTCGCATCTTGAGTCCAGTTTGCTCTTCTCTTGTTTGTAAGCAAAACATATTGATCCGAATTTCTGCATTTTTGAAACATCTGGCTTTTTCCCTGTGAATAACTCATATGGCGTTTTCTTTGTGCGTCTACTGTAACACCTATTTCTCACGTAGGCTGATGTTTGCATTGCGTAGTTCCACAACTCATCTGGCAACTCGCTCTCTATCAGCAAGCATCTGCTCATATCAAAAAGTGTTCTCCATCCTCTCTCCGCTGTGCCATTCTGATGTGGCGAATAAGGTGCAGATGTTTCATGTCTAATCTTACTCCTTGTCAACAGCGTTTGGAAATCTCGACTCATGAATTCAGTGCCGTTATCTGAACGGATACACTTGGTTTCTCCATAAGGTGCAATGTCAGCTAAAAACTTCTCAGTAGCTTGTATTGTGTCACCTTTAGTTTTCAGGAAGTACACAAACATCGTACCTGAATAGTCATCTGTAAATGACTGTGCATATCTGTGTCCTTCTTTGCTCTGTGTTGGCATGGGACCGGCCAGATCCGTGTGAATCAGTTCCAGAGGTTTCTTTGCTTTTCTGTCTGGCTCCCGGTTTCTGGTCTGCGTGAATTTTCCTTTTGTACACACTTCGCATAACTGTTCCGGTCGCATTTTGTTTCCTCTTATCTCCATGCCTCTTACTACACCTTGTAGCTTCTGTACATCTTCATGGTTACAATGTCCCAAAATTTCATGCCAGGTTTGTAAATCATGACACACTTTGCACTGGTCAACGCCCTCTTCTAGTGTTGGTAAATAGTACAAGTTTCCACTTTCATGTATATCAAACCTGCTTCCGTCTTTGGTAATCAAGTGGCTGTCTCCCTTTTTGAAAATGACTGTTGCTCTTCCATTTGTTGCTCTAGCTACCGAGAAAATGTCATGTGGGTATGAAGGCATGTATAGTGCGTCCCGTAGCTGTGCAGTGTGCTGCTTTCCAGCATCATCTATGAGATAAATCACTGCCGTTCCTCTTTGTTGCGCCATTCCACTGCACTTCGTACCGTCGGCTAATTCTACTGAATGAGTCTCTGGTTGAAATGAGTTATCAAAACTTCTGAATTTTGTGATGTCACTCACAATGTGAGACGTCGCTCCAGCGTCTACCATGATGCCTTTCATCTTCACTTTGTTCTGCGGTTTTTCATATTCTGAGTGTTCAGCTTTGAAGAGATGATCTTGGTCATTAACGTGTTCTTCTGTAACCTTTCTGACGCCATCTTGGTCGCCCTTTTTCTTGCACAGGAACTCCGCGTGTGTACTATTTTTACAATGACTGCACCACACTCTCTTGTAACACTTTCTCGCTCTGTGTCCCTTTATTCCACATTTGTAACATGTCACATTTGTGTCTTCCTCTTTTCTTTCTTTTGTGTGGTACCTGAGAGGACCTTTTCCTTGTCTCGTCTGCGTCTTCATCACATTATCTGTGGATTCAGTTACTTTCATTTTCTCCGCCTCTTCGTAAATTCGCAGTCTTCTCTTAAAATCTGTGAACGTAACATCGTCCTCATTCTGTGTTATGTGGACGGCTAGCGGTTTGAAAATATCTGGTAATCCACGGAGAATCATTGCTATGGTTAATCCATCACTCATGGCTTCTCCAGCATCTCTCAGTGCTGTGATGATGTTTTCTGCTCTTATCAAGTAGTCAGTAACACTCTCGTTGTCTGCCATGCGTAGCTGAGTTAACGATGTGTACATATTTATTATCCGTGGCTTGCTTTTCCCCGAATAATGCTCTTTCAGTATTTTAAGGGCTTTCCTACCATCGTCAGCAGCTTCATGTCTTATCAGTGATAGGCTTTTATCATCTATCAGTCTTACAAGTTCAGCATAACAATCAGCATTCTTCCGTCTGTCTTCGGCTAGCTGTTCCGCGTTAGCATCAGTGGGCTCATGCAAGATAGTTTCTTTTAACTTTAGAGTGTGTAAACAGCTTAAGAATCTCGTTTCCCAAAGATCATATTTGTCTTCGGATCCATCAAACAAAGATTGATTTGCTAGGACTCCTACCGCTCTGTTTGCCATCTTCCCGCCGACTTTTCTTCTTAGGTCACTTCAGTTAGCTGCTTCTCTAGCTTCATAGAACGCGTAACGTTGATACGGCGCGTTTGTCTTTACTCACGCTCGTTTGTTTCCGTGCCTGGGCCCATAACCTGTTGAGCATCCGAGTGCGCAATTCACCTTCACTCGCGTGCAGGAAAAACAAACGAAACGCTGTTCAGTGCTGTTTATCCTCTTGCAGGATTTTATTAGCAAGCTTCACTTGAACATCACATCAGTTCACATGTTCTCTCAACTTAGAAACATGAGACGTAAAGAAAAAACGTAACGTCATCACGTACATAACCGTATACCTTCAAATAAAACAATACGGGTAGTCAATACCGTAATACAATGTATAAGGGTGCAATACGTTTAACACTAAACCCGAACCGCTGAGGACGCAGTGGCTGAGTTTGTTTTCGAAGGGAATATTCCCCACGAGCAACGTCAATGCTCTCATGTTTGAGCGAATCATTTCACACACCAGACTGCTTTATAAACGAGGGTCAGTATAAAGCTGGATTTGATAAGAAGCTTTGCTAAAAAGGATCGGTACCAGATATTCGTGTTCCTGCTGAACCCCCAGAAGAACTGAAGTGAGTGAAACGTTTTATTAATCTTTATATTAATATTTATATCTTTGCAAATCGCTAGCTGCACGCTTCACGATGAATGTGTAAGGTTTACACTCAGGGTACATTACGGCATGTTTTCTATGTACGAAGTTCTCAATATAATTCATAATCTCACGTTTATACTGAACAACGCATTATGGTTATTGTGTTACAAACGGTGTATGTGCAGAACAGAGGGGCGGAGTCAGCAAAGCTCATGATCATTTAAAGTCATATGCACTGAAACGGCGTGCTGAAAACAGAGCTGTTTTTGACCAGGTAAAATAAGTGTTTTCTTACAATACTAATGAGAATTTTTAATTAAAGTATATTACAAACTTTTAATTTAGACCCTAAAGAATCATATTAGCTTGTACAAAAATGGCATTATATGACCCCTTTAAGGCATGACGACATTTTTTCAAGGAAAAAACATTTAAATATGTCATTTTGGTGATCAAAGATGAGTTTTAAGAAATACAATTATTGACTACAGGGGGACTTTAACAAAAAATGACCTTATCATCAACTAAATTATCAACTAAAATGAAAGAAAAAAATGATTTGCAACGTCACACTTCATTCAAGCCCATGTAAGAATGCGAGCCAGTGAACCGGACCACCCGAGCAAAACCAACAGTCACGCTGTAGTTTAACCACTTTAATATCAGTGGAAGTCATCATATAAACAGCACAACTGCAAGTAAAAGCAATCAGCGTATTTAATGGGTCGTAGCGCTCCAGTAAAGAGTGAATATGAATGAAACGGTAGTAAAAACAGGACAGTCTGTCGGAGCATCAGTAATCGAAGGCCCGACTGAAGCTGCGTTTCTGAGCGCCTCCTCGTCCCCGCTTCCCGCCGAAGCCGCCGCTGCCCTTGGAGCCGAAGGACCGTCCTCCTCCTCTTCCTCGTCCTCCTCCTCCTCGTCCCCCGAAGCCTCCTCGTCCTCCTCGTCCCCCGAAGCCCCCCGGTGTGCGTTCGCCGGTGAGATGTGGGTTCTGCTCCAGCTCGGGGAGCTCTGTGGCGACGGAGAGCTGCCAGCGCCGGCCGTCCTGCCATTTATCCTGCACACACACACACACAGCCTTCGTTCACCAAGCACTTTCGGCATCATTTTAGTCAACACATTTTTTTTCACAGACGAAAACGAGACGAGAACTAAATAAAAAACAGTTTTGAGTGACAAAAACCTGTTGACATTTTCATCAACGAATAAAAAACAAGATGAAAATGTTCGTTAGGGACGATTAGGGACGAGATCCAGTCAGAACCAGTGTTAAAGGTGCAGTGTGTAAGTTTTAGCAGCATCTAGTGGTGAGGTTGTGAATTGCACCCAACAGAAGTTACAGTGGTCGACAGGAAGTGATGTCGTCGTCTGAGACAGCAGAGTAGACAGTTAAACAATGAGGTTTCTTTACAAAGGTAAATTAAGAAATAAGGTTTACTTGATTATTCAGTAAAACGATATGTTATTGCGAATATTATTGTGACTTGTTCATCATTGTGTCAGTGTTTTATTCGCTGAGTTTAGCAGCTTCTGATCATGAAGAACAACATAGTGACGAAACGCATGTGTCCGCTCAGGGCCACCGTAGAAACATGGATGCAAGCGGACCCGCGGTGTGTGTAGAGAGAAACGCTCATTCTAAGCTAATAAACACATAAAGGGCTCATTATAAGGTCTTTATACTCCACTGAACACACAGTTATGTATATGATATTGCCTTTCTGTCAACAGATCCTCCTAAATATCACACACTGCACCTTTAATATCTTTATTTTAGTGAACAATTTTTTTTTCACAGACGGAAACGAGACGAGAACTAAATAAAAACCAGTTTTGAATGACAAAAACCTGTTGACATTTCGTCAACGGATAAAAACTAGATGGAAATGTCCGGTGGGGGGATTTGGCCAGAACTGGTGTGTGTGTGTGTGTGTGTGTGTGTGTGTGGATGATGCGCACGTTTGAATAACGTAGACTAAAACAATTCAGATGACTAAAATATAAACATTTATAACTATACTTTGTGTTTTATTAGCTTGGTATTAAATTTGTCATCTTTCTCTCTTCTGACCAACGTAATCAATCTCTCTATCCTCGTTTTCCTCTTTTGGAAAGTCATGAAACGAGGGAAGATGTTTCCGCCACAGAATAAAACATTTTAAAAGATAATTGCGAATCTCAGAATTGCGAGATATAAAGTCACAATTGCCTTTTATATGTTTTATTCTGTGGCGGAAACAAGCTTCCATATGAAACTCTGTTTTCAATTTTGCTAATCAAATGGAAAAGTAAAAATAATGGGCCTCATTTATAAAACGTCCATATTTACAAAAACTGTATTTGAAGTGTAAAGTAGGAGAACTGCAGGTGTTTGGAAATCTCGGCTCTCTCCAGTAAAGGATCTGGACGTTGACTGCTCTTTTATATGTTAATGTCATTAATTACAGGGGAAAATCTAAAGCCACTCAGCGGCCAATGCCCAGATCATCTTCAGGACGGCTTCTGCACAACATCTGATAAACGAGGCCCTGTATTAGTTGTAGTTTCGGTTCACCACTATTGAAGTTTATGACAAGTTTTCAATGCTTGTATTCTATGGAAGCTTGTTTCCGCCACAGAATATTTTAAAATTTAAAAGATAATTGTGACTTTTTATCTCCCAATTGCGTTGAGTCAGAATTGCAAGATATAAACATGCAATTCTGAGAAAAAAAAAGTCAGAATTGTGAGAAAATGGCATTGTCAAAAGACTATGACTAAACCTAAATCAAAGTGTGCTGTCAAAATGAACACAGAGAAACAAGCCGAGTCAGCGAACACACACACACACACACACACACACACACACACACACGCGCGTGCTAGTGAAACCCGAGAGCGAGTGGCTTGGGGAACGGAGTCAGCTGGACGTTTGTACAGACACGTCCCTCGAGTCGCTTTACAAACGACTCCAAACACACATACCTGGATCTCTTTCAGTTTAGCGGCCGGGACGTCGAAACACACACCCTGAGAGAAACACAAACACAAACACAGGACACGTTACACACCGCCTCTTCCCATGCAGAAGATCAAGAGCTTTCCACTCGAACTCTCCGAAGCAGAGCGCCGAGTCTTGCTTTAGTTAGTTTACATTCTCCTGTGATGTAGAAGTAGTTTACAGAGATCCTTCAGTATATCCTGGTGTTAAAAGTGACTTTTTCAGGGTATATGCAGGAATCTTGAAGTTAATTTTAATACCTTTTCAAGACTTTTTCAAGACCTTCTCAATATTTTTTAATACCTCACCGCCACTTCAAGCTGTAACCATTTACATCAGTGATACTTTTAACTTAACAGTTTTAGTTTGTGATAAAGACTATAGACCACTCTGATAAAAAAAAAAAAATCAAATAGTAAATCAAAGCAAAGTTTATTAAAAAACAAAACAAAACTTTGTTCCACCCTCAACAACAATCATGCTGACATGTGCCTCAGTTCTTCATTTAAAAAATAAATAAAAATGACTAAATTCACACACTTTTACAATGTTTTTGGGACTCAAACTGTTGGACAGCTAATTCAGAAAAAATTAGGGATGCACCGAAATGAAAATTCTTGGCCGAAACCGAAAACCGAAAAAGAGGAACCCAAGGCCGAAAAACTGAAAGAAATTATGCCAATTATAAGCACCATTGCATTTATGGTTATGACTGTGTACAAACTTTACTAAAATCAAGGCATTGCAATTGCATAAATTAACATTTTCAAAGAATAAATCAATTACAAATAATGCAAATATTTATTTAGCACAATGCACAGTATAAAATAAAATTCAAACTAAAATGTTTAACTTGACCCCACTCATGTGTACATTAAATAATAATCTGCTGGCCTGCAGAAAGGTTTTAAAATGAAATGTTCTCTCATAAAAAAAGCCGAGCACGAACTTCTCATCACACCAGCACCCAGTTTGCACGTCTAAATTAGTTGATTACATTTTAAAAATGAGCATACACTAGCATAAAAAGCCATTTTAATGAACAAAGGTCCATGTTTAATACAAATGTACACGAAACTTAATGAAATATGTTTAGTGAAATTAGAAAATATTTAAGAGAGCGTTAATTTAGAACATATTCCTATACATATTTTGTTGTAATGTCACAAGTAATAATCTCAGGGTTTACTGGGTTTTACATGATTAATTTTGTATTGGTGGTGGTACTAAAAAATAAACATTGTCCCTGATGGTTAGAGGACAGTTACTTGAGTCGTCCCCTGTCGTTTCAAAGAATAGTACAACGGCGAGCGCGTCAAGTATAAACGCCTCGACCGTTTGGAGAGGTGCGCGCGCTGTCTGTGGAGACTCGCGCTGCGGAGGCGGGCGAGAGTATAAACAAGGCTTCCGTCTCCTCGCGGGTTCAGATATCCTGAAATACGTCCACACCGCAGACATGATGCTTCAGACAAGCACGTGCAGGTCGCGGTTTCTGTTTGCGTCATCACAACATTTCGGCCGTATTGTTTCGGTGATAAAAGTCTTTCGGCCGAAAACCGAAAATGCACTTTTGGGCTATTTTCGGCGGCCGAATATTCGGTGCATCCCTAGAAAAAATACTTTCAAAATTTAAGACTTTATAAAGCCGTGATAAGACTTTTTAATACTTTTTAAGGGTCTTAATTTTCCCAAAATTGATTTATCACCTTTTAATACTTTTCAAGACCCCGCGGATACCCTGTTTTTATACTTTATATATGATAATAATGTGATACATTAACAATAACATAGGTCTGCAACGACTCGTTGATAAAGCCGATCATAGATGATTGATTAGTCGGGTCTGTGCAAGGAGAAAATAAGGTGCGCAAAGTTGACTAAAGCACAAGAAAGATTTGCCTTCAACAGTTTAACACACTTTTATATGAACGTTTGTAAGATTCACCATATTCGAGCCGGATCATCGTCGGCCCATGCCAGCAAAAACTAATGGATTTCGCATTGATACACAAAACCATTTTCATTTACCGCATCAACAAATGTACTAGCCTGATGGCAGTCTGCATCTGAGACTATCACTGAGTGTAGATCGTGTGTAGTGTGTGCAGTGTGTGTGAAGAGTGTGTGTAGAGCGTGCGTGGTGTGTGTGAAGAGTGTGTGCAGTGTGTGCGTGGTGTGTGTGAAGAGTGTGTGCAGTGTGTGCAGTGTGTGTGAAGAGTGTGTGCAGTGTGTGCGTGGTGTGTGTGAAGAGTGTGTGCAGTGTGTGCGTGGTGTGTGTGAAGAGTGTGTGCAGTGTGTGCGTGGTGTGTGTGAAGAGTGTGTGCAGTGTGTGTGAAGAGTGTGTGTAGTGTGTGTGTGGTGTGTGTGAAGAGTGTGTGCAGTGTGTGCGTGGTGTGTGTGAAGAGTGTGTGCAGTGTGTGCGTGGTGTGTGTGAAGAGTGTGTGCAGTGTGTGCGTGGTGTGTGTGAAGAGTGTGTGCAGTGTGTGCGTGGTGTGTGTGAAGAGTGTGTGCAGTGTGTGCGTGGTGTGTGTGAAGAGTGTGTGCAGTGTGTGTGAAGAGTGTGTGTAGTGTGTGTGTGGTGTGTGTGAAGAGTGTGTGCAGTGTGTGCGTGGTGTGTGTGAAGAGTGTGTGCAGTGTGTGCGTGGTGTGTGTGAAGAGTGTGTGCAGTGTGTGCGTGGTGTGTGTGAAGAGTGTGTGCAGTGTGTGCGTGGTGTGTGTGAAGAGTGTGTGCAGTGTGTGCGTGGTGTGTGTGAAGAGTGTGTGCAGTGTGTGCGTGGTGTGTGTGAAGAGTGTGTGCAGTGTGTGTGTGAAGAGTGTGTGCAGTGTATGAAGAGTGTGTGTGAAGAGTGTGTGTAGTGTGTGTGTAGAGTGTGTGTGAAGAGTGTGTGCAGTGTGTGTGTGTGGTGTGTGTGCGGTGTGTGTGAAGAGTGTGTGCAGTGTGTGCGTGGTGTGTGTGAAGAGTGTGTGCAGTGTGTGTGAAGAGTGTGTGCAGTGTGTGTGTGAAGAGTGTGTGCAGTGTATGAAGAGTGTGTGTGAAGAGTGTGTGTAGTGTGTGTGTAGAGTGTGTGTGAAGAGTGTGTGTAGAGCGTGTGTTGTGTGTGAAGAGTGTGTGTAGATCGTGTGTTGTGTGTGTAGTGTGTGTGAAGAGTGTGTGCAGTGTATGAAGAGTGTGTGTAGATCGTGTGTTGTGTGTGTAGTGTGTGTGAAGAGTGTGTGTAGATCGTGTGTTGTGTGTGTAGTGTGTGTGAAGAGTGTGTGTAGTGTGTGTGAAGAGTGTGTGTAGATCGTGTGTTGTGTGTGTAGTGTGTGTGAAGAGTGTGTGTAGATCGTGTGTTGTGTGTGAAGAGTGTGTGTAGATCGTGTGTTGTGTGTGTAATGTGTGTGAAGAGTGTGTGTAGTGTGTGTGTTGTGTGTGTAGTGTGTGTGAAGAGTGTGTGTGAGCACCTTCTTGCCCTTGAGGAAGGTCATCCGCCGGATGTGTTCGTCGATCTCGTCTCCCAGCTGCTCCTTCAGGCCTCGCCAGGCGAAGCCGATGTTGTGCATCTCCTGAGAGCAGCTCAGAGTCATGGTGGCGAAGCCCTGAGAACACACCAGTACAACCAGTCAGACACAGAGTCCCAGCACTGGGAGATCTCTATCTCTCTCTCTCTGAGAACACACCAGTACAACCAGTCAGACACAGAGTCCCAGCACTGGGAGATCTCTATCTCTCTCTCTCTGAGAACACACCAGTACAACCAGTCAGACACAGAGTCCCAGCACTGGGAGATCTCTATCTCTCTCTCTCTGAGAACACACCAGTACAACCAGTCAGACACAGAGTCCCAGCACTGGGAGATCTCTCGCATTCAGTTCAAAATTGCTTTATTGGCATGACTGTACATCTTACAATATTGCCAAAGCTTAGAATAATTTGAAAGACATAAAAATATACAAATTAAATTATTTGTACACATTAACAGTGTAAAAAATAAATAAATAAAAATAAAATAAAATGGAACAGTTTATGAACAAATTCTGTGAAGAATTTAGAATTCAGTGTGTAAGTGTTTTCGTGTTGTGTACGAGTGTGTGTGTGTGTGTGAGCATCACTGTATCGGATACAATCTCTTTTTTCACCTAATAGATGTTGAAATTGTGTTTTGTTATTTAATTGTATGAAGTTAGGGCAAAGTATTTAAAATTTTGTATAAAATCACTCACTCCTAATGAAAGCACTGATATGGTGTGATAGTGTGTGTGACGTACAGTGTCGGAGCTCATGAGTGATCTCTGCTCGAGACTCGTGGCTCCTGAGATGTGAGCTAGCGCGGCTGCTAGCGCCTCCACCGCCCCGCGCGTCTCGATTAGCTCATGAGCCGCCGCGCGGAAATACTCCACCGCAGACGCCGGCACCGAGTCCAGAAACCTGTGCGATAAACACACACACACACACACACACAAGAGTTCATGATCGGCCCATCCCAGCGATGAACACACACACACACACACACACACACACAAGCGTTCATGAAGTGGCCAATCCCAGCGATGAACACACACACACCAGAGTTCATGAGCGGCCCATCCCAGCGATGAACACACACACACGGGGCGGCTCATCTGAGCGATACACACACACACACACACACACACACACGAGTTCATGAGGCAGCCCATCCCAGCGATGAACACACACACACACACACACACCAGAGTTCATGAGGCAGCCCATCCCAGCGATGAACACACACACACGGGGCGGCTCATCTGAGCGATACACACACACACACACACACACACACACTATCTTTTGTGAGGATCTTCACATGACCTCACAAAATTAATAGGCAAACCAAGAATTATTCAGATACCAGATATAATATGTATATTGTTTCACTAGTGTGATCAGGACACTATAGTTCATTTATGTAAGTGAGGAGAGCAGAATAAAGTAAACTGACATATTATACACAAATATTCTTCATACAGAGACTACCAGTGACAATGATTCCTCCACTTTGAGCTGATGATGTTTTGCTGAAGTGTGTTTTCTGTAATTGCTAATGCTCTTTTTACACACAGACTGAACAACATGAAGCATTGCTTGGTCACTGGTTGAGCTAAACTGGTATTATCTAATTGTGTAGTTAAATTTACCAGCTGACAGATATTCAACATAATTCATGTGTGAGAGTCTAACAGAAGGACGGACAAAACCAGTCAAATATCCACTGATCTGAGAACTCTGAGTTCTGCTCATGTTTATCACCATTTTCTAAACTATAGTGAATAAACTGATAATGTGAGAAATGTTGAAGGTGTCTGAATAAGTTTTGGTTTAGCATGAGCAGCGAGTGTCAGAACATGGAAGACTAGAGCATCATCTGTCTGAACACGTGTGTTTGGCCTCTGACCTGACGGCGTCTTTACTGGAGGACTGGACGATGTCATTGGCCGTCGGGACCCCGACCCGTTTAAAGCTGATGCCCTGAAGAGGTGAACAACAGTTTCCCATTAAACAACCATCATTTGTAACAATGACACCATATCAAGAGTCTTTCAGTATGTACTAATATTTCAATTACTAATTCGATCCAGTGTACCTGATACTCTTATATTTTATTTTATTGAGTGTTCATCAGAGCGGTTTAAGACCCCAGGACCCTGTCACACTTGAACCACGAATACAAATTTTTAATTTTTTTATTTTAATGGATTCGAGGAGTTTTGTGGTTGCAAATTTGAATTTGACCCCCTTAGGAATGAATGGAACGCAATAAATGCTTCAATACAAAGAAAAACTTTACCATATAGAGCTATAAGCCCATCTAGAGTCAGGAAATATCATGTGTTATTATTATATTTCCACAAGAGGTGAGATATTTAGAGCTGGATTAAAAGAGTTATGCATGAAATAATGAGTTACTTTGAATTTAAAGTTGAAAAAAAGTGAGGAATGTGCTTAAATTACTATTTATTTATTATTTATTGATCAAATCTAGTCATTTAAAAGTAAATAAGATAAAAAATAGAAAATCACAATTTTAGGAAGGCTTGTCATAACTACTGTCATATTAAA
Source organism: Rhinichthys osculus (assembly GCA_029959095.1). Taxonomy (NCBI): domain Eukaryota; kingdom Metazoa; phylum Chordata; class Actinopteri; order Cypriniformes; family Leuciscidae; genus Rhinichthys; species Rhinichthys osculus. The sequence goes on along the minus strand of JARWKJ010000001.1, from coordinate 39,687,031 downwards.
ACAAACTAAATGATTAGACTTAAAATATTTTTCCTTGGGAAAATAAAGCATTTAGAATTATCTTGTCACTGTTTTTAAATTTCAGCAAGTTGGAATTTTTTGTTGTTGTCCCTTTCATGCGTGTCTGATCACACATTATTACACTTGTTTCCCCCACAGGCGCCTCACCGCTTTCTGCTCCACATACAGGAGCTGGTTCTCCTCCTTGCGCTGGTAGAAGCAGATACACACGCCGGTTCTGCCGGCTCTGCCCGTGCGGCCCGACCGGTGGATGTACGACTCCACGTCCTGCGTGCGCAGGTCACACTCGTTACAACAGGAGAATAAACACTGAGCAGAGCATTCAGAACTACAGCTAACGCCACATCAACCGGGTCTACTGGTGGTAAAGTAAACATGCACTAGAACACGACAGAAAACAAACATTTAAAAGATCCTTCCAGCTTAAAGGCCCGTTCTAGACAGCAACAACAACTATAAAGACAACTAACTATATGCAATATTGTTCTGTTTATTATAAGTTTTGTTTTCAGTTTGGTCATCTGTCTCATTAAATGTTCAATTCTGATTCTATTATTCATCAGCTGAAAAAAATAAACATCCTTCGATTCCAACGATATCATTCCTGTGTGTCGTTATTGTGGTGTGGACTGATTTAAAACAAAAAAACCATTACTTCATTATTTTTTAGAATTATGATTTATAGTATGATCAGGCCTCCAAGATATAAACTGTATGTATGCACTATAAGCTGAAGTGGTCTAGAAACGAGATCTTTGTAGCGGAGCGGCTGCCGTACGTTAGGCGGCGAGCACTGGATGACCAGGTCCACCTCGGGGATGTCCAGCCCCCGCGCCGCCACATTGGTGGCCACCAGCACCTCGAACGTGCCGTTCCTGAAGCCCTTCAGCGTGATCTCCCTCTGCTTCTGGGCGATGTCTCCGTGCAGCGTCTGCGCACTCTGGAACACACAAGCCAGAGTCACACACCAGCAGATGCAGACGCGCAGGTGTGTGTGAGGTGTGCCGTTACAGGTGTGTGTGAGGTGTGCTGTTACAGGTGTGTGTCAGGTGTGCTGTTACAGGTGTGTGTGAGGTGTGCTGTTACAGGTGTGTGTGAGGTGTGCCGTTACAGGTGTGTGTGAGGTGTGCTGTTACAGGTGTGTGTGTGTGTCAGGTGTGCTGTTACAGGTGTGTGTCAGGTGTGCCGTTACAGGTGTGTGTCAGGTGTGCCGTTACAGGTGTGTGTCAGGTGTGCCGTTACAGGTGTGTGTGAGGTGTGCCGTTACAGGTGTGTGTGAGGTGTGCCGTTACAGGTGTGTGTGAGGTGTGCCGTTACAGGTGTGTGTGAGGTGTGCCGTTACAGGTGTGTGTCAGGTGTGCCGTTACAGGTGTGTGTGAGGTGTGCTGTTACAGGTGTGTGTCAGGTGTGCCGTTACAGGTGTGTGTGAGGTGTGCCGTTACAGGTGTGTGTTTGAGGTGTGCTGTTACAGGTGTGTGTGAGGTGTGCTGTTACAGGTGTGTGTGAGGTGTGCCGTTACAGGTGTGTGTGAGGTGTGCTGTTACAGGTGTGTGTGAGGTGTGCCGTTACAGGTGTGTGTGAGGTGTGCTGTTACAGGTGTGTGTGAGGTGTGCTGTTACAGGTGTGTGTGAGGTGTGCCGTTACAGGTGTGTGTGAGGTGTGCTGTTACAGGTGTGTGTCAGGTGTGCTGTTACAGGTGTGTGTCAGGTGTGCCGTTACAGGTGTGTGTGAGGTGTGCCGTTACAGGTGTGTGTGAGGTGTGCTGTTACAGGTGTGTGTGAGGTGTGCCGTTACAGGTGTGTGTGAGGTGTGCTGTTACAGGTGTGTGAGGTGTGCTGTTACAGGTGTGTGTGTGAGGCGTGGTGTGAGGTGTGCCGTTACAGGTGTGTGTCAGGTGTGCCGTTACAGGTGTGTGTGAGGTGTGCTGTTACAGGTGTGTGTGAGGTGTGCTGTTACAGGTGTGTGTGAGGTGTGCCGTTACAGGTGTGTGTGAGGTGTGCCGTTACAGGTGTGTGTGAGGTGTGCTGTTACAGGTGTGTGTGAGGTGTGCTGTTACAGGTGTGTGTGAGGTGTGCTGTTACAGGTGTGTGTGAGGTGTGCCGTTACAGGTGTGTGTGAGGTGTGCCGTTACAGGTGTGTGTGAGGTGTGCTGTTACAGGTGTGTGTGAGGTGTGCCGTTACAGGTGTGTGTGAGGTGTGCTGTTACAGGTGTGTGTGAGGTGTGCTGTTACAGGTGTGTGTGTGAGGCGTGGTGTGAGGTGTGCCGTTACAGGTGTGTGTGAGGTGTGCCGTTACAGGTGTGTGTCAGGTGTGCCGTTACAGGTGTGTGTGAGGTGTGCTGTTACAGGTGTGTGTGAGGTGTGCTGTTACAGGTGTGTGTGAGGTGTGCCGTTACAGGTGTGTGTGAGGTGTGCCGTTACAGGTGTGTGTGAGGTGTGCTGTTACAGGTGTGTGTGAGGTGTGCTGTTACAGGTGTGTGTGAGGTGTGCTGTTACAGGTGTGTGTGAGGTGTGCTGTTACAGGTGTGTGTGAGGCGTGGTGTGAGGTGTGCCGTTACAGGTGTGTGTGAGGTGTGCCGTTACAGGTGTGTGTCAGGTGTGCCGTTACAGGTGTGTGTGAGGTGTGCTGTTACAGGTGTGTGTGAGGTGTGCTGTTACAGGTGTGTGTGAGGTGTGCCGTTACAGGTGTGTGTGAGGTGTGCCGTTACAGGTGTGTGTGAGGTGTGCTGTTACAGGTGTGTGTGAGGTGTGCTGTTACAGGTGTGTGTGAGGTGTGCCGTTACAGGTGTGTGTGAGGTGTGCTGTTACAGGTGTGTGTGAGGTGTGCTGTTACAGGTGTGTGTGTGAGGCGTGGTGTGAGGTGTGCCGTTACAGGTGTGTGTGAGGTGTGCCGTTACAGGTGTGTGTCAGGTGTGCCGTTACAGGTGTGTGTGAGGTGTGCTGTTACAGGTGTGTGTGAGGTGTGCTGTTACAGGTGTGTGTGAGGTGTGCCGTTGAAGGTGTGTGTGAGGTGTGCCGTTACAGGTGTGTGTGAGGTGTGCTGTTACAGGTGTGTGTGAGGTGTGCCGTTACAGGTGTGTGTGAGGTGTGCTGTTACAGGTGTGTCACAGGTTTCTCAGATGTGTTATAGGGTGGTATACAGATTTGTCATTTGTGTCACAGGTGTGTTATTGGTGTGTCACAGGTGTGTCAGGCGTGTTACAGGTGTATCACAGGCGTGTTATAGGTGTGTTACAGGTGTGTTAAAGGCGTCACAGGTGTGTCAGGTGTGTCAGAGGTGTGTTAAAGGCGTCACAGGTGTGTCACAGGTGTGTTAAAGGCGTCACAGGTGTGTTAAAGGCGTCACAGGTGTGTCACAGGTGTGTTAAAGGCGTCACAGGTGTGTTAAAGGCGTCACAGGTGTGTTAAAGGCGTCACAGGTGTGTCACAGGTGTGTTAAAGGCGTCACAGGTGTGTCACAGGCGCCACAGATGTGTTAAAGGCGTCACAGGTGTGTCAGGCGTGTTACAGGTGTGTCACAGGCGTGTTATAGGTGTGTTACAGGTGTGTTAAAGGCGTCACAGGTGTGTCACAGGTGTGTTAAAGGCGTCACAGGCGTGTTAAAGGCGTCACAGGTGTGTCACAGGTGTGTTAAAGGCGTCACAGGTGTGTCACAGGTGTGTTACAGGTGTGTTAAAGGCGTCACAGGTGTGTCACAGGTGTGTTAAATGCGTCACAGGTGTGTCACAGGTGTGTCACAGGTGTGTTAAAGGCGTCACAGGTGTGTCACAGGTGTGTTACATGTGTGTTAAAGGCGTCACAGGTGTGTCACAGGTGTGTTACATGTGTGTTAAAGGCGTCACAGGTGTGTTAAATGCGTCACAGGTGTGTCACAGGTGTGTTACAGGTGTGTCAGGCGTGTTACAGGTGTGTCAGGCGTGTTACAGGTGTGTCACAGGTGTGTTAAAGGCGTCACAGGTGTGTTACAGGCGTCACAGGTGTGTCACAGGTGTGTTACAGGTGTGTCAGGCGTGTTACAGGTGTGTCAGGCGTGTTATAGGTGTGTCAAAGGTGTGTTAAAGGCGTCACAGGTGTGTTATAGGTGTGTTACAGGCGTCACAGGTGTCACAGGTGTGTTAAAGGCGTCACAGGCGTGTCACAGGTGTGTTAAAGGCGTCACAGGTGTGTTACAGGTGTGTTAAAGGCGTCACAGGCGTGTCACAGGTGTGTTAAAGGTGTCACAGGTGTGTTACAGGTGTGTTAAAGGCCTCACAGGCGTGTTATAGGTGTGTTAAAGGCGTCACAGGTGTCACAGGTGTGTTAAAGGCGTCACAGGTGTCACAGGTGTGTTAAAGGCGTCACAGGTGTGTCACAGGTGTGTTAAAGGCGTCACAGGTGTGTCACAGGCGTGTTATAGGTGTGTTAAAGGCGTCACAGGTGTGTCACAGGTGTGTTAAAGGCGTCACAGGTGTGTCACAGGTGTGTTAAAGGCGTCACAGGTGTGTCACAGGCGTGTTATAGGTGTGTTAAAGGCGTCACAGGTGTGGCACAGGTGTGTTAAAGGCGTCACAGGTGTGTCAGGCGTGTTACAGATGTGTCACAGGCGTGTTATAGGTGTGTTAAAGGCGTCACAGGTGTGTCACAGGTGTGTTAAAGGCGTCACAGGTGTGGCACAGGTGTGTTAAAGGCGTCACAGGTGTGTCAGGCGTGTTACAGGTGTGTCACAGGCGTGTTATAGGTGTGTTAAAGGCGTCACAGGTGTGTCACAGGCGTGTTATAGGTGTGTTAAAGGCGTCACAGGTGTGTCAGGCGTGTTACAGGTGTGTCACAGGCGTGTTATAGGTGTGTTAAAGGCGTCACAGGTGTGTTACAGGTGTGTTAAAGGCGTCACAGGTGTGTCACAGGCGTGTTATAGGTGTGTTAAAGGCGTCACAGGTGTGTCACAGGTGTGTTAAAGGCGTCACAGGTGTGTCACAGGTGTGTTAAAGGCGTCACAGGTGTGTCACAGGTGTGTTAAAGGCGTCACAGGTGTGTCACAGGTGTGTTAAAGGCGTCACAGGTGTGTCAGGCGTGTTACAGGTGTGTCACAGGCGTGTTATAGGTGTGTTACAGGTGTGTTAAAGGCGTCACAGGTGTGTTAAAGGCGTCACAGGTGTGTTAAAGGCGTCACAGGTGTGTCACAGGTGTGTTAAAGGTGTCACAGGTGTGTCACAGGCGTGTTATAGGTGTGTTAAAGGCGTCACAGGTGTGTCACAGGTGTGTTAAAGGCGTCACAGGTGTCACAGGTGTGTTAAAGGCGTCACAGGTGTGTCACAGGCGTGTTATAGGTGTGTTAAAGGCGTCACAGGTGTGGCACAGGTGTGTTAAAGGCGTCACAGGTGTGTCAGGCGTGTTACAGGTGTGTCACAGGCGTGTTATAGGTGTGTTAAAGGCGTCACAGGTGTGTCAGGCGTGTTACAGGTGTGTCACAGGCGTGTTATAGGTGTGTTAAAGGCGTCACAGGTGTGTTACAGGTGTGTTAAAGGCGTCACAGGTGTGTCACAGGCGTGTTATAGGTGTGTTAAAGGCGTCACAGGTGTCACAGGCGTGTTATAGGTGTGTTAAAGGCGTCACAGGTGTGTTAAAGGTGTCACAGGTGTGTCACAGGTGTGTTACAGGTGTGTTAAAGGCGTCACAGGTGTCACAGGCGTGTTATAGGTGTGTTAAAGGCGTCACAGGTGTGTCAGGCGTGTTACAGGTGTGTCACAGGCGTGTTATAGGTGTGTTAAAGGCGTCACAGGTGTGTTACAGGTGTGTTAAAGGCGTCACAGGTGTGTCACAGGCGTGTTATAGGTGTGTTAAAGGCGTCACAGGTGTGTCACAGGTGTGTTAAAGGCGTCACAGGTGTGTCACAGGTGTGTTAAAGGCGTCACAGGTGTGTCAGGCGTGTTACAGGTGTGTCACAGGCGTGTTATAGGTGTGTTACAGGTGTGTTAAAGGCGTCACAGGTGTGTTAAAGGCGTCACAGGTGTGTTAAAGGCGTCACAGGTGTGTCACAGGTGTGTTAAAGGTGTCACAGGTGTGTCACAGGCGTGTTATAGGTGTGTTAAAGGCGTCACAGGTGTCACAGGTGTGTTAAAGGCGTCACAGGTGTGTCACAGGCGTGTTATAGGTGTGTTAAAGGCGTCACAGGTGTGGCACAGGTGTGTTAAAGGCGTCACAGGTGTGTCAGGCGTGTTACAGGTGTGTCACAGGCGTGTTATAGGTGTGTTAAAGGCGTCACAGGTGTGTTAAAGGCGTCACAGGTGTGTTAAAGGCGTCACAGGTGTGTCACAGGTGTGTTAAAGGTGTCACAGGTGTGTCACAGGCGTGTCACAGGTGTGTTAAAGGCGTCACAGGTGTCACAGGTGTGTTAAAGGCGTCACAGGTGTGTCACAGGCGTGTTATAGGTGTGTTAAAGGCGTCACAGGTGTGGCACAGGTGTGTTAAAGGCGTCACAGGTGTGTCAGGCGTGTTACAGGTGTGTCACAGGCGTGTTATAGGTGTGTTACAGGTGTGTTAAAGGCGTCACAGGTGTGGCACAGGTGTGTTAAAGGCGTCACAGGTGTGTTAAAGGCGTCACAGGTGTGTCACAGGCGTGTTATAGGTGTGTTAAAGGCGTCACAGGTGTGGCACAGGTGTGTTAAAGGCGTCACAGGTGTGTCAGGCGTGTTACAGGTGTGTCACAGGCGTGTTATAGGTGTGTTAAAGGCGTCACAGGTGTGTTAAAGGCGTCACAGGTGTGTCACAGGCGTGTTATAGGTGTGTTAAAGGCGTCACAGGTGTGTCAGGCGTGTTACAGGTGTGTCACAGGCGTGTTATAGGTGTGTTAAAGGCGTCACAGGTGTGTTACAGGTGTGTTAAAGGCGTCACAGGTGTGTCACAGGCGTGTTATAGGTGTGTTAAAGGCGTCACAGGTGTGTCACAGGTGTGTTAAAGGCGTCACAGGTGTGTCACAGGTGTGTTAAAGGCGTCACAGGTGTGTCAGGCGTGTTACCAGGGTTCCTGCACACTTTTGAAAGTCAAATTTAAGGCTTTTTAAGACCTTTTTAAGACCTGAAGAAATCAAAATTAATACCGTACATTAGGGCTGTGCAGTATTGACAAAAATATATCTTGATATTTTCAACGTTTTGTTGATAATAATTAGATGATATTTTACTGATTGTGTTTTTGTGCTGGTGCCATGGCTGGTTTAGGTCTGTTGTTGACAGCTGACTCACGAAGATATTCATATTTTTCATATTCTATGCAGTGGTCAGTTCACAGCAGTGACAGAAATTAATATTTTAATTAAGGGGCAATATTTGCCACCTTAAATTTATTTTTTCAGGGGCATTTTCACCTGTATATGGACATTTTTTCTAAACTTATTTAGTTATGCATCACCTTTAATGTCAAATACTATCATTCAAATTAAATTATACAGTAATTATACAATAATAGTTAATTATATAATAATCATACAGTACCACTGTTACAGTCAAATTAAATCATTCAATCAAAATCCATCTTTGCAGTGCAGAGGTGACAGAAGCGGCATCAGAAGTGGCATTAATATATTTACACTCCATTTACAACTGCATAAATAAAGCTATGAGATATATAGCCTATTTTTAAATCAATATTCAATATTTAAATATGAAATGATTTCTAATTGTAACATTTTATTTAAAGGGTACTTTAAATATGAAACCGCAGCGGCAAATCACTGTCTTAATAAGTGAGTTGAGGGAGTCATTCATTCAACCGATTCGTTCAAATGGCTGATTCATTCGGGAAAGAAGCGAGTGATTCGTTCAAAACGCGGATTCAGTCAAGAAATAATCGCTGTCGGTTGCATTGAGACTCTGCTACGGTTTCATTTTGAAATTATAGTCGGCGAAATAAAAGGAAAACAAACAATATTGACAATATTGTGTCTAAAAAGTAACTCAATGTTAACTTATTGTTAATTTAACTGTTGTATAACATAAATATCACAATTGGAATTGTGCACGGGAAAACGGCACTCTTTCTGATGTGATATTCTAATATAAGAACATAATATGATATAAATATAAGACAAAAACTAACTTGGGGACATAACAGTTACACTGCACACATCACGCAGTGAAAACACGAGACAAATGCGATGTCAGCTCGCAGTGCCTGGCACATAGTTAAAACAATGATTACAATATCATAATAGACAATACACATCGCACACCCCATACGCACATAAAGAATGAACTTACAACTGAACTGACATTTACGACCTTTCTTCTCCTCTCCTCTCGCGTGCAGGAGACAGTTATGCTGCCGCGACTCGCGAGTGACGCGAAATGTCACGTGAACTAGCAAATCCACAAAGATAGAATAATAAATAAATAAAAATACGTACGCTAATTAGATGGTTTTAATTTGGAAAGCTTTTAGATATGTCTAAGTCAAAGTGTCATCTAAAATTTAAGACCTTTCATAAGTAAAAATAAGACTTTATAAGACTTTTTATGGCCTTAAATTTTAAAAATTTAATTTAAGACTTTTTAAGACTTTTTAAGGATCCGCGGGAACCCTGGTTACAGGTGTGTCACAGGCGTGTTATAGGTGTGTTACAGGTGTGTTAAAGGCGTCACAGGTGTGTTAAAGGCGTCACAGGTGTGTTAAAGGCGTCACAGGTGTGTCACAGGTGTGTTATAGGTGTGTCACAGGTGTGTTAAAGGCGTCACAGGTGTGTTAAAGGCGTCACAGGTGTGTCACAGGTGTGTCACAGGTGTGTTAAAGGCGTCACAGGTGTGTCACAGGTGTGTTATAGGTGTGTCACAGGTGTGTTAAAGGCGTCACAGGTGTGTTAAAGGCGTCACAGGTGTGTTAAAGGCGTCACAGGTGTGTCACAGGTGTGTTAAAGGTGTCACAGGTGTGTCACAGGCGTGTTATAGGTGTGTTAAAGGCGTCACAGGTGTGTCACAGGTGTGTTAAAGGCGTCACAGGTGTCACAGGTGTGTTAAAGGCGTCACAGGTGTGTCACAGGCGTGTTATAGGTGTGTTAAAGGCGTCACAGGTGTGGCACAGGTGTGTTAAAGGCGTCACAGGTGTGTCAGGCGTGTTACAGATGTGTCACAGGCGTGTTATAGGTGTGTTAAAGGCGTCACAGGTGTGTCAGGCGTGTTACAGGTGTGTCACAGGCGTGTTATAGGTGTGTTACAGGTGTGTTAAAGGTGTCACAGGTGTGTTAAAGGCGTCACAGGTGTGTTAAAGGCGTCACAGGTGTGTTAAAGGCGTCACAGGTGTGTCACAGGTGTGTTAAAGGCGTCACAGGTGTGTCAGGCGTGTTACAGGTGTGTCACAGGCGTGTTATAGGTGTGTTACAGGTGTGTTAAAGGCGTCACAGGTGTGTTAAAGGCGTCACAGGTGTGTCACAGGTGTGTCACAGGTGTGTCACAGGTGTGTCACAGGTGTGTGTGAGGCGTGCTGTGCTGCGGGCGCACCTGTTTGATGGACGTGCTCATGGAGAGCTCGGTGGCCTCTCTCTTGGTCTCACAGAAGACGATGGTTCGGCCGTGGCTGCCGCTGTACACCTGGACGACATCACCGATGACCGACGCCCGCTGAGACCAGTGACACGCGATCGCCAGGTGCTGCGCGACAGACAAGTGCTTTAAACAGCTGATATGGGCCACTTTTCCTTTAAACAACCCCCATTATGCTTTTTCAGATATTTCCTTGTGTAGTGTGTAATAAAGCGGTTTGTGAATGTAAAGTGTGGTCTGCAAAGTTTCAGAGATCAAAGTGCAAATAAATGGAGTGAAAGAATCAATTCTGAACTCTTGAAACGAGTCGTCAGTAATTAAGTCAAACTTCCTGCTGAACATGTGTATGTTTGTAACTAATTTGCATAATGCCAGCCTCTGGTGTTGATTGGCTAAAAATTACTAATTTAAACTTTTGTTATTTTCCAAACATTACTTTAAAACCAATGACCTTCGAACACCAACACATTTACAAATGGGTGCATAAGACAAAGGTTGATTTATTATCAAATAAAAAAAGACTTTCACTTATTATCCTGGTGCATCTATTAAAATCCGGTCTAGGCAAATATTGAATTTAAATGTGCAGAAAAATAAAAGATCACAATGTTCTTCATGCTCAATTACACAGTGAGAGCGACATTACTGCAACACCAAGTGTTAACTATCATCTTAGCAACAGCTTAATTCATCCCGTGAGCACTGCAAGTCATCAGACGAGGTGTGTGTGTGTGTGTGTGTGTGTGTTAAACGCCACCTAGAGGAGGAAACCTGCACTGCCTTTACAGAGCGCCAGTCTTCAGGGTTCATACTCTTCAAATCTTATGTTGTAGAAACACTGCGACAGATTTAAAGCATCAGTGTTTTTAGGCATTAATAAAATTAAGTAGTATTTTTATAGCAGCTCCATGTTTTCTGTCTATATAGGTTTTGATTTCAGAATTATCTTAGTATCTGACGTTGTTTCCCTAATGAATACTGACATTTGGTCACATCATTGTCAAGAGCTAAAAAAAAAAAAAAAAAAAAAAAAAACCCCAGATTTTCCTTAAAAATCATCCTGAGAAACTCTGAGGAATCTCCCAGGTTCTGACCAGGCCGCTGGCGTTGAGCTCGGTCATGTGTGCGCGGTTACCTCGACTGTGGTGGCGGCTTTCTGGGTCTTCTTCCCGATGAGATCCACATGGATGAACTGAGAGCGCATGTATTTCTTGGCGACGTCATAAACCCAGGAGGGACACGTGGCCGAGAACAGCAGCGTCTGCGGTTTCTCCGCCGCATCTATCAGCAAAACACCAGAAATACTGTTTACAAGTGCAAAGCCACGTTCTGAAAACTTCAGTCATCATCAGTCGGAAGTTCTCATAGTTCTCAACGGCTACGTTTACAAACACAACTTTTGTTTCAATCGGACTGAATTTATTCCGATTGATAATCCAAACGTAGTGTTTACATGAACACTAAACGTGTTCACACACAACTATTCTCCTACACTGGTTCTTTATTTGTTTTAAACAGCAGACTTAATGTTTATCCATTTCTGGTCATAATTTGGAGACAGTGATCATATGAGCCGTTGTGCCGCAGCTTATATTCATCACACAGTAAAAATGCCCAAACCCAGTGGTGTGTGTGAGAGTGTGAAGCGAGCACTGCTGGCCGTCGTCCTGCTCCACTTCACACACGCAGAGAACGAGGATTATAGAGGACGACACACTCGTTTATATTTATACGACACTATACATCAGGAAGAACAGCTCGTTCAGCGCGTCATGACACCATTTCTACGCCATTTCTATGTATTTACGCCATTTACGACTTCTACATCATTACACCAACTCTACGCAATTTATACGCCATTACGCCATTTCTATGTATTTACGCCATTTACGACTTCTACATCATTACACCAACTCTACGCCATTTCTACGCCATTACACCATTTCTACATTACGCCATTTACGACTTCTACATCATTACACCAACTCTACGCAATTTATACGTCATTACGCCATTTCTACGCCATTACGCCATTTCTACGTCATTTCTACATTTCTACGTCATTGTCATTTCCACGTCATTTCTACATCATTAGCCATTTCTACAAAATTACGCCATTTCTACAAAATTACGCCATTTCTACATTTCTACATCATTACGCCATTTCTACAAAATTATGACATTTCTACGTATTTACGACATTTCTACATCATTACGCCAATTCTACATCATTTCTACAATTCGAAGCCATCGTCATTTCTACATCATTACGACATGTCTACATTTCTAGATCATTACGACATTTCTACGTACTTTCGACATTTCTACGCATTTACGACATTTCTACGCATTTACGCCATTTCTACATCATTACGCTCATTCTACGTCACTGTCATTTCTACATTACGCCATTTCTACAAAATTACACCATTTCTACGTATTTACGCCATTTCTACATCATTACGCCCTTTCTACAAAATTACGGCAATTCTACAAAATTACGCCAATTCTACATTATGCCATTTCTAGATCATTACGCCATTTCTACGTATATACGCCATTTCTCATTACGCCATTTCCATGTCATTAATCTGATCAAGTGTTTACATGTTCTCTCGATCGGATTAGAAGAGGAATAAACACCCATTTCAATCCGATGGACGTCTCATTGGGATCGAGCTCACTCGGATAGATTAAGGATTTTCAGTGCGATTGAGCTGCCAATCCCATTACTCGCGGATTATTCGGCTGCATGTAACCGTAGCCAGTGAACAGAGTTCAGCAGGACCAGCTTACCTTTGTTATAGGAGGCGGACAGGATCTCCTCCACCTGCTCAGCGAAGCCCATGTCCAGCATCTGGTCCACCTCGTCCAGCACCACGTGTCTGAGCTGGGACAGGTCCAGCTTGTTGTTCTGCAGGTGGTCTTTGATGCGGCCCGGCGTTCCCACCAGTATGTCGATGCCGTTACGGATCGCTTCCACTGATGCACCACAACTCAGTTATTACATGTGCCAAATTTGTCATTTTTACCTCAACTATAAACGTGTCTTTCATTGATCATTCAGTTAGTCATTAGTGTCAAAAACAACATGCTGCACAATATATCAAAATATCACAAATGTATATATCGTGATATGCATATCGCAACAGCTTACAATAACTGGGTCATGAACAGAAGAGAAAATCACTCTGTTCTTGGCTGAATAACTTTTGTAGCTTTAATAAGATTCAGTATTTAATTCATACAGTGAAAATTAAGCAGTGTTTTATTTTTATATTTGATTATTCAGTTTCTGTTGTTTAATAATCCTAATGTAGGATCAGCTGAACCCCTGAAGCCCGAGGTTTACACTGATGTTATAATAACACTTCTAACGCGTCAGTAAAACACTGTTCACTGGCAGAAGCTGTAGAGATGTTTTCTTGTCACAAAAAGAATGTGAAACATATGTAGGTTATATCAGTTTAAATATACTTTAAGTTTATTTTACCCACTTTAAGCATTATCATATCACATTATTTAATGAGTTACTGCATATCGTGCAGCCCTGAACAACATGATGATGATTAAACTCCCACCTTGCGGGTTGTAAGAGCTTCCTCCGTAGAAACACGTGACCGACAGCTTCCTCGTGACGTCCTTGAAGTCTTTGGACACTTGAATGGCGAGCTCTCGAGTCGGAGCCAGAACCAGAACCTGCCAGGACACAATCACCCGGTCACAACTCTTCTGTTCAACAGAGTCAGCTTCTCAAGACACAAAACTTCTGATCCAAAGGCTTTGGCTTAAACGCGTGAGCAATCGTCTTGTAGAAGAACAAACTGTACCAAAATATGGAAGCTTGTTTCCACCACAAAGTACAAAATAAAAAAGGTAATTACAACTTTCTCACAATTTCGAGTTATAAAGTCAGAATTATGAGATATAAGCTCACACTTGAGAGAAATAAATTCGAAATTCAGACTTTTTCTCAGAATATCAGGTTTAAATCAAGCAATTCTGACTTCCTAACACGCAATTGGGAGATATAAAGTCTCAATTATCTTTTAAAATGTTTTATTCTGTGGCGGAAACAAGCTTCTGTACCAAACAAACATCTAAATTAACACTTTTTTTAACAGGCAGGGAGAGATGAGTGCAAACAACATGTGAAACTCCCAGGATGCACCACATGAGGTCAGTATGCGACCAAGGTTTTAACTGCTAATGTAAAAATCAGGTTTGTAAAGATGGAATGAAAACAAATCTAAACATGTCAATAACTCAAAAAGTTTGACTTTTGAATGATACTAAGAAATCTGTGATTCTGCACTATTTTTATGTGGCTAATGAAAAGTAAATGAGTGAAAGTGATCATGTGATCATCTGAGATCCAGCTGGAGAACATCATGATCATCAGGTTTAGTTCACAGATTAGTTTGTTACAGAATATTTTATATGAAAGAAAAGTGAAGGACGATGTAATGAACCTTTAACTGTTGAAAGTAGAGGCTACACTGAGTAAATGACTGTGGGAAAGCAGAATCCTTGTTTTCTGCAGGTAAAGTTGTAAGATAACGCAGTTGTCCACAGTAAGTGTTTCTGTAATCCGGCTGAGATGTGCATCCCTAAACAACATCTCTCCAGGAGACGGCACAGTGTATGTGATGTACAGCAGGACCCATAATGCACTGCTGCGGGCGGTACCTTGGGCGCGCGGCCTCTCCGCCGGTCCTCCGTGTCGGACTGCAGCTTCTCCACCAGAGGAACCGCGAACGAGAAGGTCTTGCCGGTGCCGGTCCGGGCCTGGCCAATCAGATCCTTCCCATCATACACGGAGTTAAAGGTCTTCACCTGGATGTCAAACAGGTACGAGACTCCACGCGCTGGAACAAACAAATATATACATATATATATAAATCACCACTTTTCAGTATAAGCGTGAGTGTAATCAGCAGCTTACAAAATAATGAACTACAGACAAACCCACTCATTCAGCATTAATAATAATAATATCATCATTCAGCATTAATAATAATAATATCATCATTCAGCATTAATAATAATAATATCATCATTCAGCATTAATAATATGACGATGATAAATTAAAATACAAAAACTACCGAAAACACACTGACTGACGGCCGCTCTCACTGAAGCCTACTCTGCTCTGAGCCGAGGCTGAGGCTCCTGGCGGGACGTAAAAGACGCGATTTTGAAAAAAAAGCCGTTTTTACGAGCAGTCCAAGAAACGCTCACTTTATCTACTAAATTAGTGCCCTTATGTCGTTTTAAAACATTTTACATCCTGCATTAACTTTTCATATGGTATTTTCATACAAGGTTATATATTAATTTAGATTTTTTTTTTACCTGCAATATGCTCTTTAACGTATGCGTGTGTGTGATTAGCGTGTGTGTGATTAGCGTGTGTGTGATTAGCGTTACCCTGCAGCAGTTTGATGGTGTTGGGGGAGATCCTGAAGTTGGAAAAAGCTCCTTCTTTCTGCTCTGGGGTTTCCTGTGGAAACAAGCACACACGTCAGAGAACACACACACACACTGAAAGCAGCAGAGTAGCTGTGAACGCACTGTGTCGCGGTCGCTGTCCGAGTCCTCGCTGGACGGTGTGTGTGTGTGTGCTGGATCTGCTGCGGTCTCGGTCGGGTGTGTGTCCGTCAGAGCTGCGCTGCCGTTCTCTGCCTCTGCTTTCGCCTTCTTCTTCTTCTTCTGTACAGAGATATAGGACACAAACCAGAAATATTTATTCCACAGAATAAACAAGTAAACAAGGCCATTGCCACTCTCTCAAAGAATTTTTTTTTTTTTAAATGCACGAATTCAGCATTGCGAGGTCAAAATTGTAATTAAGTCAAAATTACAAGAAAAAGACAGAATTGTGAGAAACAACTGCAAGAAAAGTCAAAATTGTGATAAAGTCATAATTGCGAGAAAAAAGTCATAATTGCAAGAAAACCTCAAAATTTAAAGAAAAAAGGTCAATTGCGAGGAAAAGTCATAATTACGAGAAAAAAGTCATAATTACGAGAAAAAGGTCAGAATTGAGAAACTGCAAGAAGTCACAATTACGAGAATAAGTCATAATTGCGAGAAAAATTCACAAGAAAAAAGTCATAATTACGAGAAAAAAAGTCATAATTGCAATAAAACCTCAAAATTGCGAGGAAAAGTCATAATTACGAGAAAAAAGTCATAATTGCAATAAAACCTCAAAATTGAAAGAAAAAGGTCAATTGCGAGGAAAAGTCATAATTACGAGAAAAAAGTCATAATTGCAAGAAAAAGTCAGATTTACTACAAAACCTCAAAATTGCGAGAAAAAAATTAGAATTGCTAGGAAAAGTCACAATTACGAGAAAAAGTCACAATTGTGAGAGAATTACGAGAAAAAGGTCAGAATTGAGAAACTGCAAGAAGTCACAATTACGAGAATAAGTCATAATGGCGAGAAAAAAGTCATAATTGCAAGAAAACCTCAAAATTGAAAGGTCAATTGCGAGGAAAAGTCATAATTACGAGAAAGTCACAATTGTGAGAGAATTACGAGAAAAAGGTCAGAATTGAGAAACTGCAAGAAGTCACAATTACGAGAAAAAGTCATAATTGCAAGAAAAAAGTCACAAGAAAAAAGTCATAATTGCAAGAAAACCTCAAAATTTCGAGGAAAAGTCATAATTACAAGAAAAAGTCATAATTATAAGAAAAAAAGAGTCATAATTGCAATAAAACCTCAAAATTGCGAGGAAAAGTCATAATTATGAGAAAAAAGTCATAATTGCAAGAAAAAGTCAGATTTACTACAAAACCTCAAAATTGCGAGAAAAAAAATTAGAATTGCGAGGAAAAGTCACAATTACGAGAAAAAGTCACAATTGTGAGAGAATTACGAGAAAAAGGTCAGAATTGAGAAACTGCAAGAAGTCACAATAGCCGCGTTTCCACTGCCGGGCCAGGGCCGGGCCGTGCTAGTGCGGGCCAGGGCCAGTCGCGTTTCCACTGTCACTTCCGGGGCTTGATCGGGGCTTACTCGGGGCCAACGGCCAGGATTTCTGGCCCGTCGAATACCTTGGGCCAAAGCGGGCCAGCTCGGACTAGAGGAGTGGTTACGAACAGAGGCGGGGATTACCTGAGTCGAGAGACAGCGCTGATGGATTCTGTCAGCATTAAAGACTTTTAAAATCATTTAACTCACTTTCATGTTTTAATGCCTTCTGTTTGTGATCCGATGTGGATTCTGATCACCGTATAAGGTAGAAATATTTATACGCGATGCAAAAGACTATGCGCGCTAACCATTACCATAGTAAACATAGTAAACGCTTGAAGATACGCATAGTAAAAAAACATGGTGAACGCTTGAAGAAGTCAGACCAATCATAAAGGCTATCACAATCATGTTTTTATTCTATCTGTCAGTAGCCTACATATACTACATAGTAGTCTCTTTATACCGGACTATCTACTTTTTTTTCGGGAGCTTCCTGTTTCTCTGACTGAAAATATATCTGTAGCTACTGGGAGTCGAGACTGTGCTAACGCTCCTCAGGTCGTATTTTTGGTGGCATATAACATTATTTGTAGAAATTATCATTCTTTCTAAATGTGATATATGTCCTGTAACTACCAAATAAACAGAAACAGCCTCGACTGAATAATGTAAGTGTGTCCTCTTTCTTTTTTGAAATAGACCTAACGGTCATTTATTTCTGTGTGACTAATGTGCAATTTTGACATAAATTAATTCATTATGATCAATGTATCACTTTTTATTGTAAACCTGTGGTAAAACATCGATGCTTGGGTTTTAAATATTCAAGTAAATAACAAAAATGCCAGCAAACGGCTGCTTTTATCATGTTTTTTTTGCGAGGCACGCTGTTTCCAGTGATTTCTTTCTGATTAGTTTTCTGGTAAAACTTCCATTTGTTGGTGAAATGATGGGTTAAGTGTGACGTTGTTCCAGAGAGGCGTGTTGCGGGCGTGTTTTAGTGACGCGCTGTGGAGCTTCTGGCCCGACAGTGGAAACGCAGGCCCGGTGCTACTGGCCCGAGGCTATTAGCCCGGCACGGCCCGTTTAAAGCCCTAGCCTAGCACTGGCCCGACAGTGGAAACGCGGCTATTTACGAGAAAAAGTCATAATTACAAGAAAAAAGTCACAAGAAAAAAGTCATAATTGCAAGAAAACCTCAAAATTTCGAGGAAAAGTCATAATTACAAGAGAAAGTCAGATTTACTACAAAACCTCAAAATTGCGAGAAAAAAATTAGAATTGCGAGGAAAAGTCACAATTACGAGAAAAAGTCACAATTGTGAGACAGAATTACGAGAAAAAGGTCAGAATTGAGAAACTGCAAGAAGTCACAATTACGAGAATAAGTCATAATGGCGAGAAAAAAGTCATAATTGCAATAAAACCTCAAAATTGAAAGAAAAAGGACAATTGCGAGGAAAAGTCATAATTACGAGAAAAAAGTCATAATTGCAAGAAAAAGTCAGATTTACTACAAAACCTCAAAATTGCGAGAAAAAAATTAGAATTGCTAGGAAAAGTCATAATTACAAGAAAAAGTCATAATTATGAGAAAAAAAAGAGTCATAATTGCAATAAAACCTCAAAATTGCGAGGAAAAGTCATAATTACGAGAAAAAAGTCATAATTGCAAGAAAAAGTCAGATTTACTACAAACCTCAAAATTGCGAGAAAAAATTTTAATTGCGAGGAAAAGTCACAATTACGAGAAAAAGTCACAATTGTGAGACAGAATTACGAGAAAAAGGTCAGAATTGAGAAACTGCAAGAAGTCACAATTACGAGAAAGTCATAATTGCAAGAAAACCTCAATTTCGAGGAAAAGTCATAATTACAAGAAAAAGTCATAATTATGAGAAAAAAAGAGTCATAATTGCAATAAAACCTCAAAATTGCGAGGAAAAGTCATAATTACGAGGAAAAAAGTCATAATTGCAAGAAAAAGTCAGATTTACTACAAAACCTCAATTGCGAGAAAAAAATTAGAATTGCGAGGAAAAGTCACAATTACGAGAAAAAGTCACAATTGTGAGACAGAATTACGAGAAAAAGGTCAGAATTGAGAAACTGCAAGAAGTCACAATCACGAGAATAAGTCATAATGGCGAGAAAAAAGTCATAATTGCAAGAAAACCTCAAAATTGAAAGAAAAAGGTCAATTGCGAGGAAAAGTCATAATTACGAGAAAAAAAGTCATAATTACGAGAAAGTCACAATTACGAGAATAAGTCATAATTGTAGGGCTGTGAATCTTTGGGTAGGCAGCGAATCGATTCGATTCACGATTCATAGGTTTTCGATTCGATTAAAGAACGATTTTTGCAAATTCAGAAAGATTCGATTCGATGCGATTCACATTAAAATTCGATGCGATTCGATTAATTCGATTCGATTCTTAATTTTTTATATGCATTCATAGGATTATTTAAATGCTTCCCCCAATGGGTCTTAGTCAGGGTGTGAATTATACAGCTGGCTTCGGGGGTCAGAGAGTGGGAAAAAAAAAGAAAGAAAAAAAAAACTACGACATTTTGTCTATTGTTAACGTTAGTTCATGTTAGTTTTTAATGAATCTATTCTTATAAAAAATATTTCCAACGCCTATAAATTAGCATTTGTAAAAATGTAAACCAAGATTTTAAAAGGCTTTAAAAGTATAGTTCATCATGGTCATGCTAACTATTTTGTAGGAATGGATACACAACCTTAAAGTGTTCCTACATTAAACATCCTTCCATTGTGAGACTAAAAATACCACGAACTTTCCCAACTAAAACCTTAACTAACGTTTCCTCATGGAATAGCTACTCTTTGTTTTCTCTTTATCCGATTGAACATTTTCCTTGTGATTCTGAAAGAAAACGCGCCGGCTGTCTACTTGTGTTATATTAACGATTACGAATGCAACTTTAATGCGCATCTGATTGATGGATAAACCACGCGCTCTTATTTCAGTGTAATTAATGTTGTAGTTATTTCATCAGTTCAGTTTAACGACATTAAGTTACATTTCATTCATCATTCATGATTAATCGGTGTACATTTTAGACACCTATTATACGTTTTCTCTTTCCATGTAATAAATGCGCACCCTTGAATAAGTGGGGTTTTACTTTAACTGCTCAGGACGGGTATGACCCATTTCCGTAAAACTTCAGTATCTTAACTTAAAGAAAATAACGGTGACGTTTCCACGCAACGAACGCGTTGTTTCATAGCAGTGACCGCGCAATGATATGGCAGCTTTATCAATGGCTTGCTTTCTCGATAGAGAGCTGTCATCTGCTCATGTGAACACCAATGGCTGTCCTGAGGAGAGCTCAAACACGGACTGCTCAAAAATCTGCAGATGAGAGCTATATGGGACCGAGCGCGAGCGAAATCCAGTGAAGATGGTAAGAGTGCAGCGAGTATGTGAGAGCTGTGAGGACGCGAAATGACGCCGCACAACGCCTCATTAATTCGCGCATGTAGTCATTTAATTAATGTTTATATGTTTTAAAGCACTGAATCGATATAGAATCGCAAATTATTCGATTCTTAGCATTTTAAATCGAATATTGACCGAAATAAACGATTCACAATTCGAAATACATGTTTCAAGATCGATGCATATGCATCGTCAGGATTTGTAATCGATGCATCGAGAAAACGAATGAATCGTTACACCCCTACATAATTGCGAGAAAAAAGTCATAATTGCAAGAAAACCTCAAAATTGAAAGAAAACGGTCAATTGCGAGGAAAAGTCATAATTACGAGAAAGTCACAATTGTGAGAGAATTACGAGAAAAAGGTCAGAATTGAGAAACTGCAAGAAGTCACAATTACGAGAAAAGTCATAATTGCGAGAAAAAAGTCACAAGAAAAAAGTCATAATTGCAATAAAACCTCAAATGAGAGAAAAAAATTTGAATTGCGAGGAAAAGTCAGAATTACGAGAAAAAAGTCATAATTGCGCTAAAATCAGAATATGGATAAAGGCGACGCTACCTTGATGTGGTGTGTGTCCGTGTTCCCGTTCTCATCCGGAGTCTCCGCGAGACTCTTCTCAGACTTCCTCTTTTTAGGAGCCGGTGATTCACACTCTTCTGCCTCACACACCGCTTCTTTCATCTTCTTTTTCTTTTTCTGGAGAAAAATGAAAGAAAGTGATAAGCAGCGCATCTGAGGTTCCTCCCGCATGAATGTCTTTATGATGACGACTCATCTAAACACCTTTTTTAATCATATTTTTTTCCTTTCATACACTATGCTTGCACACTGTACAGAGATGACATTAATGATATGCAACTTTGTATACAATACACACAATATCATCTGAACATACAGGAGAAGAAAAGAAAAAGTTAACATTGATTTGTTAAAAAAAGAAAAATAACCAAGGAAAAATAGAAGATGGAAAAAAATGACCATGAGTGCGAGATATTATTTTATACATCAGTTAGTGTACAAATTAAAGTAATTACAAATTTAGGTTGTTTTACTTGCTTTCTTATTTACTGAGGATTAAATATTGTTACAGTACATTTTAAATTCTTTAAAAAACAAAAATAAAAACTGGTTTGTTGTTGGTTAATTTACATTTATGTATTTACAATTTGCCAAGAAAATAAATTAATCACAAAGCCAGCTTTGTTTTAGTGGGGTCAAAATCAAAGCATCCAAAAATAATGTATTTAAAAGTTATGGATATATCTTGCTGGATATCATCTTTAATAAATGTGTCAATATTTTTCCATAGTTGTTCAGTATAGAATCATGATCAAAATAAATAATAAACAGTTTCTGTGTGAACTTGGCAAAATGAGCATCTTGTGTCAATATTAATTTTATGTTTAATCATAAAATATTTAACAGGGTAAAATGTGTTTATTATTTTGAAAGACACTTACTTTACTTTAGTGAGAAAATATTTGTTGTACATATTTAAAATAAATAATTTCTACCTTTGTTTTCAGAAGAACATTTACATCTAGGAGTTTCTATTGGTCCAGTAGAAGAGTGAAATTCTGTGCGCGTCACGTGATGCGCGAGACCGAACCTCATTGGCTCTCAGGTGTGATCCTCACTGTACTGTGTTTGATGTGCTTCTTTCATGTACATTCACTGTTCAATGTTTATATGCGAATAAAAGCCTAAATTAAGACTTGGATTAAACCTCTCCATTCACGTGGAATTATTTAACCATCTCTTTATGAACGATTTGAAGCATATTTTAATGTAGATCTAATGCATTATTTTGTAATCGCCAGATGTGTCGTTAGCATGTCGGCTCACTAGCAAAACAACACACACGTGTTATTCACGTTCACGATGCTCACACACGTGATCACTGACGCACGTCATAGTATTTTAACACACGTGAGCCCACATGTACACCGTCTGGGTTCGGAGTAACACACTTAAACACTGCAGAAACAGTATCAGTAACAGTAACAGGACTGCTATGATCTAACGAGAGTTTGTCAGTGTTGGCATGATGCGATGTGAACGCGCGTTTGCTTGCGTCATCAGCATCCGCGCGAGTCTCTCCGTGAAAGCGCTCGAGTGCGAGATTACCCGTGTGTAACTGACCTTGAGCAGCAGCAGGCCGTTCTCCACCTCCTCCATCTGTGTGCAGGGCTCGGCTTCGGGCAGGGTCTGCGACGGCATCTCTGGGGTTGAGGCGCAGATGGACATGTGCGACCGGTCTCAGATCACACGCGCGGAAGAGAAGGAACCGGAAGCGACGCGCGCGCGCGCATGCGCAGAGAGGACGTGCGCATCGACATGCGGATCTCGCGTAGGCGGAGCTGGGTTTACAGGGAACAGCATTTGATGACTAGTAATGAGAGGAACTTAATAAATGAGTGTATGGACGTAAAATAGAATAGCTGCTGATGAAGATTATTAAAATTAAAACCGCAAACGACTGAGGTGATCGTTAGAAAAAAGGTGGTGACCAATCAGAAGACACTTCCGCGTTGTATTTGACCTATCAGAAGCAGGCTTAGTGACAGGCCCCGCCCTCTGCAGGTTATGCTTGTGTTCATGTCTAGAGCTTTAATGCGGGGCTTTAACCCAACCGTGCCACGCTGTACGGAACGCCGGACGCGTCAAAACTCAAACGTTGCATTTGAAAATTAGTTTGTAATGAGCACAACCCGCCGCAGCACACTTCTGAAAAATAAATAGACAAATAAAATCTTATATAGAAAGATTTATATATCTTATATACAATCTCTTATATGTTTGTGTGTGTGTAAAGATTATATATATATATATATAAACGGGTTATTTTTTAATTCAACCATTGTATTACACATAGCTATTGGGTCACTATTTTTAACCCAACATTATTAAGCGAGTATATAGAAAGATAGATAGATAGATAGATAGATAGATAGATAGATAGATAGATAGATAGATAGATAGATAGATAGATAGATAGATATGCACACACACACAAATATTAAACACAAACATTTATATTAGATGTGATTAATCAATTTGACAGCACTATTTAACTTACATTAAATTTTGGTTTGTTTTTCACCAAACCAATCATAAACCCCCAGAACATGTGGGCATCGCATCGCGTGTAATCGCATCGGATCGTTCTGTGATACTTTTGCATCTTTTTTAAAGCTTGATGCCAGTCGCTATTCACTTCCATTATATGGTTTAGGCTGAACAATTCTTCGGGTGAAAAAGAGAGAAGGGAACACCACCAGGGTGAGTAAACGAGGAGGCGGAGCTTCAGATTCTAGAGAGCATGTGATTGGACAGAAGATGTGATGAGAAGCGGTGATGTCATAAAAATCCCTGATCCATTTAAGCGGAAGTGACCGACTGTAACTTTTAAATGCTTAGCTCATTAATGCGAATGTTGTCATTGTTTAGGAAGCTTATTCATAACCTTAAGGCGACATATTCATACTAAAAGCTAAAAAACGTACATCTTGATTTCAGGCGGCCTTTAAACTAGTCTTTCCTCCCTCTAGGATCATAGTTGGGGAAACAGCCTTAGTGGGAACGACATTGTAATATTGTAGTGCTTGTGTCTCTTGAATCCAGATGTTGAGAATATATTGCCATGCCTGATTATTTAATCAAGTACACAATATGAATACAAAATGACAAACGGGAAAATAAAAATCACCTTAAAAATACATGTGTACAAGGAGTATAAAAGCAAGTGTACTAAAGTCTAATATTTCTGGGACAGAATATAGTGCTGTGATGCGATCACCAGGGATATATATGATGATGATGTTGAGTTTGAGATGTTTAAGGGAAAGCAGGACCTGAATATAATGAATATCAGATTCATATATGGACGTTACAAGTACTAGTTTTTATTGTTGTACTGTTTAACAGAATACATGACATTAACAAACATAACATGTATTATATCATATTTGTGTATCACAACTATATCACACACTCATCTGTGACTGATAACAGAACTCTTCCTGATTGAAACAAGCATTTTCTGTAAAGCTGCTTTGAAACTAAATGTATTGTGAAAAGCGCTATATTTAAATTGAATTAATATGGACTAATATGGACAAATATAACTATCTGTATTTAGCACTTGTGATCAGATCACACAGACTGATGTTAAATATACATAATCACTGTATAAGATTGGTGTTTTCATTTGGAATATGTATTTGCAATGTGTGTCAGACGTTTAGGAAATGTTAATGTTAATGAGACACCAGTGTGTCCCTGAGCAAGACACTTAACCCCTAGTTGCTCCAGAGGCGTGCGACCTCTGACATATACAGCAATTGTAAGTCGCTTTGGATAAAAGTGTCGGCTAAATGAATAAATGTAAATGTATATCTGCCAATATAAAGATGTATATGATAGTGTATATGAGCAGTTGCCTTAAGCTGCATAATAAGTGTAATAAGTTCAGCGAGTGATAAATGTCTTCACAGTAAATAGCCAAGATTCAGTGTGTTTTCAGTTAATGTGAATTGAAGAATAGCAAAGTGCTTTCCTTTTTTTACACTGCAAAAAATAGATTTATATTATTTTAAATCAAGATAAGCAAAATAACTTCAGATATTAAGTCTTGTTTTATGAAAAATGTATCAAATCTTGAATAAATGTATTTTGATTTAAGAATGTTTAGATATTAGTACTGGAAAACAAGAACACTGATGGCTGTTTTATATTGTAGGTCTCAGTACAAAACACTGGTATTAGTAACACTAAAAAGAGATACTACATTCTAATGCCCATACTCTAGTAATTTCAAAGATCACAGTTGATTATCAGTGAAGTATCCTGGCTCCTCCTTGGCGTACATTAGGTGGATGTTCAGAGGATCTGGGTTTGTTAGGGTTAGGGTCACTCCGCTGACAGCAGTGTTTGGGTCACTCCGCTGACGGCAGGGTTAGGGTCACTCCGCTGACGGCAGGGTTAGGGTCACTCAGCTGACGGCTGGGTTAGGGTCACTCCACTGGCGGCAGTGTTAGGGTTTGGGTCACTCCGCTGGCTGCAGGGTTTGGGTCACTCCGCTGGGGGCAGGGTTAGGGTCACTCCGCTGGGGGCAGTGTTAGGGTTAGGGTCACTCCGCTGACGGCAGGGTTAGGGTCACTCCGCTGGCGGCAGTGTTAGGGTTTGGGTCACTCCGCTGGCTGCAGGGTTTGGGTCACTCCGCTGGGGGCAGTGTTAGGGTTAGGGTCACTCCGCTGACGGCAGGGTTAGGGTCACTCCGCTGGCGGCAGTGTTAGGGTTTGGGTCACTCCGCTGGCTGCAGGGTTTGGGTCACTCCGCTGGGGGCAGGGTTAGGGTTAGGGTCACTCCGCTGGCGGCAGGGTTTGGGTCACTCCGCTGGGGGCAGTGTTAGGGTTAGGGTCACTCCGCTGGTGGCAGGGTTAGGGTTAGGGTCACTCCGCTGGGGGCAGTGATAGGGTTAGGGTCACTCCGCTGGCGGCAGGGTTTGGGTCACTCTGCTGGGGGCAAAGTTAGGGTTAGGGTCACTCCGCTGACAGCAGTGTTTGGGTCACTCCGCTGACGGCAGGGTTAGGGTCACTCCGCTGACGGCAGGGTTAGGGTCACTCAGCTGACGGCTGGGTTAGGGTCACTCCACTGGCGGCAGTGTTAGGGTTTGGGTCACTCCGCTGGCTGCAGGGTTTGGGTCACTCCGCTGGGGGCAGGGTTAGGGTCACTCCGCTGGGGGCAGTGTTAGGGTTAGGGTCACTCCGCTGACGGCAGGGTTAGGGTCACTCCGCTGGCGGCAGTGTTAGGGTTTGGGTCACTCCGCTGGCTGCAGGGTTTGGGTCACTCCGCTGGGGGCAGTGTTAGGGTTAGGGTCACTCCGCTGACGGCAGGGTTAGGGTCACTCCGCTGGCGGCAGTGTTAGGGTTTGGGTCACTCCGCTGGCTGCAGGGTTTGGGTCACTCCGCTGGGGGCAGGGTTAGGGTTAGGGTCACTCCGCTGGCGGCAGGGTTTGGGTCACTCCGCTGGGGGCAGTGTTAGGGTTAGGGTCACTCCGCTGGCGGCAGGGTTAGGGTTAGGGTCACTCCGCTGGGGGCAGTGATAGGGTTAGGGTCACTCCGCTGGCGGCAGGGTTTGGGTCACTCTGCTGGGGGCAAAGTTAGGGTTAGGGTGACTCCGCTGGGGGCAGTGTTAGGGTTAGGGTCAATCCGCTGGGGGCAGTGTTAGGGTTAGGGTCACTCCGCTGGCGGCAGGGTTAGGGTTAGGGTCACTCCGCTGGCGGCAGGGTTTGGGTCACTCCGCTGGGGGCAAAGTTAGGGTTAGGGTTAGGGTCACTCCGCTGGCGGCAGGGTTTGGGTCACTCCGCTGGCGGCAGGGTTTGGGTCACTCCGCTGGGGGCAAAGTTAGGGTTAGGGTGACTCCGCTGGGGGCAGTGCTAGGGTTAGGGTCACTCCGCTGGGGGCAGTGTTAGGGTTAGGGTCACTCCGCTGGCGGCAGGGTTAGGGTTAGGGTCACTCCGCTGGCGGCAGGGTTTGGGTCACTCCGCTGGGGGCAAAGTTAGGGTTAGGGTTAGGGTCACTCCGCTGGCGGCAGGGTTTGGGTCACTCAGCTGGGGGCAGGGTTAGGGTTAGGGTCACTCCGCTGATGGCTGGGTTAGGATCACTCCGCTGGCGGCAGGGTTAGGGTCACTCTGCTGGGGGCAGTGTTAGGGTTTGGGTCACTCCGCTGACGGCTGGGTTAGGATCATTCCACTGGCGGCAGGGTTAGGGTCACTCCGCTGACGGCAGGGTTAGGGTCACTCCGCTGACGGCTGGGTTAGGATCATTCCACTGGCGGCAGGGTTAGGGTCACTCCGCTGACGGCAGGGTTTGGGTCACTCCGCTGACGGCTGGGTTAGGATCATTCCACTGGCGGCAGGGTTAGGGTCACTCCGCTGATGGCTGGGTTAGGATCACTCCGCTGGCGGCAGGGTTAGGGTCACTCCGCTGGGGGCAGTGTTAGGGTTTGGGTCACTCCGCTGACGGCTGGGTTAGGATCATTCCACTGGCGGCAGGGTTAGGGTCACTCCGCTGACGGCAGGGTTAGGGTCACTCCGCTGACGGCTGGGTTAGGATCATTCCACTGGCGGCAGGGTTAGGGTCACTCCGCTGACGGCAGGGTTTGGGTCACTCCGCTGACGGCTGGGTTAGGATCATTCCACTGGCGGCAGGGTTAGGGTCACTCCGCTGGCGGCAGGGTTAGGATCATTCCACTGGCGGCAGGGTTAGGATCATTCCGCTGGCGGCAGGGTTAGGATCATTCCACTGACGGCAGGGTTAGGATCATTCCACTGGCGGCAGGGTTAGGATCATTCCACTGGCGGCAGGGTTAGGGTCACTCCGCTGACGGCAGAGTTAGGGTCACTCCGCTGGCGGCAGGGTTTGGATCATTCCACTGGCGGCAGGGTTAGGATCATTCCGCTGGCGGCAGGGTTAGGATCATTCCACTGGCGGCAGGGTTAGGATCATTCCACTGGCGGCAGGGTTAGGATCATTCCACTGGCGGCAGGGTTAGGGTCACTCCGCTGACGGCAGGGTTTGGGTCCCTCCGCTGGCTGCAGGGTTTGGGTCACTCCGCTGGCGGCAGGGTTTGGGTCACTCCGCTGGGGGCAAAGTTAGGGTTAGGGTTAGGGTCACTCCGCTGGCGGCAGGGTTTGGGTCACTCAGCTGGGGGCAGGGTTAGGGTTAGGGTCACTCCGCTGATGGCTGGGTTAGGATCACTCCGCTGGCGGCAGGGTTAGGGTCACTCTGCTGGGGGCAGTGTTAGGGTTTGGGTCACTCCGCTGACGGCTGGGTTAGGATCATTCCACTGGCGGCAGGGTTAGGGTCACTCCGCTGACGGCAGGGTTAGGGTCACTCCGCTGACGGCTGGGTTAGGATCATTCCACTGGCGGCAGGGTTAGGGTCACTCCGCTGACGGCAGGGTTTGGGTCACTCCGCTGACGGCTGGGTTAGGATCATTCCACTGGCGGCAGGGTTAGGGTCACTCCGCTGATGGCTGGGTTAGGATCACTCCGCTGGCGGCAGGGTTAGGGTCACTCCGCTGGGGGCAGTGTTAGGGTTTGGGTCACTCCGCTGACGGCTGGGTTAGGATCATTCCACTGGCGGCAGGGTTAGGGTCACTCCGCTGACGGCAGGGTTAGGGTCACTCCGCTGACGGCTGGGTTAGGATCATTCCACTGGCGGCAGGGTTAGGGTCACTCCGCTGACGGCAGGGTTTGGGTCACTCCGCTGACGGCTGGGTTAGGATCATTCCACTGGCGGCAGGGTTAGGGTCACTCCCCTGGCGGCAGGGTTAGGATCATTCCACTGGCGGCAGGGTTAGGATCATTCCGCTGGCGGCAGGGTTAGGATCATTCCACTGACGGCAGGGTTAGGATCATTCCACTGGCGGCAGGGTTAGGATCATTCCACTGGCGGCAGGGTTAGGGTCACTCCGCTGACGGCAGAGTTAGGGTCACTCCGCTGGCGGCAGGGTTTGGATCATTCCACTGGCGGCAGGGTTAGGATCATTCCGCTGGCGGCAGGGTTAGGATCATTCCACTGGCGGCAGGGTTAGGATCATTCCACTGGCGGCAGGGTTAGGATCATTCCACTGGCGGCAGGGTTAGGGTCACTCCGCTGACGGCAGGGTTTGGGTCCCTCCGCTGGCTGCAGGGTTTGGGTCACTCCGCTGGCGGCAGGGTTAGGGTCACTCCGCCTTACGGCAGGGTTAGGGTCACTCCGCTGGCGGCAGGGTTAGGATCATTCCACTGGCGGCAGGGTTAGGGTCACTCCGCTGACGGCAGGGTTTGGGTCACTCCGCTGGCTGCAGGGTTTGGGTCACTCCGCTGGGGGCAGGGTTAGGGTTAGGGTCACTCCGCTGGCGGCAGGGTTAGGGTCACTCCGCTGGGGGCAGTGTTAGGGTTTGGGTCACTCCGCTGACGGCTGGGTTAGGATCATTCCGCTGGCGGCAGGGTTAGGGTCACTCCGCTGGCGGCAGGGTTAGGGTCACTCTGCTGGCGGCAGTGTTAGGGTTTGGGTCACTCCGCTGGGGGCAGGGATAGGGTTAGGGTTACTCTGCTGACAGCTTGGTTACGGTAGGGTCACTCCGCTGATGGCTGGGTTAGGGTCACTCCGCTGACAGCAGGGTTAGGGTAGGGTCACTCCGCTGAGGGCAGGTTCCTCATCACAACAACAGCCTGCAGAGACCAGGAGATGATCCATAAACATTATGAAATTATGAATAGTGTCAAGAAAACGTACAGCTAGCCGGTCACTATGGCAGAATAAACCCGACAGTGTGATCACGATACATTATATTACTTATTACATGACTGCTTAGCAAAAAAAATTATAAATAAAAATAAAATGGACGTGAAATATTGATTTGAGTTTAAATTATTTATTAGTTTTAGTTTACTTACTTAGAACAGAACACAAGAACAGCTATGTAGGAAACAAAGGTTTCCCAGCTGAACTATTGTTTGATGAATACTGTGATTCAAATATTCCAGTGTTGTGTATAATATTATAAAGTACACATTGCATTAATGTAAAGGAAAGGAATGTTGATTTACACTCTATAGTTCACCTCTTAATGCAGTCTTTGTAAATTAACTAAATTAATTTATGGTTAATTTATATAATTTATGACAGAAGGAAAGCTGTGTAAGTAAGAGGACCTGAGTTCTGCTGTGGTGTTAGACAGAAGGAAGGCTGTGTGAGTGAGAGGACCTGAGTTCTGCTGTGGTGTTAGACAGAAGGAAGGCTGTGTGAGTAAGAGGACCTGAGTTCTGCTGTGGTGTTAGACAGAAGTAAGGCTGTGTGTGTAAGAGGACCTGAGTTCCGCTGTGGTGTTAGACAGAAGGAAGGCTGTGTGAGTGAGAGGACCTGAGTTCTGCTGTGGTGTTAGACAGAAGTAAGGCTGTGTGAGTAAGAGGACCTGAGTTCTGCTGTAGTGTTAGACAGAAGTAAGGCTGTGTGAGTGAGAGGACCTGAGTTCTGCTGTGGTGTTAGACAGAAGTAAGGCTGTGTGAGTGAGAGGACCTGCGTTCTGCTGTGGTGTTAGACAGAAGGAAGGCTGTGTGAGTAAGAGGACCTGAGTTCTGCTGTGGTGTTAGACAGAAGTAAGGCTGTGTGAGTAAGATGACCTGAGTTCTGCTGTGGTGTTAGACAGAAGTAAGGCTGTGTGAGTAAGAGGACCTGAGTTCTGCTGTGGTGTTAGACAGAAGTAAGGCTGTGTGAGTGAGAGGACCTGAGTTCTGCTGTGGTGTTAGACAGAAGTAAGGCTGTGTGAGTGAGAGGACCTGAGTTCTGCTGTGGTGTTAGACAGAAGTAAGGCTGTGTGAGTGAGAGGACATGAGTTTTGCTGTGGTGTTAGACAGAAGTAAGGCTGTGTGAGTAAGAGGGCCTGAGTTCTGCTGTGGTGTTAGACAGAAGTAAGGCTGTGTGAGTAAGAGGACCTGAGTTCTGCTGTGGTGTTAGACAGAAGTAAGGCTTTGTGAGTAAGAGGACCTGAGTTCTGCTGTGGTGTTAGACAGAAGTAAGGCTGTGTGAGTAAGAGGACCTGAGTTCTGCTGTGGTGTTAGACAGAAGTAAGGCTGTGTGAGTGAGGAAGTAAGGCTGTGTGAGTGAGAGGACCTGAGTTCTGCTGTGGTGTTAGACAGAAGGAAGGCTGTGCGAGTAAGAGGACCTGAGTTCTGCTGTGGTATTAGACAGAAGTAAGGCTGTGTGAGTAAGAGGACCTGAGTTCTGCTGTGGTGTTAGACAGAAGTAAGGCTGTGTGAGTAAGAGGACCTGAGTTCTGCTGTGGTGTTAGATAGAAGTAAGGCTGTGTGAGTAAGAGGACCTGAGTTCTGCTGTGGTGTTAGATAGAAGTAAGGCTGTGTGAGTAAGAGGACCTGAGTTCTGCTGTGGTGTTAGACAGAAGTAAAGCTGTGTGAGTAAGAGGACCTGAGTTCTGCTGTGGTGTTAGACAGAATTAAGGCTGTGTGAGTGAGAGGACCTGAGTTCTGCTGTGGTGTTAGACAGAAGTAAGGCTGTGTGAGTGAGAGGACCTGCGTTCTGCTGTGGTGTTAGATAGAAGTAAGGCTGTGTGTGTGAGATGACCTGAGTTCTGCTGTGGTGTTAGACAGAAGTAAGGCTGTGTGTGTGAGATGACCTGAGTTCTGCTGTGGTGTTAGACAGAATTAAGGCTGTGTGTGTGAGATGACCTGAGTTCTGCTGTGGTGTTAGACAGAAGTAAGGCTGTGTGAGTGAGAGGACCTGAGTTCTGCTGTCGTGTTAGACAGAAGTAAGGCTGTGTGAGTAAGAGGACCTGAGTTCTGCTGTGGTGTTAGACAGAAGTAAGGCTGTGTGAGTAAGAGGACCTGAGTTCTGCTGTGGTGTTAGACAGAAGTAAGGCTGTGTGAGTAAGAGGGCCTGAGTTCTGCTGTGGTGTTAGACAGAAGTAAGGCTGTGTGAGTAAGAGGACCTGACTTCTGCCGTGGTGTTAGACAGAAGTAAGGCTGTGTGAGTAAGATGACCTGAGTTCTGCTGTGGTGTTAGACAGAAGTAAGGCTGTGTGAGTAAGAGGGCCTGAGTTCTGCTGTGGTGTTAGACAGAAGTAAGGCTGTGTGAGTGAGAGGACCTGAGTTTTGCTGTGGTGTTAGACAGAAGTAAGGCTGTGTGAGTAAGAGGACCTGAGTTCTGCCGTGGTGTTAGACAGAAGTAAGGCTGTGTGAGTAAGATGACCTGAGTTCTGCTGTGGTGTTAGACAGAAGTAAGGCTGTGTGAGTAAGAGGGCCTGAGTTCTGCTGTGGTGTTAGACAGAAGTAAGGCTGTGTGAGTAAGAGGACCTGAGTTCTGCCGTGGTGTTAGACAGAAGTAAGGCTGTGTGAGTAAGAGGACCTGAGTTCTGCTGTGGTGTTAGACAGAAGTAAGGCTGTGTGTGTGAGAGGACCTGAGTTCTGCTGGATCGTAGCGCTGCCCGAGCGAAGAACGTCATGGTTATAAGCAGACTCCCTCCTATCAAGCTGTGGCAGAAGAACACTCGCTCTACTTTTTCGATGGCCATCTGTGAAAAAGAAAAGGGAGTTTCAGTTCATATAGTAACTTGCACATGTATAATCGCTCATTCATTAAACTCTTAAAAATAAAGGTTGCAAAAAGGAGTTTTCACAGCAATGTGATAGAAGAATATTCTGCAATAGATAACAAGGAGGGATACCCCTCAGGTAGTCTACCTCTGCTTGGCAAGATCTTGAACACGGGCCATGCTATAGAGGCCTATAAAGCACCCATCAAAGGGGAGAATACATCCCCACTTCAAGACCCAACAGTAGTTAGGGAGGGAGGTAAACAAAGCAGTGGGAATCTATAATTCTGTTTATCCTGCATCAACCCTAAGTGGACACCTACCAAGCAACCCATCCACAGGGGATTGTACATCCCCTATGTAAGAGTCTAAAGTAGAATATAGCTCAACTCTGGAAAAATACTTTTAGGATATCAGAGCAGAGAAAGAGAGACGGCAAACCTCCGCTCACAGCCACTGAGCTCGGGGGTGAAGGGGGGTGTCCTCAGACATATAGCGATCCTATAACCTAATCTGAAACGATCTTTACTTTATCTTTATCTTTACTAGTGGGTTGCCATGATCTTCACTTTAGAATAGTGTTGCAAATAATTAGTAATTCCTTCTGAAGGATTTGGTAATATGTGACTAATTGCTCTTAGGTTACCATAATCTTTTCTTTAGAATCAATTGTACATTGTGCATTACTCTCATTAATTATGAACCTGTAAATACTACTTATTAGTAATCCTCTGGGAGGTATGAAAAAAATAGTAGTTTTTTTAACTGAGCGCTATTACTGTAACGTGATGCAGTTGAATTAAAGATGAGGCAGGATCCAACTGCAGCACACGCTTTAATTAACAAACTTTACAACAGGCAAGACTAGATACAGGACTCGGGAACAGGAACAAACAACATGACGTTAAACATTCGACAAGAACTCACAAAGACCAGGCTGAAACACAGGGCTTAAATAATCAGGGACACACGAGCTACATAGGATAACAAGGGGGCATGGTAAATGGGAAACACCTGGGAAAACTAATGACAAGACAGGGAACCACTAAACATGACAGGACACAAAACCACATCGTAACATAGCCCCCCCCATGGGCGGCTCCTGACGCCCATAAAAACAGCAAAAAAAAAAGTTCAGGAGGGCGGTAAAGCGGAGGCAGTCTTGGGGGAGGGACAGAGGGCCAGGCCCGTGCAGGGGAACGGGACCAGGAGGTAGCCAAGGCGGGCCTGGGCCGCAGAGCGTGGAAGGACCAGACTGGGCTGGTGACCAGGGCGGAGCCGGACGAGGTGAAGGCCAGGGCGGAGCAGGACGAGGCGAAGGCCAGGGCGGAGCAGGACGAGGCGAACGCACCGACAAGGTCCATGTCAGCGCTGCCTCCATGACCCTTTCGTGGGACCTCCTACTGCCCCCCCCCCAAAAAAAATACTTGGGAGAACCTAGGGGAACAACCTCCAGGCTGGCAACGGACTCTGGGACAGTCTCATGGAGCTCGAGAGACATTGGCAGGGCGAGGCGCAGAGGTGGGGCCGGCAGGGTGAGGTGCAGAGGCGGGGCCGGCAGGGCGAGGCGCAGAGGCGGGGCCGGCAGGGCGAGGATTATGGGAACGCCCACTGTACGGGACCGATCTAAACCAAACGAGTCCTCCTTCTCCTCCTGCGACGGCGAGTCACTGGGCTTGATACTCTCACTTGGCTAGATTCACTCACTTGGTTAGATTCGGCATTTGACTCATTTGACTCGGCTCTTGACTTGACTCACTTGACTTGGCACTTGACTCACTTGACTTGGCACTTGACTCACTTGACTTGGCACTTGACTCACTTGACTTGGCACTTGACTCGGCACTTGACTTG
Source organism: Rhinichthys osculus (assembly GCA_029959095.1). Classification (NCBI taxonomy): domain Eukaryota; kingdom Metazoa; phylum Chordata; class Actinopteri; order Cypriniformes; family Leuciscidae; genus Rhinichthys; species Rhinichthys osculus. The sequence goes on along the minus strand of JARWKJ010000001.1, from coordinate 39,653,080 downwards.
GCACTTGACTTGGCACTTGACTCACTTGACTTTGCACTTGACTTTGCACTTGACTCACTTGACTTGGCACTTGACTCACTTGGCTTGGCACTTGACTCACTTGACTTGGCACTTGACTCACTTGATTCACTTGACACGGCACTTGATTCACTTGACTCACTTGATTCACTTGACTCACTTGATTCACTTGACTCGGCACTCGGCTCACTTGACTCGGCACTCGGCTCACTTGACTCGGCACTCGGCTCACTTGACTCGGCACTCGGCTCACTTGACTCGGCACTTGGCTCACTTGACTCGGCACTCGGCTCACTTGACTCGGCACTCGGCTCACTCGGCTCACTTGACTCGGCACTCAGCTCACTTGACTCGGCACTCGGCTCACTCGGCTCACTTGACTCGGCACTCGGCTCACTTGACTCGGCTCTCGGCTCACTTGACTCGGTACTCGGCTCACTTGACTCGGCACTCGGCTCACTTGACTCGGCAGTCGGCCCACTTGACTCGGCACTCGGCCCACTTGACTCACTTGATTCACTTGACTCGGCACTCGGCTCACTTGACTCGGCACTCGGCTCACTTGACTCGGCACTCGGCTCACTTGACTCGGCACTCGGCTCACTTGACTCGGCACTTGGCTCACTTGACTCGGCACTCGGCTCACTTGACTCGGCACTCGGCTCACTCGGCTCACTTGACTCGGCACTCGGCTCACTTGACTCGGCACTCGGCTCACTCGGCTCACTTGACTCGGCACTCGGCTCACTTTACTCGGCTCTCGGCTCACTTGACTCGGTACTCGGCTCACTTGACTCGGCACTCGGCTCACTTGACTCGGCAGTCGGCCCACTTGACTCGGCACTCGGCCCACTTGACTCGGCACTCGACTCACTTGACTCGGGACTTGACTCACTTGACTCACTTGTCTCGGGACTTGACTCACTTGACTCGGCGCTTGACTCACTTGACTCGGGTTCGTCGAGGCAGAAGTGACGTGCGGGTTCGGCTGAGCGGACGAGAAGCGCGGGTTTGCCGAGCGCGGTCTCGGCAGGGCTGGGGTGAAGCGCGGGTTCGACATGGTGGGACCCTGGAATTATGGTCTTCCTGGCAGCACGCGCAGACCTCATAGGAGGATCAGCCACGCTGGAGATCGGTCCCGTACGGCCATAGACCGATCCGGTGGCTGGTTTGATTGCTGGCAAGACGTGGAGCGTGGTCTGAGGGGATACTGCAGGTTCAGGGTGCTTCTCCTCCTTGCCCACAGTAAACGGGGAACCGCTCCACAACAGAGCCAGGTCAACGTACCTTTCCAAAGACCCGTGCGGACCAGGTTCGGGCATCCGGGACCGGAGTGGTTCAGACAAACCCCCGCGGAAGAAGATCTTCAAGCCGTGGGTGTTCATTTGCGCGAGATATGCCAGCTCGAGGAATTCTGCGACATAATCCTCGATAGCGCGATTCTCCTGGCGAAGACGGAAGATCTGGACATCAGGACTCCAGGTCGGCATGGCTGCTGGATCACGATACGGTGAGTTCTTCTGTAACGTGATGCGGTTGAATTACAGATGAGGCAGGATCCAACTGCAGCACACGCTTTAATTAACAAACTTTACAACAGGCAAGACTAGATACAGGACTCGGAAACAGGTACAACCAACATGACGTTAAACATTCGACAAGAACTCACAAAGACCAGGCTGAAACACAGGGCTTAAATAGTCAGGGACACACGAGCTAGATAGGATAACAAGGGGGCGTGGTAAATGGGAAACACCAGGGAAAACTAATGACAAGACAGGGAACCACTAAACATGACAGGACACAAAACCACTTCGTAACATTTACTTACCAATTCAGAGTTTCTTGTTAGTTAATTGTAGTTACTAGAATGTTAATATGGTGTTACTCATTTGATCCTGTGTAGTTATTCATTAATGACAGGGTAGTATTAAATCAATAAAAACCCTCACATAATGTTGGTCGAGATGTTGTCTCTCCTCCGCTGTTTGATTTTCAGTCAAATGATTCCAATATGTGTCATGGATCCCAGTGATGGCTCTGGCAAACCCCACGCAAGCGCAGAACACTCCAATGGTGGAGATGATACTCAAAGCAAGGCTGGCTGTGATCTGGGAGCAGTCAGTTCAGAAAACATCAACGCGAAAACAAAATATCAAACACATTTAAGAATATTAAAGGATTAGTTCACCTCAAAATGAAAATTTCCTAATAATTTACTCACCCCAATGCCATCCAAGATATCCATGCCTTTCTTTCCTCAGTGGAAGAGAAAATAAGTTTTTCAGGAAAACATTTCTGGATTTTTCTTCGAATAATGGACTTCAATGGCAACCAACGTTTTGAATTCCAAATCAATGCAGTTTCAAAGGTCTTTGAAGTGCTTCAACGGGCTTTGCACGATCGCAGCTGAGGAAGAGGGTCTTATCTAGCCAAACGATAGGTAATTCCCCCCCCCAAAAAAACCTTTTTAACTACAATTGTTCGGATTGAGCTGATCTGCAACGCGCCGGGAACTACGTCATCACGTTGAAAGGTATCTTGGATGGCATTGGGGTGAGTAAATTATTAGGAAATTTTCATTTTGAGGTGACCTAATCCTTTAATATTACACTTTAAATAGAGAAAATTGTATAGTTTGGACACATGCATTCTCAAAATTATTGATGAGTACAAACAGTGAAACACAAAGGTTAAACAGACACTTACGATCTTTTTGGAGGGGTTGCGTTCACACAGTATATACAAAACGCCACAGATAAAGAACTGCGAAAAAGGTAAGACATTTAGTATTCAACTGTTGCTAAATACTCATCATAATACACACAGATTCACACAGTTCATCTTTTAATGTGAATTAATTACTTAAAGTGCATGAATCATGAATTCAAAACAGTAACATATAAAATGTAGATAACACGTTTATATTCGCACTGTTTTTTCAGGATCTCAGGTTTACACATTTTGCATTTGAATTAGATAAATTGTTTAGATGTTTGATGTGTGATGCATAAGAATTTGAATGAATGTTTATACTTTTTTTTTTAAATTGGTTAACGTTTGTTAAATGACTGAAACCTTTTTGCATTTTGCAAATTGTTGTGAGTGAAGTGGTATTTTTACTAAAGTGATATGATATGCCATTTCAGTTAAATTGTAAAATGAACTAAAATGAATGAAAAGGGCATGATACTTGCCTACTAAATTTAAAGGACAAAAATAAATAAAAAAATGGTTCAATACAAGTTGTAGCTGATGTAGCAGATTTGCATTTGGACAGTTGTAAAAGTAATATTACGATTAGAACATTTTAGACTTTTATGAGTGGAATAATCTCATAATTAATCTGTAGACCAGTGATTTTCAAATGTGGGGATCCAATCCAATGATTTAGTTTTGGAACATAAGGCTAGTTTTGCAGAGGTGTAGTTCATTAGTGTAGTTGGTTGTGGCCTTAGAAGTTTTCTTAGAAGTAATGAAAGAACAAAAACATGCTCATATAGTCACAAGAGCACATACCAGGATGGCGAGCCAGAAGGGGGTGTACATGTCTGCGGAGGTCATCGCATCTGACTGCACATTCATGGCGATCCCAAACATGATCAGGCATACGGCCATCATCACCAGCACAATCTTACACCGGACATGTGGAAACGGACAATCACATGTGAAACGTCTCTCAGAAAACCGCTTCTTAGGGGGGGGGGGTAACACTTAATTATTGGTAACACTTTATTTTGATGGTCCCTTTTGAACACTCAGTTGATTATAAGTAACTTTGCAACTATATGTAAACTAACTCTCATTAGAGTATTAGTCGACTTTCTGCTTAATATCTGCAAACTCTTTATTGTGATACTCCCCAACAGATATTCTACTGACTCTAAGTAACTTTGCAACTACATGTCAACTTATTCTACTAACCCTACCAGTCTACTAATACTCTACTAATACTCTGAGAACTAGTAGACATGTAGGTGCAACTTTACTTATAGTCAACAGAATGTGTATAAAAATAAAGTGAAATCGTGAAATTTAGTGAGTATTTGCTTAAAACAAGGAAAAATATCTGCGAGTGGAGTCAGAAAAATAATATTGACTCCCCTTTGAATTAGGTTTATTTATTTGGATGAGTCCTGATTGATCTGTGCTTGAATAGTTTTCTTAATCTGACAGGATGGTGTTGTGTGTCTCACTCCGATACACTTGGGTTGTCCTTTGAGGAAGCGGTGCACAGGTTTACTGCCGCCCGTCACCACACTGATCGGCTCCGACGCTCCTGTGGCTGCTGGACCCTCCACCATCACTGCAGCACAGTTACAATCACAGCTTTACTCAAGGCCTTTCCTCAACTGGACCCTCCACCATCACTGCAGCACAGTTACAATCACAGCTTTACTCAAGGCCTTTCCTCAACTGGACCCTCCACCATCACTGCAGCAAAGTTACAATCACAGCTTTACTCAAGGCCTTTCCACAGCTGGACCCTCCACCATTACTGCAGCACAGTTATAATCACAGCTTTACTCAAGGCCTTTCCACAACTGGACCCTCCACCATCACTGCAGCACAGTTATAATCACAGCTTTACTCAAGGCCTTTCCACAACTGGACCCTCCACCATTACTGCAGCACAGTTATAATCACAGCTTTACTTAAGGCCTTTCCACAACTGGACCCTCCACCATCACTGCAGCACAGTTATATTCACAGCTTTACTCAAGGCCTTTCCACAACTGGACCCTCCACCATCACTGCAGCACAGTTATATTCACAGCTTTACTCAAGGCCTTTCCACAACTGGACCCTCCACCATCACTGCTGCACAGTTATAATCACAGCTTTACTCAAGGCCTTTCCACAACTGGACCCTCCACCATCACTGCAGCACAGTTATAATCACAGCTTTACTCAAGGCCTTTCCTCAACTGGACCCTCCACCATCACTGCAGCACAGTTATAATCACAGCTTTACTCAAGGCCTTTCCACAACTGGACCCTCCACCATTACTGCAGCACAGTTATAATCACAGCTTTACTTAAGGCCTTTCCACAACTGGACCTTCCACCATCACTGCAGCACAGTTATATTCACAGCTTTACTCAAGGCCTTTCCACAACTGGACCATTCACCATCACTGCAGCACAGTTATATTCACAGCTTTACTCAAGGCCTTTCCACAACTGGACCCTCCACCATCACTGCAGCACAGTTATAATCACAGCTTTACTCAAGGCCTTTCCACAACTGGACCCTCCACCATCACTGCAGCACAGTTATATTCACAGCTTTACTCAAGGCCTTTCCTCAACTGGACCCTCCACCATCACTGCAGCACAGTTATAATCACAGCTTTACTCAAGGCCTTTCCACAGCTGGACCCGCCACCATCACTGCAGCACAGTTATAATCACAGCTTTACTCAAGGCCTTTCCACAACTGGACCCTCCACCATCACTGCAGCACAGTTATAATCACAGCTTTACTCAAGGCCTTTCCACAGCTGGACCCTCCACCATCACTGCAGCACAGGTACAATCACAGCTTTACTCAAGGCCTTTCCTCAACTGGACCCTCCACCATCACTGCAGCACAGTTATAATCACAGCTTTACTCAAGGCCTTTCCTCAACTGGACCCTCCACCATCACTGCAGCACAGTTATAATCACAGCTTTACTCAAGGCCTTTCCACAACTGGACCCTCCACCATCACTGCAGCACAGTTATAATCACAGCTTTACTCAAGGCCTTTCCACAGCTGGACCCGCCACCATCACTGCAGCACAGGTACAATCACAGCTTTACTCAAGGCCTTTCCTCAACTGGACCCTCCACCATCACTGCAGCACAGTTATAATCACAGCTTTACTCAAGGACTTTCCACAACTGGACCCTCCACCATCACTGCAGCACAGTTACAATCACAGCTTTACTCAAGGCCTTTCCTCAACTGGACCCTCCACCATCACTGCAGCACAGTTATAATCACAGCTTTACTCAAGGCCTTTCCTCAACTGGACCCTCCACCATCACTGCAGCACAGTTATAATCACAGCTTTACTCAAGGCCTTTCCACAACTGGACCCTCCACCATCACTGCAGCACAGTTATAATCACAGCTTTACTCAAGGCCTTTCCACAACTGGACCCTCCACCATCACTGCAGCACAGTTACAATCACAGCTTTACTCAAGGCCTTGCCTCAACTGGACCCTCCACCATCACTGCAGCACAGTTACAATCACAGCTTTACTCAAGGCCTTTCCTCAACTGGACCCTCCACCATCACTGCAGCACAGTTATAATCACAGCTTTACTCAAGGCCTTTCCTCAACTGGACCCTCCACCATCACTGCAGCACAGTTATAATCACAGCTTTACTCAAGGCCTTTCCACAGCTGGACCCTCCACCATCACTGCAGCACAGTTATATTCACAGCTTTACTCAAAGCCTTTCCACAACTGGACCCTCCATCATCACTGCAGCACAGTTACAATCACAGCTTTACTCAAGAACTTTCCTCAACTGGACCCTCCACCATCACTGCAGCACAGTTACAATCACAGCTTTACTCAAGGCCTTTCCTCAACTGGACCCTCCACCATCACTGCAGCACAGTTATAATCACAGCTTTACTCAAGGCCTTTCCTCAACTGGACCATCCACCATCACTGCAGCACAGTTATAATCACAGCTTTACTCAAGGCCTTTCCACAGCTGGACCCTCCACCATCACTGCTGCACAGTTACAATCACAGCTTTACTCAAGGCCTTTCCTCAACTGGACCCTCCACCATCACTGCAGCACAGTTACAATCACAGCTTTACTCAAGGCCTTTGCTCAACTGGACCCTCCACCATCACTGCAGCACAGTTATAATCACAGCTTTACTCAAGGCCTTTCCACAGCTGGACCCTCCACCATCACTGCAGCACAGTTACAATCACAGCTTTACTCAAGGCCTTTCCTCAACTGGACCCTCCACCATCACTGCAGCACAGTTATAATCACAGCTTTACTCAAGGCCTTTCCTCAACTGGACCCTCCACCATCACTGCAGCACAGTTATAATCACAGCTTTACTCAAGGCCTTTCCTCAACTGGACCCTCCACCATCACTGCAGCACAGTTATAATCACAGCTTTACTCAAGGCCTTTCCTCAACTGGACCCTCCACCATCACTGCAGCACAGTTATAATCACAGCTTTACTCAAGGCCTTTCCTCAACTGGACCCTCCACCATCACTGCAGCACAGTTATATTCACAGCTTTATTCAAGGCCTTTCCTCAACTGGACCCTCCACCATCACTGCAGCACAGTTATATTCACAGCTTTACTCAAGGCCTTTCCTCAACTGGACCCTCCACCATCACTGCAGCACAGATATAATCACAGCTTTACTCAAGGCCTTTCCTCAATTGGACCCTCCACCATCACTGCAGCACAGTTATAATCACAGCTTTACTCAAGGCCTTTCCACAACTGGACCCTCCACCATCACTGCAGCACAGTTATAATCACAGCTTTACTCAAGGCCTTTCCACAGCTGGACCCTCCACCATCACTGCAGCACAGTTACAATCACAGCTTTACTCAAGGCCTTTCCTCAACTGGACCCTCCACCATCACTGCAGCACAGTTATAATCACAGCTTTACTCAAGGCCTTTCCTCAACTGGACCCTCCACCATCACTGCAGCACAGTTATAATCACAGCTTTACTCAAGGCCTTTCCTTAACTGGACCCTCCACCATCACTGCAGCACAGTTATATTCACAGCTTTACTCAAGGCCTTTCCTCAACTGGACCCTCCACCATCACTGCAGCAAAGATATAATCACAGCTTTACTCAAGGCCTTTCCTCAATTGGACCCTCCACCATCACTGCAGCACAGTTATAATCACAGCTTTACTCAAGGCCTTTCCACAACTGGACCCTCCACCATCACTGCAGCACAGATATAATCACAGCTTTACTCAAGGCCTTTCCACAGCTGGACCCTCCACCATCACTGCAGCACAGATATAATCACAGCTTTACTCAAGGCCTTTCCTCAACTGGACCCTCCACCATCACTGCAGCACAGTTATAATCACAGCTTTACTCAAGGCCTTTCCTCAACTGGACCCTCCACCATCACTGCAGCACAGTTATATTCACAGCTTTACTCAAGGCCTTTCCTCAACTGGACCCTCCACCATCACTGCAGCACAGATATAATCACAGCTTTACTCAAGGCCTTTCCTCAATTGGACCCTCCACCATCACTGCAGCACAGTTATAATCACAGCTTTACTCAAGGCCTTTCCACAACTGGACCCTCCACCATCACTGCAGCACAGATATAATCACAGCTTTACTCAAGGCCTTTCCACAGCTGGACCCTCCACCATCACTGCAGCACAGTTATATTCACAGCTTTACTCAAGGCCTTTCCTCAACTGGACCCTCCACCATCACTGCAGCACAGATATAATCACAGCTTTACTCAAGGCCTTTCCTCAATTGGACCCTCCACCATCACTGCAGCACAGTTATAATCACAGCTTTACTCAAGGCCTTTCCACAACTGGACCCTCCACCATCACTGCAGCACAGATATAATCACAGCTTTACTCAAGGCCTTTCCTCAATTGGACCCTCCACCATCACTGCAGCACAGTTACAATCACAGCTTTACTCAAGGCCTTTCCTCAATTGGACCCTCCACCATCACTGCAGCACAGTTATAATCACAGCTTTACTCAAGGCCTTTCCACAACTGGACCCTCCACCATCACTGCAGCACAGATATAATCACAGCTTTACTCAAGGCCTTTCCTCAACTGGACCCTCCACCATTACTGCAGCACAGATATAATCACAGCTTTACTCAAGGCCTTTCCTCAATTGGACCCTCCACCATCACTGCAGCACAGTTATAATCACAGCTTTACTCAAGGCCTTTCCACAACTGGACCCTCCACCATCACTGCAGCACAGATATAATCACAGCTTTACTCAAGGCCTTTCCACAGCTGGACCCTCCACCATCACTGCAGCACAGTTATATTCACAGCTTTACTCAAGGCCTTTCCTCAACTGGACCCTCCACCATCACTGCAGCACAGATATAATCACAGCTTTACTCAAGGCCTTTCCTCAATTGGACCCTCCACCATCACTGCAGCACAGTTATAATCACAGCTTTACTCAAGGCCTTTCCACAACTGGACCCTCCACCATCACTGCAGCACAGATATAATCACAGCTTTACTCAAGGCCTTTCCTCAATTGGACCCTCCACCATCACTGCAGCACAGTTACAATCACAGCTTTACTCAAGGCCTTTCCTCAATTGGACCCTCCACCATCACTGCAGCACAGTTATAATCACAGCTTTACTCAAGGCCTTTCCACAACTGGACCCTCCACCATCACTGCAGCACAGATATAATCACAGCTTTACTCAAGGCCTTTCCTCAACTGGACCCTCCACCATCACTGCAGCACAGTTATAATCACAGCTTTACTCAAGGCCTTTCCACAACTGGACCCTCCACCATCACTGCAGCACAGATATAATCACAGCTTTACTCAAGGCCTTTCCTCAATTGGACCCTCCACCATCACTGCAGCACAGTTACAATCACAGCTTTACTCAAGGCCTTTCCTCAATTGGACCCTCCACCATCACTGCAGCACAGTTATAATCACAGCTTTACTCAAGGCCTTTCCACAACTGGACCCTCCACCATCACTGCAGCACAGATATAATCACAGCTTTACTCAAGGCCTTTCCTCAACTGGACCCTCCACCATTACTGCAGCACAGTTATAATCAGAGCTTTACTCAAGGCCTTTCCTCAACTGGACCCTCCACCATCACTGCAGCACAGTTATAATCACAGCTTTACTCAAGGCCTTTCCACAACTGGACCCTCCACCATTACTGCAGCACAGTTATAATCACAGCTTTACTCAAGGCCTTTCCACAACTGGACCATTCACCATCACTGCAGCACAGTTATAATCACAGCTTTACTCAAGGCCTTTCCTCAACTGGACCCTCCACCATCACTGCAGCACAGTTACAATCACAGCTTTACTCAAGGCCTTTCCTCAACTGGACCCTCCACCATTACTGCAGCACAGTTATAATCACAGCTTTACTCAAGGCCTTTCCACAACTGGACCATTCACCATCACTGCAGCACAGTTATAATCACAGCTTTACTCAAGGCCTTTCCACAACTGGACCCTCCACCATCACTGCAGCACAGATATAATCACAGCTTTACTCAAGGCCTTTCCTCAACTGGACCCTCCACCATCACTGCAGCACAGTTATAATCACAGATTTGGCACATAAACAGATTCAGTATTCCTCAACATGAATAAAAACTGTGAAATACAAACAGAATATTACGGAAACCTGCAATAATTAAATATGCTAAATAACACATATGTACTTGATGTATTTAATCTCACTTTATTAACCAATGTTTCTGCTTCTGACCTTTGATGATCCAATTCAACCATACAAATTAGCAAAAAAACAAGCGTAGCGTCAGTTCTGGCAGGTCATGTTAGTCGAGCTCGCATCAGTGACGCTCAGCTGATCCTCTAACTATAAGAATACGACTCTATCACTGTATTCATATATAATCTCATCAGTATTATTCGCAGCGATCGCGTTTCTCAGGAGCGATTACCCTCCTCCCTCCCCAGCTCCTCCTGTCTCAGTCAGGATTTGGCATTCTGAGTGCCCTTGAATCAGAATAAATTCTCGAATTATGTTGTTCTTAAAATCTTGAATGAATGATATCCGCATACATTCATGTTGGTTCTGTTCTGTTTCCCCTAAGGGGGGTTATTGCTGCTCTTCTCCATGCTAGGCTGACTGGATGCACAGGGAGTTCTCGCCCAGAACAGAACCATACCTATGGTATGGTAAAATTAGTTTTTCCAGCTTCGCCTCCTGGCTAAAGTTAAGCCTGTCCTTAACAGGCATGATTTAGAAAAGGCGATTCAAGCTTTAGTTCAAGGTTGGACTACTGTAATGCTCTTTATGTTGGTTTGAACCAAGCCTCCATTTCACGTCTTCAACTTGTGCAAAATGCTGCTGCTCGGTTTTTAACAAATATACCTAGGCGTGCACACATCACTCCCGTCCTCTACACCTTACATTGGCTCCCTGTGCGTTTTAGAATCGAGTTTAAGGTGTTATTGTTTGTTTTTAAGGCCCTAAATGGGCTAGCCCCGGAGTATTTATCGAGATTTTAACCCTGCGTGAGTACAGCAGATCATGGCGGTCTTCAAACCAACTGGTTTTAGAAGTCCCGAGGTCAAGATCTAAACGATGGGGTGAGCAGGCTTTTGCAGTTGCTGCCCCGAGACTCTGGAACAAGTTACCCCCTGATATTCACACCAGTACAGATGTAACCCTGTTTAGGTCTAAACTCAAAACCTACCTGTTTAGGATGGCTTTTAATATGCAGTGGTGTGACATTTTCCTTTGTCTGTTCTATGCAACATTTTCTGATTTTATTGTTTTATATTTTTTATTCTGTTATGGTATGATATGTTGTTTTATTTGTAATCTTTGATGTGAAGCACTTTGGATACCTGAGGGTTGTTGTAAAGCGCTATACAAATAAATAATGATTGATTGATACCGCCAATCCAAACTGTATGCTAATGGTCAATCGTATTTGACGATAGTGGTCCTGACAGAAATGACTATTAAACATCACATTTTTGTTTTTATTGCTGAAGTAAGAGTGTTGAACTTCTCCTGCGTCCTGTTCTTCTGCGGTCCAGAATAGCAGAACCGCTGAAAGGTTTGTTTGTGTGGCGCCCTCTACTGTACAGGAGGGAATTCGCATTTCCTTCAGCCTGAGGCTTATTCAGTTCACTTCTGGTGTGAAAGGGACTTTACATTTGCCAACATTTTTATTTATTACAAAACATACAAGCCAGTCCTGCCCAGATGAGAAATAGCAATGCAAAAGTAACTTAACACATTACTTTCAATAAAAAGTAACTAACACAATTAGTTACTTTCTTTAGGGAGTGATGCAATGTTATAACTCATTACTTTTAAAAGTAATTTACCACAGTATTGTCTGCATAGTGACCGCCTGCCAATGTTTTAACAGCCTCCCTGAACACACTAGCTTATGAAGCAACTATAACAGCTCGTCCCTGATACTGCGCACGCACTGAAGTCTTCTAATGCTCAACACCTTCACACTTCACGACTGTGGACTGGACTAACTCGTGGACTGTACCAACCTTAAAGCCTTTTCTTTTCTGTCTGCCAGTCAATTTGTATCAAGTCTCCTATATTTGACATTCATTCACAAAGAAATACATTTCAGCAAACTGCAACTGAAGGTCATGAGCATGTTGTGAGTATCAAAAACAAGCAACTAATGAAACAGTGAAGGAAAGAGCTTGTCAGTTACCTGTGTCTTTGTCTGTAGTGAACCAGCAAGATGAAAACAAGGAAGTTGTGCAAGAGCAGAAGAGGAACAAGAGAAGAAAACAGAGGGAGGGAAGGATGGGGCGTCACCACGGGATGTTTGGGAAAAGAGGTCAAATCTGTGCTCAGCAAACAGAAACAATGGCCAGCTTCATGAAGAACACAGTCAGTGCTGTAACACATTCCTCAACTACACATACAACTATAATGGTTTGGGAAAGAAGAAGCATGAGGAGAGAGAATGAGAGATTGTCAAGTGTGAGAAAGAAGGGAATGCGGTGTCGAAAGCAGCTCCCAAAAGATAACAGCTGCTTCCTATGACAAGCTGACGGGATCCAGATGTGTCATGCTCAGCTCCACTAGTCCAGCTGTGGCCTCCACTTTACATATAAATCCAGCTTTTTAAGTAGCCTACTTTTAAACATGAGTCTTTTTGTCATTCAAGCATGTAGACTCTCTCTCTCTCTCTCTCTCTCTCTCTCTCTCTCTCTCTCTCTCTCTCTCTCTCTCTCTCTCTCTCTCTCTCTCTCTCTCTCTCTCTCTCTCTCTCTCTCTCTCTCTCTCTCTCTCTATATATATATATTAAAAAATTCTGTAAAAGTGATTTATATTGCCCAATATTTTTATTGGAATAAAAATCTTTTACAATTTCAAATAAATAAAATATCTATGAGTAAAATAAATTCAAAGTGATACTGCTGAAGGAAAATCACTGTAAATTGAGTAAATTTACTGCTATTAAATAATTTACTCTCCGTCATGTCGTTCCAAACCTGTATGACTGACTTCTGTGAAACACAAAAGATGATATTTTTAAGAATGTTGTAAACAAACCATTTTGGGTTAACCTTTACTTCTAATGTACGGACAAAAAAATACAGATATTTCTCAATTTATATTATTTTATGTTCCACAAAAGAAAGAAATTCATACAGGTTTGCAATGACATGATGATAAGTAAATGATGACAATTTTCATTTTTGGGTGAACTATCCCTTATTTTTAACACCTAATTTATACAAGACACTGTTATTTATCTTTAATCAGTCTCTTATTGAATTAATATTTTACTTAAATTGAAATTAAACATATTTAAAGAGAAGAAAGCTTCGCCCTTAACTCGTGGGATCCAGGCTGTAGGTGTTGTCATGTGACGTGAGTGCACGAGAAAGAGAAATATGAATGCTCTCCTATTTTCCCAAGAAAGTTTTCTGTTCCTTGTTTTGCATTATTTGAGTTATCCGTGATTTGTGGTTGTATGTTTCCTGGTTTAGGTTTTGTATTAAAGGTCTCGTATATCATCGCCTTCGTCGTGCGCTTGATTACAGACAAACGTTTTGTGTTTTCGGCATATTAGACAAATAATATATATATATATATATATATATATATATATATAGCTGTGGTGTTCTTAAATAACCAGACCAAGCACGCGTGTAACTGTTTATCAGGAGAACTGTGTCAGTACACTCAACTCAACATGTGAGCATTACATACTCTGCGTTTTCTCAGACATACGCAGAGGACACACAAGCCAACCAACGGCAAGTCTTAAGGGACAAACTTAATCCACATATAGTAGTACAAAATACACCACATTACCTCCCCTTTAAAATAAAAGGTAATCTCCCCACAGTGCATAAACATATATAGCACCAACTTAAATTACACTTCTTATACAGAAAAGTGGTTTCACTCTGGTTAATTAAATGACTGGCATATTTAAACAAAACATGCTAACCCTTTCAAATAACTCAACACTCTCAAATAACTGAGAAATTTCCAGTATCACACTATACTTAATCTCTGTAACGTGACGGCCGCTTAGTCATATGCTCCGAGCGCCTCAAAGTCACTGTCTCTGGATCAGGCAGCTCAGGCTGGTCCAATGTAAAAGGTGGTGGGACCGGTGCTGCAGAGACTGGGACAGCAAGGTCACTCTCCGGCTCTGCTGACTGAGTTGCTCCTTGAGGCTCTGGGTCCGAAACCCCCTGAGGATATCGAGGTCGCAACTGGTCTCCGTGACGCCTGTACACTTGGTCAGTTAACTCTCCCTGCACCCGGTACGACACCGGACCTGTCTGTTGTGTAACTACTCCCGGGATCCATTTAGGTTTATCTCCTGCAGTATTGCGTAAATATACAGGATCATCCACATCAAACTGTCTTTCAGCAGCTCGACTGTCATGTTCCTCCTTCTGCTGATACTGCCTCCTCCTCACCCTCATGGCGATGTTTGGCTTTAGGAAGTCCAACCGCGAACGCACATGTCTCTTCAGGTGCAAATCCGCGGGTGATTCTCCAGTCGCACTATTGGGAGTTGTGCGATATCGCAGAAGAAAATGCGAGACCTTGTCCTCAACACTCAAATCCTCTCCATCCAGCTTCTTCATACCTGCTTTGAATGTGGCCACATACCTCTCAGCGAGGCCGTTTGTAGCTGGATGTCTCGGTGCACCAGTGGTGTGAAGGATACCGTTTCTTTTCATGAACAGCTGAAACTCATCTGATGTGAAAGTCGTGGCGTTGTCTGTGACAATTTGTTCTGGTAGTCCATATGACGCAAAAAGCCTCCGAAGCCTTGAAATGGTTGCGGAGGACGTTATTTGTGCCATCTTGAAAACCTCCAGCCACTTAGAATACGCGTCAACAACTATCATAAACATGTGCCCCATGAACGGGCCTGCAAAGTCAATGTGGAGCCTTTTCCAGACATCTCCCGGAAATTCCCAGGGGTGCAGAGGAACTAGACGAGGCATACGCTGTTCCAACTGGCACCTGTCACACTGCTTACAGGTCTTTTCAACGTCCATGTCTACATGTGGCCACCAAACATATTGCCTTGCAATGGTCTTCATCTTTACAATGCCAGGATGCCCGCTGTGGATCTCATTAAGCACTGCTGTTCTCAGCTTTGCAGGCACTACTACTCTTGTTCCCCATAGAACACAACCTTGCTCAACAGATAGTTCATCTTTTTTTTTGTAGTACACCTTCAGTGCTTCTGATACTTCTTTCGGCCACCCTTCCAATATGTATCTGTGCAGCCTAGATAGCTCTGTATCCCTTCGTGTTGCTTTGGAAATCTGTTTTGCACTCAGTGGTACATCTTCCAGGTGTTCACAGATTAGTGCATGAAGGTATGCTGTCATTGTCTCTGTTCCAGCATCCGTAGTTTCCGGCAGTGGGACACGAGACAGACCATCTGCGTTGCCGTGCTCTTCTGACTGGCGGTAGATTATGTGGTAATCATAAGCAGACAGTATAATAGCCCACCTCTGTATTCGCGCTGCTGCCATTGTTGGAAGTCCTTTATGTTCTCCAAACAGCGTGAGCAGAGGTTTATGGTCAGTGATCAAGTTGAACTTCCGCCCCCACAGATATTGGTGGAATTTCTTTACTCCATACACCAGGCTCAACGCCTCCTTTTCAATCTGCGAATAGTTTCTCTCCGCCGGTGAAAGCGTACGTGAAGCATAAGCTATTGGATGTTCTTGCCCATCAGGTGTTGTGTGCTGAATAACGGCTCCAATTCCGTACGCTGAAGCGTCACATGCGAGAGAAAGCGGCAGGTTCGGATCATAGTGAACTAATACCTTGTCACTGCCTAACATTTCTTTGCACTTATCAAAAGCTCTCTGTTCCACTTTACTCCACCCCCATTTTGTTTGGTCCTTCAGCAGTCTGTAAAGTGGGGCCAAAACAGTACTTTGCTGCGGCAAAAAACGACCATAATAGTTCACTAACCCCAGGAAAGCTCTGAGCTCTTTGATGTTTGTGGGTGTTGGAGCATCATGCACGGCTCTGACCTTGTCTTTAGAAGGGTAGACTCCTTTCCCATCCAACATGTGACCTAGGTACTCGATTTGTGTTTTTCCAAAGTCACACTTTGCCTTTTTTACCCTCAGGCCATTTTCTTGCAGCCGCTGTAGAACTCTGTCCAGGTTCATTAGATGCTCAGTTTCATCCCTGCCCATCACCAGCAGGTCATCCAGATAGACCACAACGTTGAGGTCCTTCATCACGTTCTCCATGATCCTTTGGAAAATACTGACAGCAGAATTAATGCCAAAACACAGCCGATTGTACACAAACAGTCCTTTATGTGTGTTCACAGTTGTATACTTTTTTGACTCGTCATCAAGAAGGACTTGTTGGTAAGCGGCTGCCAGGTCAATTTTGGAGAATATTTTCCCCCCACATAATGCTGCCAGAACCTCTTCAATGCGTGGTAATGGGTATGTTTCAGTGTTTGTAGCCATGTTCACAGTTACCTTATAGTCGCCGCACAAACGGAGCCCACCGTCCCGCTTGGTTACTGGGACCACTGGAGCAGCCCACTCACTATGCTTCACAGGGCTGATAACACCATCTTTTTCCAGGCGTTCCAACTCTTTTTCTACCTTTTCTTTCATTGCGAAAGGCAGGACACGGGCTTTGTGGAACTTTGGAAGCGCGTCAGGTTTCACTGAAATCGATGCTTTAATGCCCTTTAATGTCCCCAACTCGTCTTTGAAAACATCAGCATATTTATTCAACACATCTTGAATTGACTTGGGTTTAGCTGTTGGGTGCGCAACGTTTTCTATGACTTTTTTAATCATTCCCCAGTTCAGCTTGATTTGATCCAGCCATTCACGCCCACACAGCGAAGGACCTCCTCCCGCCACTACTATAAGCGGTAGATCAGCAAACTGATTTCCATAAGTCACTTTTGCTATGAACTGTCCTTTCACTGGTATGGTTTCTCCTGAATAGCCCTTCAGTGCGACGCTGCTGCCCTCCAGTGGCACATGTGAGAATGACTGCTCATACACATTTTCTGAGATGATGCTGACTCCCGCTCCTGTGTCAATTTCCATCGGCACTTTTTTTCCATTTACATCAAAAACTGCCCTGTATGGCCGTCGGCCAGCACCACTTGCACTGAACACAGAAAACATCAGAACTTCATCTTCTATTTCGTCAGCTTGTACGTAGCCTGTCATCTTTTCTTCTTTTCGCGCACTGTTCCTCTTTCCCTTTTTCTCCTGCTTCTCACGTGACTGCCCTCCAGTCCTGCATGCCTTCTGAATATGCCCGACTTTGCCACATTTATGACACTTTAGATTTTTGTAGTAACAATCACTGGCACTATGATCCTTTCCTTTACATCTATAGCACCCTTCTTGTTTTGCAGGCGAGCGCCATCCCCCCTTTACCTTGTGAACAGCGGTGACATCATCACCTTTCCGCAACTGCTGTGCATCTCGGTGGGCTGTCTCCATATTAACAGCAAGCTCCACAGCTCTAGCAAAAGTCAGTCTATCCTCTGAGAGTAATTTGCGCTGGCATGCCTCAGAACTGACTCCGCTAACAAATCCATCACGTAGAGCTTCATCCAATTTGTCCCCGAAATCACACTTCGCAGCAAGTTGGCGCAGCTCAGCAGCATATTCCGTTACTGTCTGGCCGCTTTTCTGAACACATTTACGGTACCTGAAACGCTCGGCAATGACTAGTGGTTTAGGTTCATAGTAATCCTTTAGAATGGTCACAATCTGATTAAAAGTTTTGTCCTTTGGCTTGTCAGGCTGGACCAGGTTGCGTAGAAGGCCATATGTTGCTGCGCCGACCGAGCTCAACAATACGGGAACTTTCTTTCCGTCGTCGACATCATGAGCCTCGAACAGCAACTCCATGCGTTCAACATAGGCAGACCATGTTTCATGCTCCGGCTTGAACTCGTCCGGTCTTTGGGAAAAGTGTGCCATTTCCACAAACTATACCGATTTATCTCGTCGCCAATTATGTGGAGTTCTTAAATAACCAGACCAAGCACGCGTGTAACTGTTTATCAGGAGAACTGTGTCAGTACACTCAACTCAACATGTGAGCATTACAGACTCTGCGTTTTCTCAGACATGCGCAGAGGACACACAAGCCAACCAACGGCAAGTCTTAAGGGACAAACTTAATCCACATATAGTAGTACAAAATACACCACAATAGCCTATATATTATTTGCAAATAGCTTAAATCATGAGTGTAGCTTGTGGGAAAGTTGCAACTACATAGTTTTACAAATAAATGATATTTTCAGCTCGAAAGTAAAATTTTGTGATTTTAATCAATTTTGAATTGTTTTGGTCGCCTCAACGTTCAAAAACCTTTGTCGCATTATTTTAAGATCGTAATGTCGAGAATGTTTTATCACATGGCATTCATTCTCTCGTTCTCATTCTCGGTCCGTCCCTGCTGTCTTTCTTATTGCTGACATTGGTGTAAATATTTGATCTGATTTGAATTTGCCACATATAATAAACACATGAGATTGATGGTGATTATTTTACGTTTTAATAAAAGTATATATTAAAATTAGTAATAATTGTTCATACATATTCTAACTGATCCAACTGAAAAAAGCTGTGAAAACACTGATTCCTACATTTTTTAAAGAAGTCTAGGAAATAATATTAACCTCAATGTGTTTTTTTTTTGTTTTTTTGTTTCTGACGTTTAGAAAAATACAATAATAGACAAATATGACATATTTATATGTAACTACTTAGTTAAAAAGTTAGAAAAAGAAGGAGAGCCACAGAATTGAACAACAGTGAATTACAATGACTATCCCTTTAGGAACATCAGGAGTGTAGCACAGATTGTGTCCACCAGGGGGCGCTTTACACCGAGTCCTGACCAGAGACACTAGGCATGATGGGAGATTTCAAACTTCTTTCATTCGAAAAACATCACATGTACTCGCTTGTTTGTGTAATTTCATCAGGATTTGCTGCTTCAGTCAGCTTCTGCACTAGCCTTAACCTTTCCAGTAGACAAACTCAATCTTTGTGTGATCATGTTTGTGAAACACATTTAGTGCCTTTTCCAGTGTTTGAATCCACTACTCACAAATACATCATGCTTCACATATTACCAAAGACACACAAAGCCGTTTGCAGAATCTTTCTTCTGTGAGTATATGAGCCATTATCCTGGGGATGATGATGATGATGAAGATGATGATGATGTGGTTTTGGCTATTTTTGGATCTTTTCACCCAAGTCAAACTGCTGCTTCATCTGTGTCGGTCTTTTTCTGAGGCTGCAAATCTATTCTGTCTTCATGACAATCAGCAAAAACACAAGGGTTTCCAAGCACAGTTAAACTTCTCAGTATACAGTAATGTGAGAATTCCCTTCATATACTGCATTTCCAAACATCTTACACAAGTGACATTTGGTGGTCCATTGGTAAATATATCTTGAGATATTATAGATATCCATGCTATTTCAAGGATCTTAACTCTTTTCCAGCCATTGACGGAATTTGGCTCTTTTCTTTCTTTTGATATATTGCATGTTCAGATATTCATACAACACAATATTCTGGGGGCCATGAACGTTTTGTGAAAATGATCAAAAATGCCGTGGTGGCTGGAAACATTTATTTTAAAATGCTGGCAGGGAAAGATTTAACTCCAATTTTTTTATATTCATTCATTTATATATTCATTTATATTTTATATTTAAGTGAAAGACACTTTGTCCAAACCTACTGAGTAATCATAGGAGCTCATCAGAGGTCCATGTTCTGCACTCTCACCAATGACATGACAAGCATTACTCACAGATATCCTTTATACCAGAGACAAGAACATAGACGAACCCTTCATTGTTGTATTCACTGGATCATCTTTCACCAATGCTACTGCAGAATTATACAGGGCTCCTGTGGACGTACAAGCATAAGCATGTGCTGAATATATGTGCTAATATCGCCCCTGAGGGTCCGAGCAGTTCATCTTCCAGGCCACCAGAGGACTGTCACGTCCTGAGAGTATGTGTCTAGCACATAGACAGTATAAGAAGTGGACAGAGCATCTCATTGGAACTCAGTTGAGGCAGTTGAAGCCCATTTTTAGCGATTTTTGAGCACTTCCGTTCCTGACGCGCAGACTCAAACCGACTCAAACTAAGCTTGATGACGTGAGCAACCTGTCTGACAGACGTTACTCTTCTAGTAGCTGTGCCAAGAGGAATCTGAATCATTCCCTTCCGAAACTTGCAGAGCCGGAGATCGTGAGTATTAGCTGTCCATGAGCAGCAGATGGAGCAACTTTACAACTCTCTATGGGATTCTCCCTTGACTTTAAGTCAAGTCATCTTCATTTATATAGCGCTTTTAACAATGAATTGTTTCAAAGCAGCTTTACAGAGATAAACATATCATTTAAGGTAACAGATTGTTTATGCCTCCACGTCCCCCCGATTGCGCGCGAGTTTCTACTTCTGTCTATACGGTAATTTTCTCTAGTGTGCGCCAGAGAGTCGCGTGTTATGATGCAATCGTTAGCCTATTTAAAAAAAACGGCTTCTACGGGGCCATAACGTAAGATACAAAGTAATGGAGCCTTTTATACATTGTCGTGTTTCTTTAGAAATAAATAATGGACAAATGGAGTCTTTAAACGCCTCAGATGTAAAGTTATTCGCTGTCGAAGTGACGCCAAAATGAATGGGAGTCAATGGAAATGCTAACGCAAGTGAAGTTCTGCTACAACATGGCGGCACCCGGCCGGCTTCAACTTCCGGTCGATGGATTACCCCCTTGCTCTAGCAGAGCCGGATCTCCTACATGCTTTCTCAGACATGGGTTTCTCTTTGTTCTGTAGTTATAAGCAGGATATCATTTATGTTGGCCAACTATTCTATTCTATTCTATTCTATTCTATTCTATTCTATTCTATTGTCAATTGCACAGCTTATTGAAGAAATTTGAATTGTGAAGAGGTAAATAATATAGGTAAATATAGTTAAATTATTGCCTAATTATTCTATTCTATTCTCAATAGCACAGCTTATTGCAGCAATATGAATTGTAAATTAAACTGACTTGATAAAACTAACTTAAGCAGTATATAAGTTGTTACCCAACCATTCTATGCTATTCTGTTCTATTCTATTCTATTCCCAATATATAGCATGACATATTGAATGTGAATTGTGAAAGCACTAAATAAAATTGACTTTAACTTTCATTAAAAAAACATGAATGGCATAAAAAATTCTACAGCAAGATATTATTTATCTTATATTAAAATTGCAATAAAATGAAGCAAAATTCTTATTGAATAAAGTAAGCCAAGGCTAAATTTTGTGCTTTTACATTGTTTCTAAGACTTTTACTAATTGTTCTGTAAGTATAATCAGTATAGAATTGTGTTGCCCAACTATTCTATTCTATTCTGTTCTGTTCTATTCTATTCTATTCTTAATAGCATGGCTTATTGAAACAATCTGAATTTTAAATGTAACTGACTTAATAAAACTGACTTAAGCAGAATATTATTTGTTATTCTATTCTAAATAGCACAACTTATTGAGGCAATGTGAATTGTGAAAGCACAAAATAAAATTCACTCAAACTTTCATTAAAAAAGATTGGCATTACAAACTCTACAGCAAGACAACAAGACATCTTATTATTTCTCTTATATTAAAATATAAAGTAAATGTAATAAAGTAAAACTATGATGAAATAAAGTAAGACTAGGTTACATTTTGTGATTTTATTTTCTATTCTATTCTATTCTATTCTGTTCTATTCTATTCTATTCTATTCATGGACTGCCTGCAGTAGATAGTTCACAAAGGCAAGGGAATCTTGAAACAGGTTTTAATTTGTAAGCCGCAGGGATACACAGGAGAAAGGAACACAACTAACTAAACTCTAACGACAAACAACAACAGTGCAAGACAAGGGAGAGACTGAAAGTGAGGGCTTAAGTGCACAGGCAAACAAGGGAGCTAACCAGATAATTAACAAGAATCTCCATAGAAACAAACAGGCAGGGGACAGAGGATGACATGACTAAATAACAACTAATGAGCTAACTTAGAAACACAGACAAGAACTGAACAGATCAAAAACAAACTTGAAACGTGACAGTACAGCCCCCTCCCAATGTCCACAGAGGTGAGAGGGTGGGCACTCTGGAGGTTAACGGGGGGTGGCTTAGGCAGGAAAGGAAACCTCCAGTGGGGAACCAGTGTTACAGGGCACAAGGGAAGTGCAGGCAGCTCAGGGAGCCAGGGAGGCTCCAGCAGTTTAGGGACAGCCACCGTGGCCTTGTCTGGGAGAGCAGGCAGCTCTGGGACGGCCACTGTGACCTGGTCTGGGAGAGCAGGCAGCTCTGGGACGGCCACTGTGACATTGTCTGGGAGAGCAGGCAGCTCTGGGAAGGCTTCAGTGGCCTTGTCTGGGAGAGCAGGCAGCTCTGGGACGGCCACCGTGACCTTGTCTGGGAGAGCAGGCAGCTCTGGGACGGCCACTGTGACCTGGTCTGGGAGAGCAGGCAGCTCTGGGACGGCCACCGTGCCCTTGTCTGGGAGAGCAGGCAGCTCTGGGATGGCCACCGTGCCCTTGTCTGGGAGAGCAGGCAGCTCTGGGACGGCCACTGTGACCTTGTCTGGGAGAGCAGGGAGCTCTGGGACGGCCACCGTGTCCTTGTCTCGGAGAGCAGGCAGCTCTGGGACGGCCACTGTGACCTTGTCTGGGAGAGCAGGCAGCTCTGGGATGGCCACCGTGACCTTGTCTGGGAGAGCAGGCAGCTCTGGGACAGCCACTGTGACCTGTTCTGGGAGAGCAGGCAGCTCTGGGAAGGCTTCAGTGGCCTTGTCTGGGAGAGCAGGCAGCTCTGGGACGGCCACCGTGACCTTGTCTGGGAGAGCAGGCAGCTCTGGGACGGCCACCGTGACCTTGTCTGGGAGAGCAGGCAGCTCTGGGACGGCCACTGTGACCTTGTCTGGGAGAGCAGGCAGCTCTGGGACGGCCACTGTGACCTTGTCTGGGAGAGCAGGCAGCTCTGGGACGGCCACTGAGACCTTGTCTGGGAGAGCAGGCAGCTCTGGGACGGCCACTGTGACCTTGTCTGGGAGAGCAGGCAGCTCTGGGACGGCCACCGTGACCTTGTGAGGGAGAGCAGGCAGCTCTGGGAAGGCCACAGTGACCTGGTCTGGGAGAGCAGGCAGCTCTGGGACGGCCACCGTGACCTTGTCTAGGAGAGCAGGCAGCTCTGGGAAGGCTTCTGTGGCCTTGTCTGGGAGAGCAGGCAGCTCTGGGATGGCCACCATGACCTTGTGTGGGAGAGCAGGCAGCTCTGGGAAGGCTTCTGTGAACTTGTCTGGGAGAGCAGACAGCTCTGGGAAGGCTTCTTTGGCCTTGTCTGGGAGAGCAGGCAGCTCAGAGAAGGCTTCAGTGGCCTTTGCTGGGAGAGCAGGTAGCTCTGAGAAGGCTTCTGTGACCTTGTCTGGGAGAGCAGGCAGCTCTGGGAAGGCTTCTGTGACCTTGTCTGGGAGAGCAGGCAGCTCTGGGACGGCCACTGTGACCTTGTCTGGGAGAGCAGGCAGCTCTGGGTGGCCTTGTCTGGGAGAGCAGGCAGCTCTAGGAAGGCTTCAGTGGCCTTGTCTGGGAGAGCAGGCAGCTCTGGGAAGGCTTCTGTGGCCTTGTCTGGGAGAGCAGGCAGCTCTGGGAAGGCTTCTGTGGCCTTGTCTGGGAGAGAGCAGGCAGCTCTGGGAAGGCTTCTGTGGCCTTGTCTGGGAGAGCAGGCAGCTCTGGGACGGCTTCTCTGGCCTTGTCTGGGAGAGCAAGCAGCTCTGGGAAGGCTTCAGTGGCTGTGGACGGGTAGCCCTCCCACCTCCAAAATATCTTGGGAGGAACTACACCCCTGTGAGCAGCCAGCACACACAAAATAGCAGTCCAGCCTTCACTGGACTCTTGTCGGGGGCTGGAGCCAACACCCGAGCAGACTCTGGAATATCTCTCATAGGAGCGGATTCAGGGATTTCACTATCTGGAGCAGACTCAGGAATTTCACACACTGGAACAAACTTGGGAACTTTATTCACTGGAGCAGGAAGATCCCTTACTGAAAGCATTGTGACCCTTGGAATTGGCAATGCTGTAATCTCCTTTGAGCGGGAATTTCTCACACTAGAACGCACTCGAGGGTTCAATCTCTGCAGCGGATTCGAGGGTTTCACCCTCTGGAGTGGACTTGGGAGCAGACTCTGGATCTGGGGGCCTGAGAGGGGAAGATTTGTTCAGGGCCTTCCAGATAGAAATAACCGACAAGAACTGAAAAAATCAAAAACAAACTAGAAATGTGACAATTCTATTCTTTTTTTCAATAGCAATGTGAATTGTGAAAAGCGCTAAATTATATTTACATAAGCAGTATAGAATTTATGTTGCCCAATTATTCTATTCTATTCTATTCTATTCTCAATGGCACAGCTTATTGAAACAATGTGAATTGTAAAAAGTGCTAAATAAACGGACTTAAGTAGTATAGAATTTGTTACCCACCCATTCTATTCTATTACCAATAGCACAGATTATTTATGGTAAATGGTAAATGGACTGCATTTATATGGCGCTTTCAAAGACCCAATGGCCACCAAAGCGCTTTAGAATTTGCCTCGCATTTACCCATTCACTCAGTCATTCACACACCGACGGCGGTGCCAGCCATGCAAGGCGCCATCCAGCTCGTCGGGAGCAGCTAGGGTTAGGTGTCTTGCTCATGGACACCTCGACACTTGGTCAGGTGGAACCGGGGATAGAACCACCAACCTTCCGGTTTGTAGACAACCTACATGAACCACTGAGCCACTGCTAAACTAACTTGGCTTGCTGTCCTTGGAGGAGGCTCGAACCCGAGGCTTGGCTTGAGCTCCAAATTAAAACCACCCCATGATGGAATTGCACATAAGAGGATAGAGATAATTTACTGGAGGAGAAGGGGAGGAGGAGGGCTGCCGGAAGAATGTGGGGTGTCTGCTGCTTAAATAGTATGCTCGTAATGATGATTGACAGGACTGAATGTTTTGGCTCCTACCGAACCTACGTTTTGAACTTAATCTAACTAGCCATGATTTACATGAATGTTTTGACTTTATTTTTTGGAATAAATCTCAGCATATAAATCTACTCGTCATGTGTGCCTGCAATGTAAAGAACAACAACAACAGAAACAAACAAACACATTTGCTTGCACACTATGGCCTAACAGATTTATTACCCTAAATAATTATCAAGATTTTGGCAGAGTTTATAGATATTCTCTCCCAGACACTCTCCCAGACAACATTTCAGTCCAAATCCATGAATTTGCTGGTTTTCAATAATCATTTTATTAAAAATGTAATTAAAATATTGGATAAATTGTGTCATCTTAAACAAAAATACAAGCATTTTTATATACAAATACAAAAATTACAATATATGAATTTAAAATGACAAGTAAAAAACTTTTTAGGACTATGATCAACAGTCATCAAACCACACAACCGGAGCTTTCTGAATGTTGCCTTTCTTCTTGTATTTTCTGTAACTTCTTTTAACAACAGTCATAATACTCCAATACTGGTCACCTTTGTGCCTTGACAAATATCTTGTACATTACAGTAACATCAGTCAGTTCATGCATGCATTAACAATCCTGTCTTCTGAACATATGCAAAATCCCATTCGTTTAGCACATCATTTAAAAAGATTTTTCATTTACAATTAACAAACATTTTCTTTGCTTGGCACTTCTATCTTATGCAGACAGTTAACTTTCCATATGAAAAAAAGATATTATTATTATTATGTAATTTTTCATATTATTGTGTTTAGCATGTAAAATATAAATAATCTTTAAATGAAACAATCTATGCAAAAACTGTAAGCATGTGTTTTCTCTCATACCAATACAAGTCGGTCACACTGTGTTCCAAAGTCACTGAACACACATTCACTGCCATCGTTAAATGACCATTTCCACACTGTATTTTGTTTAAATAGCAAAATATCAAAGCTGGAAACATGCTGCCCGCTTCTAACAGCACTAAACCTGTAACACTGTAACTGTGTGGTAATGCACTTGCTCCTCGGATTTCTGGTGATATTCCACAATGGTTCAGTTACGTGGTTGGGAGTTGAATTCGTTGCAGATGTTGTGAATAATTTTTGATACATACTTGTAGAGGTTGTCAAACTCATCGACAAAGAAAGAGTGCTCTCTGTCCGGGTCAGTGGCGATGTATTCCAGCTCGTCCTGCGCTGCCCAGGCGATCCCGATGGAGTACGCGATCACACCTGGAGCGGGAGAGACAGCAGAGGAAAACACTTCAACTTCCATCACACCACACCGCAAATACATGCTCGGAAATGGGCACTTCTATTATTCAGGGCCAAAAAGTTCTAGCAACAGCCTCTGAATTATGATGTTTAATGTGATTATAGATCTACATCCTTGGCTGGTCCTGGTACAACATTCCCAAAAATCAGTCAGATGTTAGACTTGGCTTGGCTAACTCTTTTGCAGGTTTATTAGGCTGCTGTCACTTTAAGACCTGACACATGAAACCATTATACTGTTACACATGCGTTTCTTTTCTCAACTGTTTACGTTCACAAAGCAGAACTGACTGTGTTTAAGTGAATACTCGCCATGACCGACATTTTGACATTATTTTGAGTGTTTTTGACTGTTTAGGCGCAATAAGCTGAGAAAAATAACTCAATTTAGTACTGAGAGGCGGCTTTATGTGCACAAACTTTGGGTGTGAGCACAAAATATGTGGGAATGAGTAAAATGCGCAATCCCAAGCCTGTGACACCAACAATATTCATCCAGAGCAAATGAAAGGAGTGAGTGAGGAGAGGCGGGTTTGTGTGTCACTCGCTGTCGGAGAGAGAGAGAGAGAAAGAGACACTGGTGTAGTGTGTCTACTCTGCGGAAAATGAGTATTGAAACGTTTCAGATCTTTCAGTATCAAAATGTATTGAAAAATCAATATTTTTGACAACACTACATTGCACTTATTATTTGAGATGCCTTTTTAAAAGACTGCAATTGAGAAATGTATATGTTATATATTAAATTCAAACGTTACACACCCCTGCTGAAGTACACACACATCTGGCGGGATTGCGGGTGTTAACTTGAAGGCCTGAAAACGGACACGAGGTTGCTTTATTTCTTCTCGATACGTGAGTAACGTTGGTTTTGCAGTGCTTTACAGAACTAAGATATGCTGTCTTTTGCTTGAATATATACTCGTGTGTCATCTACGCTTGTTTGTTCATTTCCATTATTATTATTATTATATTAATATTAAGGGATCAAAGCAAAACAACAATTAGACATTCATATTATCATAGTAACACAGATTGCTTTCCCTTACTGATGACATCATACCCTCGGGCACAGACTCCGCCAGAGTCGTTCCCTGTGTCGCGGCGAGTAGCTGAATGTGGAGGCGGAGCTATGAAAGATAGGGGTGTGGTCCTGTTGGGTCTGGGCTTGATTGTTTTGGTGATTTCGAATATCAACAGCGTTTATCAGAGATCACTTTCTGCACCTTTTTGGTCTGTAAACTCGATAATGATGTCAACCTACTGCGTCCTACCTCACGCTAGGCGTTTCGCCGCACTCACCTTTCCGATGTACCGCCAGCGCCGGGGCCCTCACGTCATCGTAGGAGCGTCCGTCCGTGATGACGATCATGATCTTACGCTTGTTGGGTTTGGATTTGCTGAAGAGCTGGTCCGCGGCGTACGTGATGGCGGCTCCCGTACTGGTTCCTCCGCTCCAGTAGTTGATGCGCTTGATGGCGTTCAGCAAGTCGGCTTTGTTGTTGTGCTGTCCGAAAGCGAACTCCAGCCTCTGCTCATACGTGTACTGTACGATTCCTACGCGCGTGTCCGTGTCGGAGATCTCGAACTCCCGCGTCACGTTGGCGACGAACTGGAGCACGGTGCGGAAGTTCCCGGTTCCCACGCTGCTGGAGCCGTCGATGACGAAGGCGATGTCGTTGGCGTTCAGGCAGGTCTTGCTGCACATCAGGCGGTCGGTGTCACACACACGCTTCACCAGAGGCTGAACGGCTTTACGCAGAGCGAACCAGCTCGCGATCGGGAGCGAGTAGAAGCCGTTGGTTCTGCACACAGCCTACGGCACAAAACAAGAAATAAAGTTCCCTCTATGTTCCTTAAAGCGATAGTTCACCCAAAAATTAATATTACCCCATTATTTACTCATCATCAAGCCATCCTAGGTGTAAATGACATTCTACTTTCAGACGAATACAATCAGAGTTGTATTAAAAAATGTCCTGGCTCTTCCAAGATCTATAATGGGAGTGAATGGCCGTTTCTGTTTTGAAGTTCATAAAAGTGCATCTATCCATCATAAAAGTGCCTCTATCCATGATAAAAGTGCATCTGTCCATCATAAAAGTGCATAGAAAGTGGATAGATGCACTTTTATGATGGACAGATGCACTTTAATGATGGACAGATGCACTTTTATGATGGATAGATGCACTTTTATGATGGATAGATGCACTTTTATGATGGATAGATGCACTTTTATGATGGACAGATGCACTTTTATGATGGATAGATGCACTTTTATGATGGATAGATTCACTTTTATGATGGATAGATGCACTTTTATGATGGACAGATGCACTTTTATGATGGACAGATGCACTTTTATGATGGATAGATGCACTTTTATGATGGATAGATGCACTTTTATGATGGATAGATGCACTTTTATGATGGATAGATTCACTTTTATGATGGATGTATGCACTTTTATGATGGACAGATGCACTTTTATGATGGACAGATGCACTTTTATGATGGACAGATGCACTTTTATGATGGATAGATGCACTTTTATGATGGACAGATGGACTTTTATGATGGACAGATGCACTTTTATGATGGACAGATGCACTTTTATGATGGACAGATGCACTTTTATGATGATGGATAGATGCACTTTTATGATGGATAGATGCACTTTTATGATGGACAGATGCACTTTTATGATGGACAGATGCACTTTTATGATGGACAGATGCACTTTTATGATGGATAGATGCACTTTTATGATGGACAGATGGACTTTTATGATGGATAGATGCACTTTTATGATGGACAGATGGACTTTTATGATGGATAGATGCACTTTTATGATGGATAGATGCACTTTTATGATGGATAGATGCACTTTTATGATGGACAGATGCACTTTTATGATGGACAGATGCACTTTTATGATGGATAGATGCACTTTTATGATGGACAGATGCACTTTTATGATGGACAGATGCACTTTTATGATGGACAGATGCACTTTTATGATGGATAGATGCACTTTTATGATGGACAGATGGCCTTTTATGATGGATAGATGCACTTTTATGATGGACAGATGGACTTTTATGATGGATAGATGCACTTTTATGATGGATAGATGCACTTTTAAGGACTTAAAACAGAAACCGGCCATTCACTGCCATTATAAAGCTTGGAAGAGCCACAACATTTTTTAATATATCTCAGATTGTATTCGTCTGAAAGTAGAGTGTCATATACACATTTACCTAGGATGACTTCAGGGTGAGTAAATCATGGGCTAATTTTCATTTTTGGGTGAACTATCCCTTTAACTCTCAGGTTTTGTTCAGTCATTTCGGACCAAAACATTTTGGAATGTTACGAAACTTGATGACTTTTCTTGCACTTGCTATGTGAACACAAAAATAAATCATGGACATGATTCATTAAGGCTAAAAGGTCGTAAAAAATAGTCACACTTGTATTGTACACTTGCCCTGTATGTATTTATATACAGGCATCTAGAGGCGACATCATGGCATTAAGGCCTATTCACATTCAAGGACAATAACATGATATAGTTTTAAAAATCATTCTAAATAAAATAGCAGAGTCCACAACACAACTATAACAATAATGACACAGAGGAACGATATTGTTGGAATCACTTTCAGAATATTTTTTCCAGCTGATCAGCGATAAAAACATTGACAGCCAATCAGAATCCATCCTGCTTTATCGAGCTCAAGCATTTAAAGAGACAGAAGAAAAACTGCTAGTTATAGATGGTTTCCTTTATATCTATCCACCAGATGGCACTAATCTCTGGAAGCTTGTTTCCGAGACAGAAAAAAAATTCTGACTTTTTATGTTTCAGAAGAGCAAATTTATATCCTGGATTTAATAATTCGTAATTCGTAATCTCACAATTCGGACTTACAATTGTGATTTTGTGTCACAATTCAGATTTTTTTTTTTTCAGAGTTTTTATCCCATGATTCTGACTTTTTTCTCAGAACTGTGAAATATAAATTCTTAATTGTGAGTTATGAACTCAGTTGCGAGATAAAAAGTCGCAATTATCTTTTTATTTGTTTTATTCTGTGCCGGAAATAAACTATGATACTAATCTGCCTCCATTCAACAGATTTTAAATAATTTTGCTCCATTTCAACCTTACATCCTGCATTAATTAAAAAATAGCATCAAATGTGTTTTTTCTTATATTTTATACATTTTAAATAGAAAGAAATGTTCCATAATTTAGAATTTTTTATTGTTTGGTATCCTAAAATCCCCTTAAAATACAAAATGTTAAACAAAAAGTAAATTTTAATGAAAATAAAATGATGTTCTCTGGTCTGTTCTGACCGCGAACAATACAATACTCGGCCTAACCCTAATGAGCACCACCAGAGGGATAACGGTGCTCGTTTCTCACGGCACTTACACACGCTGAAATCGGACACCCAAAACACACACACACTTCTCCACATTAATACCTTGTCAACAAAGTTGGCCTCCACCACGCTCTGCTTCTCGTTGTCATCGGGGCCCTCGATGGTGACGAAGAAGATGTTGATGCCGGACTCTCGAGCGAGCCGCGACGCCTCCTCCACCCGGTCCGTGGGCCAGCCGTCCACCAGCACCACCGCCACGTTGGGCGCCCCGCCTCGGTTCCCATTAGCATCGCTGAAGAAGTGCTTGTTGATGTAGGAGAGGGCCTTCCCTTAAAGAGCACAGAGCCAGAGTCAGCACAACACATCTACAGTTCTGCGTCTCAATCGAGCTCTGTTCCGCCTCCAGCCTCGGCCCTCAGGGCTCCCCGTAAACGCTTCCAGGACTCCGGAGAGGCGGGGTGTTGCACGCCACGGGAACACTATCAATGCAGCAGTTAGGAAAACATTACTCCACTAAGTTTAATTGAATATTGAGACTTTGAGCTCATGGATTTAATAAGAAACATTTTTAGAAGTGCTGCCCTCAGTGGACCCTGAAAGCACCGAGCTAGCACAGCTAAACGTGTTGCTGCATTAAAGTCCACATGAAATCAAAATGGACAATTCTTGTTTTTTATTGAATATTGCAGTGTTTACTCTAAATGATTTATCTGCGTATTAAATTCATGTCCCTGGTAATCTTGAATCAGAATCAGTTCCTCTTGCAGCATCTCTTCTCTTCTCTGATGATGTGGGCGGGGCTATAACCTGTCACTCACATGAGATCCGCCAATAGCAAACCACAACCGTCCAATCAATTCCTCACGGACACAATCAAGCCCCGCCCACATGTGATCTTGTTCCAGAAGCGTTTCACTCGATATACGACACAATAGAGGAGAAAAGACCAGCGAATCTAAAAATTCATTTAAAATTCACACAATGGGTCTCATTCATGAAACACGAGCAGAACGAATTTTTGTGTAAATCGTGTGTAAAGTGGTTCTGGCGTAAATTTTCGGATTCATTAAAATGTTCATATTTTCCAAATGTTAGTTGGTACACAAGAAATCTACACCTGCTCCCAGCCATGCGTAAAGAGTGCGCTTAACACCCGAACGTTTAGCTCATTAATAACTAAGGCTGCATTTTAATTCACCTTAATCGGGTACATATTTACACAGCATTTTGAAAAAATATTATATATAGTAATTACATACTTTTTTTCTTATTATGAGAGCCAGTAATAGCATCTGCGATGGTGGTCCTTCTCCAGTTTGAATACTATTTTTCCAAAGTGAACTAATTCGTTTTTTGCTCTCAAGCTTAATGTCGAACCATTTTCTTCTCACTTCTGGGACTCTTTGATTAACAGATGAAACTCCAGTAACTGCATCTGTAATGCTGACAAGCTTCCTTTCTTTAGGACCCGATACGCCACTATGTACGCTTGAAAATAAAATGTGGCGTTTTGAATGGATTTCTGATAATAAAACTTCAATTTCTGCATCTGAGAATTTTTTTTTTCATTCGCATTCATGTCATAATATGATGCCCATATATAGTTGTCAGTCGGATTTAATGGGCGGGATTTATGGTAATTGAGAATGAACGTGCACGCGCATCCCATTTACGACTGATTGGAATTTATTAACACACACACACACATTTCACTATCACATCTGACGTTTACGAAGTATTTGTGAATCAGGAGAAGAGTTTTCGGTAAGGTCTCTTTACACGCAAATCACTCGCATATTTACTCGTATATTTACGAATGTTTCATGAATGAGACCCATTGTGTGTGTGCTTTAAAGGGATACTCCACCCAAAAATGAGTTGTTGCAAACCTGTATGAGTTTCTTTCTTCTGCCGAACACAAAGGAAGATATTTTGAAGAACGATTGGAACTTTGGCACCATTGACTTCCATAGTAGAAAAAAAAAATACTATGGAAATCAATGGTGCCAAAGTTCCAATCGTTCTTCAAAATATCTTCCTTTGTGTTCGGCAGAAGAAAGAAACTCATACAGGGTTGCAACAACTTGAGGGCGAGTAAATGATGACAGAATTTTCATTTTTGGGTGGAGTATCCCTTTAAGTGTCCCGAGAGTTTTCATGCTCACTGCAGTCCTCAGTCCAAACAAGCGTGTTTGTGTGAATCATATAGAGAAGATGGAGGGCTACGGCTCTGATTAAACCTCATCCACCCAGATTCATCAAAGCAGATGATGCTGTGTCCTCGGGCTCTCTTTGACTTTACAGGCAGCTGCTGTTTTATTAAAGTGAGACACTATCTATAACACAAACCATACAACCAAATCTCTAGGTTGGATAAACCTCAGGCATTTGGTCGGCTTGCACAGAACCAGCAGAGTGGCACAGCCCTGTAATTTCACAGTTCCCAGCTCAGATTTAGATCTCATTGTGAAACCCGTGATAACTCGGAGAGCTCAGGCAGCTCAGCGTTACGCACTCACCTACATGTGACAGGCCGCCCTTCTGGGTGATTTTACCGATGGCCGGCTTCACGTCGCTGGAGCTGGAGAACTGTTTCAGGCTGAATTCTGTGACCGCATCATCCCTGGGTCAGAAATAAAATGCTTATGATTCGTCATGCCAGTTATATTTTGGTGCAATTGTGTATGACAGCATGTAAGTTCATTTAGAGATGTAAAAATCTGCAAATCTCCTGATTACTGGTCAGAACTGAAACTCCACGACCCGCCGACTTCAATAAAGGACACATTATACTCAAATAAATCAAGTTAGTTTGGGATCAGTAAGGTTTAAAAAAAGAGAGATTAATATTAAAGTGTTCAAAAGTTACAGTCAAGACATTTATAACGTTGCAAAAAATTCTACATCAAATAAATGCGGTTTGTTTGATTTTTCTATTCATCAAAGAATCCTGAAAAATTCCACCGAAATATGAACCAGCACGACTGTTTTCACCACTGATAATAATCATAAATGTGTCTTGAGCATCAGATCCTCATATTAGAGTGATTTCTGAAGGATCATGTGACACTGAAGACTGGAGTAATGATGCTGGAAATACAGGAATAAATTACACTTTACTATATATTCACATAGAAAACAGCTGATTTACACTGGAGTAATATTACACTGTTTTTACTGTAGTTTTTTATTCTGTATTTTATCAAATAAAAAAATCCTTGGTGATTATACTGTACGAGAAAAAACAAAAAAAGTCTTACAGAATCTAACAGTAAATGTATATTAAAATCCTTCAATTCAATATTCTACAATCAACTTTAGGATTCATACACATCTCTGAAGTTCTTGTAATGTAAATATGTTTTCATTTTAGTCAGTGAAAGTAAAATGATATTGTTTCTTTCAGTGGATCTTTCATCTAAACAAGTGTGTAATAATCTGTAAATATTACAGTCTATTCTGACTTAACCTAACCGTGTCTTAAGACGGTCATATTTGTATTCTTTAATCGTATTATTTGTTGTGTTGTGTTGTGTGTGTGTGTGTGTGTGCACTGGTGTAGCGGTCAGCAGCTGCAGTGTCCTCGACAGCCACCAGAGGGCGCTCCACATCACACTACTGTCATCTCCCATAACTCACTGCCCGGACTCTGCATCCATTACCACAGTCACCTGTGTCTCATTATCTCTTTAACTCACACTATAATAGCCGGGTTTTCACATTCATTCCCTGCGAAGTCTTGTTTAGTGTAACTTACACTGCAATGCCGAGCGTTCTCCCTGGTTTCATGTCTCTTGGTTTCGGATTTCTTGCCTGTGGATTACTCTTTCTCCCGTGTGGCCTTGTTGTGTTTGCATGGACCGCCTGCCTGTGTTTGACCTTGCCTGTGCTTTGGATTGCGTCTTTGGATTGCCCTGTTCAGTAAATACTGCACTTGGATCCTCAACCTGCTTGTGTCGGAGCAGCTCGTGACAACTGGAAGCTTCATTACCAAGAAAAATGCCTTGTGTGTGCGAACAGAATTGGCAGTAAAGCTCTTTCTGATTCTGAGGGGAAATTAATGTATGCTAAAACCACATTTTATTGGTAATTTTGCGAATAGTAACGGGCTCATGTTAGCTGTAGGTTAAGTGCCAGTCCCTCACTCTTCTCATTAACAATCCTCCAGCATCTGTTTTCTGGCACAGGGACACATTATTACCCGTATTGGATGATGCCCATCATGGCTCCTTCCGCGCCCACATTGAGAGCCTGGGAAACCTCCACGAGGAAGTCTTTCTGAATCTTGAATCGTCGTTTCCCAATACTCCAGCTGCCATCCATGAGGAACGCAATATCCACTTTACAATCTACAGACACGGATGGGAATCGAGTGAGAGCCATGAAGGGAACCGAGTATAGCTCTATTCTCACCAGTGTCAGGTCTGAGGACAGTACTTGGGTCTCCGCGTGTCCGGCCGCTGAGTTCAGGAGCTCTGGCTAAAGATGAGTCGTGTCCTCGAGCGTTGAATCCTGGGAAATCAGAGGATGCTGCTATTACACATCAACCCTGTACCTTATCCACAGTACTGTGAAGAACCAAGTGTAGGCCACTAGAAGCTGGTACTGGAAACTGCTGATCAAGTTACTTAACTTTTCAATGCAAAACATGTAATAAAGCAACACAGGCTCATTGCAAAAACATTTCTGCAAAATTATGTTTTTAAAGTGCACTTTTAAAGTGAAGTGTCCAATGAGTGGCACCAAAAGCGTGTTTAATTTTCCCGGAAACAGATGATTGTGAATGTTGTAACTTTTTATTATGGTGATTGTTCGGAGATGCGGCGTTAAAAGATTAATGCTCTGTCGCGCTTGAAAATAACACTGCACGTACACTAAACCCTAACCGATAGTGTGTACCAAACCAGACACGAGATAAACACACATTTGCTGAAGCTAGCGTGGCATCTGAAGCTGTTGGCCGTGACTCGCACTCGAGCTACAGCCAGTTTACTTCGTTAAATAAGCCACACAAATAGAGCCATTTATGTGATGCAAACATCAAAATGTATTAGTTTACAAATCATGCACTATGATAAACGTGTTTCAGCTCATTACATAGTATTGTGTAAGGAACCGCGTGAAAATAAGTTTATATTAATCAATAATATTTCCCTGTAATCATAATTTTTGTGAAAAGGAATACAATTGGTTGGTGTTTTGCTGTATTTAGTGTTCATTTCAGGTGTAAACTGCAGTGAATTGTAAGTATAGATGCGTTTTCCCAGTGAGCTTGTGTTGCATTAAAGGCTTTTCTAAACTCTTCAGTCATTGGTTAGTTTCCTCACCTGAGTCGAATGGGTTTGACTCCGCTGGCGTCTCTGTGACAGGAACACACACTAATTAATGATTAATCACACAATCTTTAAAAAAACATCCAACACAGTTTCTTAAAGTGCCCCATTATGCTTTTTCTGATATTCCCTTTTTCACGAAGTGTGTAATAGAGATGTTTGTGAGTGTAAACGATCTGCAAAGTTTCATAGATCAAAGGTGCAGATAAATGGAGGTTTTGTCTTCCAAAAGAAAGAAGTGATTCTGAACTGAAACGAGTCGTCAGTAATTCAGTCTCACTTCCTGCTAAATCTATATAGGTTTGTAATTCATTTGCATAATGCCAGCCTCTGGTGTTGATTGGCTGATCGCGTCTCTTAGCTCCGCCCTGAAACACTAGTGTATCTGAGACTGGGAGAGTTCGGCTCGTGTTGTTCGTGTCGAGGAGACGCTGTTTTCTGAGATTGATACGGTGAAACCCACGCCATCGTTACTGTTCGTATCACTGTGATCAGTGGTGGACAGTAACGAGGTAAATGTAATTCGTTACTGTACATAAGTAGCGTTTTTGCGTATCTGTACTTTACTCAAGTATTTAAATTTTGGGAGACTTTTACTTTAACTCCACACATTTCAAAGTCAAATATCTTACTTTTTACTCTACTACATTTTCAAAATCAGTCGTTCCTTTTTATTTATGAGTGGATAAAAACGTAACTGGTCAAACGAGCCACCAATCACAGTACAGCGCACGCTTTGTTTTGAACTTGCCTTGGCGGTATCTACTAGCGCGAACCAGAGCCGTTAAATATGAGAGTTGCGAACATAGATGTGACAGTGATCTCGCCGCCGCGCGGTCACGTTATTCGTGTAGCTCTCAATAGTTCCAAACAAATCGCGGTGACAATGATTTTAAGCGGGACAGAGAGCAGCAGCTATTATTGCAGCAATTATCGGTAAGTATTGACGCATAATGTGCGTTGCTTACGTTGCCGCTAAAATGACTTGCATATAATAGCTTTTTTTTTCTGGGGAGTAGCCATGCAGAAACACTGCATTAATACGTTTTTGTGTTTAATTTTGGAGGGAAATTGGCTGCTCCCATAACATAGAATATATATATATATATATATGTGTGTGTGTGTGTGTGTGTGTGTGCGCGCGTATGTGTGTGTGTGTGTGTATTTATATATATATATATATATTTAATGGCGTTGTGCAGGTTTATGTGAATGTATCATAACATTATGATGTTAATAATTATGACCATAAGCGCTGGAGAAAAATATATACAGTAAATACTGTAAATGTTTTATACCTTATGGGAACAGTCCCCTTCCCTCCAAATTTATTCAATTCAAATATATATATATATATATATATCAGACTAATCAATGTCATTTCATTAATAGATTGGTGTGGCAAGAGTGACATTAGTCTTCACTTAGACTGAGTTAAGCAAGAATCTTGTGACAAATTATAATAGGACATTATAGCCATAAAAAAATCAAAGTACTTGGATACTTAAGTACATTTGAAGGCAAATACTTTTGTACTTTTACTCAAGTGAATGTTTAAAGGCAGCACTTCTACTTTTACTTGAGTAATATTTTACCTTGAGTGTCTTTACTTTTACTCAAGTACATGGTGTGTGTACTTCGTCCACCACTGACTGTGATCATGAGCTGACATTCAGATATAATAATGAGCGTTTGCTTTCTGACCAATCAGAGCAGAGCAGCTCTCAGAGAGGCGGGGCTTAGAGAGACTGAATCCTCGATGGAAGCGTTCAGACACTGAGGAAGAGCTAAAGCTGCAGTGGAGATTATGAGGACATTACTTTTTTTTTTAGACCTTGGATGCATGTAAACGTACCGTAGGAGATTCCAAAATAACATTAGGAACCTTTAAAATAGCATAATAGGTGCACTTTGAGCAGACACTGGACTATATTGGCAGACACTGGACTACACTGTGCATTGTGAGAGAACTGTGGGCTTTTGTATATAAATGTGCTTGTGTTTGTGACACACCTCTGCTGTGGCCCGTCTCAGGCGGAGGCTTGTGGTGTTCTGGCTCAGGAGCTGGAAACACAAATCATGTACACATGAATCTGGCCTCCAGTTTCACAACGACACAGTGACTCACAGTGATGGTGACCCTCCTCACTACAGTAACACCAGTAACAGATTCCAGATCAGCCACGAGCCTTAAACATACAGTAAAGCCGAGGGCCATACACTTCTTCTCATGAATCCAGACACCGTGAAACCGGCCCTGTGGTGCAAACCCAGATCCAGCAGCCGAGGACTGAAGACCCAGCAGACTCCTCTGGATCCAGACACGGGGCCGGCGCTCTCGTGACATGCAGAGGGCGGCCCGACACTAACATTTCTATACTCACTTGTTTCCTCAAAGATGCATTTATTTGTTGTGTTCTCTCAATACTATTTTATTTTGCTTCATGAGCATAATTTATTATTATTAACCTTTATTTAACCAGGCAAGCCACTTAAGAACAAGTTCTTATTTTCAACATCAGGAGAGTGAAAATCTCCTGAAAGTCGTGCAAAAATACATTAAATGCAGAAATTAAACTTCATGTCTCAGTCTCCGTTATTTCTATAGCGCTTTATATAATACAGATTGTTTCAAAGCAGCTTCGCCAGTAATAAACAGGAAAATACAAGAATCAATGATGCAATTTTTTGAGAAACTTCTGGGAGAGCCACTAAACCAGATCATCATGGCCATGTTGGAAAACCGGCTGAAACCGACTAAGACCAGCGAACCAGCTCGGGATAGTTTACGATTTTACTTCAATAGGAAACCCTTGTTTTAGCACATATGGAACATGTGTTATAGCACATGCAAACAGTAACATATACTCTTCACATAGACGTTTATGCTTTACAGGTGAAACTCGAAAAATAAGAATATCGTGCAAAAGTTCATTTATTTCAGTAATTCAATTCACTAATATATTATATAGACTCATTACATGCAAAGTGAGATATTTCAAGCCTTTATTTGTTATAATTTTGATGATTATGGTTTACAGCTTATGAAAAATTTGAAAATTGTGAAAAGGTTTTCATATCTCAAACTTATAACAAATAAAGGCTTGAAATATCTCACTTTGCATGTAATGAGTCTATATAATATATTAGTTTCACCTTTTAAGTTGAATTACTGAAATAAATGAACTTTTGCAAGATATTCTAAATTTTTCAAGTTTCACCTGTACTTTGCATTACTCCAAAATAAAAGAAGAGAATACTTACAAAACTGTCCAAAGTGATAGTGGTGCTGGTGCTCGGTGTTCCCCGGCGCCGGGTCGAGCGCTGCAGGACAGAGGCAGCGTGTGCACGAGCGGTTAGTTCAGCGCAGTGCATTATGGGAAACATACCCATAATACCTGTGTCAATGTGTTAGCATAACAAGCCGTAAAGAAAAGCGTAGCTTACCACCTGTTCTCTGACATGGAGGATAAAGCTAAAGTCATATCGCAGAAACACATGCTCTGAATGATTTGATATCATATGGGCCGCACATTGGGATGGATTTATTAAACGTTCTTGAAAGCTTATGCCGTGGTCTATTTAAACCACATGATGGAAGTGAATGATAATGTAGGAACCGGCATACACTGATATGATGCTATGGTGCATGAACAGGCATGTGCTAGCCACACTATGAAGCCATAATGCAGATTTATGTGTTTCTTTGTTATTCTCCTCGGGTACTGGAGTGGATTTACAGTCTGACAACACGAAGGCCTTACCTGCGGGGTCAGCGGGGCTCGTCCGGCTCCAGGTGTGGCCCGTGTTCGGCACTGAGTGGCTACTATCTGAACACAGAAAGCGATGGTTGGGCCTCATGTCAGATATAGACATGATGGAGTAAGGATTAGCATGAATTATTATGAGTTTATGGGTATTCACTCGGAATTTAAAAGCATGTTTAGCCTTTGTTTATGTCGTGTTTAATGTTTGCTTATGGAGGGTTACGTTATTGAACTGGATGGACCTGCAGAATGATTCTGATACCTGTTGGCCTTCTGGTGCCAGAGAACCAATCAGGGCGTGCGTACGCAGGGTGCGTCCAATCACGGCGCACCAATGCTAGACAGGGAGATTTAGAAACTGCTTACAATACATACAAGACATAACATGGACTTGAACTGATTCTCTCTAGACAAGAGACAAAACAAGCTAAAGTTTATGAAGCATGGAAATATTAATTAAATTACAGGTGAAATATAAAAGGGTTTGCTCAAAAACACATTATTTATCATTTAATGGTAAAGTCCCCCTGTGCCTGTGGTGAAAATCCAGCTTTTAATGTTGTTTATGTGTCTATGTGGTGTTTTTAATATGCTTTAAGACACACCATGTGTAAGTTCATAAGTCGACAGCATTGCTGAGTATTTCCTCCTTAAAACTGCAGTGAACCAAAGACAGTCTCAAAAACACGGTTTGAAATCGCTGGTGTTTCTGACGTCACAAACGACCTTGTAACCAATCAGATCAACGTGTGATCGTCAACCAGTGGATCTCTGAGCTGAGGGAGTGAGTGGAGGCGGGGCTCATTTGCATATTCATAGAACCGCGCATACTAAATGAGGCGAGGGTGTCGAGTTACATTCAAGATATTTTAAGGCATGAAGTTTTTTGCCTTTTTCAAAGAAAAAACGTTTAAATATGTAACTTTGGTGATCAAACAAACTCATAACAAACTCATTAACAAACATTACAACTGTGTTGCTCAGAGACACAAGTGTCGACTCAAGTTTGACTTTGTTTCTGAAATATTGTCTTATTTGACAAGAGAGCAAAGTTAGTGGCAATATTGTGTGTAAAAATCAAGTTAAATATTAATATCCTGTTTATTGATCTGTAGTATAAAATCATCAGATATTTTGTGCCAGAGATAAGTCTCAGGAATCAGGGAAAGGTGCATCAACTGAAAGATCCTTGTTCGGAACAAATGACAGGGCTAGTACATAAACATCTAGATTATTACTGGTCTTTAACTTAGTTGACATCAATGGCACTGGTGAAGTTGAAAGCTCAATATTTGTTTACTGGCATCATGTATGATTAGTTCATTGGAGAGCCTTACTAATGTATAATGTGCTTTACCTGATCCCTCTAGATGCAAGAAAGAGCACTGGACTTCTTTAAAGGATTAGTTCACTTTAAAAAAAAACTTTTGCTGATAATTTACTCACCCCCATGTCATCCAAGATGTCCATGTCTTTCTTTCTTCAGTCGAAAAGAAATTAAGGTTTTTGATGAAAACATTCCAGGATTTTTCTCCATATAATGCACTTTGCTGGGCACCAAACGGTCCAAGGTCCAAAAGACAGTTTCAGTGCAGCTCGTTCATCAAAATGAACAAATCTTTTTTCGAGTCATTTTGATTCATTTAACGACCGAAATGAACGAATTGACTCGGAAAAAGATTTGTTCATTGTGATGAACGAGTTCGAACAGGAGAGTCACACAGAACAGAGCGACGCGAGCATGTGAGCTTATAAAACTTAAACGTTGTTATTTTTTTTTTAAATGAGCGATCGCTTCGCTTGATAAGACCCTTATTCATCTTCTGGTGTCGTTTAAAGCCCTTTGAACAGTTTGCAGTTTGCACTGAAACTGTCTTTTGGACCCTGAACCGTTTGGCTACCATTTAAGTCCATTATATGGAGAAAAATCCTGGAATGTTTTCATCAAAAACCTTAATTTCTTTTCGACCGAAGAAAGAAAGACATGGACATCTTGGATGACATGGGGGTGAGTAAATTATCAGCAAAAGTTTTTTTTTAAAGTGAACTAATCCTTTAATTGCATGTTTGATGTGTATCAGCACACACTGAAAGACACGCTCATGCTAATAGATGGCATCTGCAGACACTTACTGGGATTCGACAGCGGCGTGTGTTGCTTTCTCTCTGACTGCGGCTGCACCCGACTCAAAGCTGCTTATCAACGTGAAACAGATGGAACAATATCCAAGAGAGAAGAAAGCAAGAGTTCATGCACCGCAGCTGCTACTGAGTGATGTCTGAATCGAGTGAATGCGTCATGCAAACCTGAAGCTGAGGGAACATGCGGCTGTCTCCGGATGGTGGAGCTCAGCTCTGGCCGCTGCACACCTGCCGTCACAACACACACATGTTCAACACAAGACACATCTAAAGCCAGGGCCGGCGATTGCTATAGGCGACAAATGTGTTGGGGGCGCAGTCGCCCTCTAGTGTCGCCCTTGGCTTACTTCCCATTAATCACAGAATTAGAATGACAAGCGAAACAAAAACACGTTTATTAAACATGATCATCCTAAGGCGCCCCCTCAGCCACACGTTTATTGTCGATAGTTTCCTAACGGGGGGTTACGTTACGTTACGTTAGGCAAGTGCTCAGCTGCTGGCGCGTTGATCGAAACCCTCTG
This sequence comes from Rhinichthys osculus, assembly GCA_029959095.1. NCBI lineage: Eukaryota > Metazoa > Chordata > Actinopteri > Cypriniformes > Leuciscidae > Rhinichthys > Rhinichthys osculus. The sequence goes on along the minus strand of JARWKJ010000001.1, from coordinate 39,610,257 downwards.
ATGCACAGGGACGAAAACGGAGAAAGCAACAAGATAAAAAGAAAGCCCAGTATAGAGGTAAGTCTTCTCATCTCAGCCATTTAGGTGTCAAACTAAATTTTTTACTTAGTATTGTGCACAGCACAGGCATGGCCATCGGGACTAACCGGGAGCGAATTCTTTTCCCCAGGATGGTAGAGATTCCACGTGCTTTTTGGGCCGATACATCATACTTTTATTATTTATTTATTTTGTCTTAGTGGCCCATAAAACTCGTACATCGGCCCATTCGTTTTGTTTTGTTTAATTGGCGGCGCTGGGTTACTTCCAAGTAACAAAATTAATTATGAAAGTTTCCTTTATTTTTCAGTGCATTTGTTTTACAATAGCTTATGGCTATTACTGACATGGGATTAATATTATAACTATTATTATGTAGTAGTGTAATGTAGACAGACACTGTAACTAAAAGAGGTTTGAATTTTTCTTTGTTCAATTTGCACACTGAATAAGGGTTGGAGCTTTTAATTTTGAACTCTCAAAGTGCACCAGATTGATGAATTTACCTTTAAAATGCACAAAATTTTCTTACGGGGGGCATACCCCCGAAACCCCCTTAGTCTTGTAGCAGACTAATAATAATAGTAGTGGTGGTAGTAATTGTAATATACTACAAGTTACATGGTCAGACAAAATGTATTTGTACAATGCAACTATGTAGTATGGTAGAAATATCATTGAACGTAGCATTTGTATGAACAATTTATTATACAGTTGAAGTCATAATTTGCTTGTTGAAGTTTTGGAGAGACTAAAACTTGGGGGGCGCAAAACTCAATCTCGCCTAGGGCAACCAAAGGGCTAGAGCCGGCCCTGTCTAAAGCTGCACCTCGCTGAAACAATACACTACTCTTACATTAACAATGGAAATCTGTCAAAGCCAACTAGACCAAGAAAAGTCATCCATACTGGTTAATTACTAACCAGCCTGAATAATGGCTGGCGTTAAAATGTATCGTCTAGTTGACTATGCTGGTTCATGCCCTGGTCTAATCACAGTGGTGGTGTTAGTTTAGAGTCACCAAACTTCGTCCATACAGTCAAACCAAGAATTATTCAGACACCAGATATCATTTTGTTATATTGTTTCACTAGTGTGATCAGGACACTATAGTTCATTTCTGTAAGTGAGGAGAGCAAAATAAAGTAAACTGTGACATATTACACCCAAATATTCTTCATACAGAGACTACCAGTAACAATGATTCCTCCACTTTGAGCTGATGATGTTTTCTTCAGTGTGTTTTCTGTAATTGCTAATGCTCTTTTTACACACAGACTGAACAACATGAAGCATTGCTTGGTCACCAGTTGAGCTAAACTGGTATTCTCTAATTGTGTAGTTAAATTTAACAGCTGACAGATATTCAACATAATTCATGTGTGAGAGTCTAACAGAAGGACGGACAAAACCAGTCAAATATCCACTGAGTTCTGCTCATGTTTATTACCATTTTCTAAACTATAGCGAATAAACTGAGATAATGTGAGAAATGTTGAAGGTGTTTGAATACATTTTGGTTTGACATTTTTCATTAGCTCCAACCAACAGGAAGTCGGCCATCTTGGATTTAAATGAGAATCTTTTGAAAATTGCAGAATTAGATTTTTTAAAAACTCCTCCAAGGAGATTAATACAATTCTCACCAAACTTGGTAAAGATGATGCCGAGACATTAAAGATGCTCAATTGCGAATGGATTTTTGATATCTTAAATGATGTTGCCAAGGGAATTAGTGCCAAAAAAGAGAAACAGGAAGAGTCTCATATACTAGTGCATTTTCTGATTTAGATTAAACTGTATGTTTGCTCATGAGGGCTGATCACATGAATGTTGCTATTGTTGTTCACAGTCATAGCGCCACCAGCTGGCAGCAGGAAGTGACACATACAACAGACTTTGAAACACATTCACATTTGGATTAAAGAGACATAGACGTACAATAGAGAAAACAGCAAGATCAGCACAACTCATCCAGCTCAGGACACAAACAATCACCAGTACATCTCAATAAAGCTATTTACTTTGAGAAAGTATTAGAGGACAAAGTACTTAAGAACAAGGCACAACAGTCAAACATCACAATAAAGGAAACACAGACCGAGTAATAGGAGTGTGGTTTACCTGTGTTGGTGCGTGGTAAAAACCTATTGGCATAGACGGAGCTGCCTCTAAATGCTTTAGACAAATGTTATGGTTAGAGTTTAGAGTGTTACTGACAGAAAGTGAAGAATACACAGTGGACATAAAGTAGGACATACCTTGCGTGGGACCCTTTCCTTGGGCACTCTGTGATTGTCCTACATGCCGCATTTAGAGAGAACATAGATATTGAAGCAGTATATATATTCTGTTTCTGTTTCAGCTGTAACAGTAACCTTAAAGTCAGCACGAAATCCTGGTCTTACTGTACAGGATTCATCAGTGCATTTTATTCGAAAGAAAAAATATCTTTAACCTTTATCAAAATGTTAGTATTAATACACTTTGCCTTTGACACAACTGGTGCTCAAACCAGTGTTGGAGTAAAGCATTACAAGTAACGTGCATTATGTAATCAGATTACTTTTTGATATAACGAGTAAAGTAACTTTTTACAAGTAATGTGTATTACGTAAACATATTTTTTTATATAATGTGTAAAGTAACGCAAAAGTAACGTAATGCATTACTCTGCATAAAATGTACATTTCCTATAAATTACTTTACATAAAAAGTTATGTAATTAGTTCATTTTTAGGGAGTAATGCAATATTGTAACATTATTTTTAAAAGTAACTTTCCCCAACACTGGCTTCAACTACAATGGTCAGCGGTATGGTAATCAGTGGATAAAATTAAACTCCACCTTACAATTTCCTTCTTATTTAATATCTCGTCACTCATCATGTTGTGGAAATGAAATGCTGTTTCATGCGTACTTTAAAGTGGATTAGATTAAAGAAAAGGGATTTCACAGGCCAACACCATCTACACCCCAAACGTCAAGACGGTTACTACAATAACAAGAATCAAAGGAAAACTGCAGGAGACCATTAGCTCTGTAAAGCACCACAAAAAACACCCCGAGATCTCTGAATAAAATTATACGACAGCAGAAAGCAGCTGCAAGAACACAAGTCCCACATGAGGGAGGCTTCGACATGCCAGCTTGACTTACGTGCAACAGAGCTGAAATACGGGTGACTGCTGCCTAGATCAGAAAGAAAGATTTTGCTTTAGAAACAGAGAGAGGAAAAAAGGACGGATTGAGAGGGAACCTGATCCATATTGTCCAGTCAGGATGTTCATTTCAATAGGGTACTGAAAAACTGCCCCAGGAACAAATGGATAAAAGATGACCATGATTCATTCAAGGCATTAAATTAAAGATTTAAACAGGCATTAAACAGATTGGCTCACCTGCCTCGCGGACTTTATGAACGGTGGCCCGTGGCTTGGCTGATGTGGTTGTGGGCGGAGCTGTGGAGGTGGGCGTGGTCACAGGAGTGGTTGTGGGCGGAGCTGTGGTGGTGGGCGTGGTTACAGGAGTGGTTGTGGGCGGAGCTGTGGTGGAGCTCGGCTCCGCCTCTGGAGCCTCTGTCACTGGTGACACTGGGAAGTACGACAGGTCTTTAGATTCACCTTAAGCCTAGTTCACACTACATGATTTTAAAACGTCGGGCTGAACTGTGCGGTTCACACTACATGACTTGCTCTCTGTGAAATCAGGAGTGTTCAAGTTGTTGAGCTAGTTCACACCACACGACACAACGTGATTGATCCGCAACAGGGGGTAACGCACTACACAAGTTGACAACAACTCCCAACGATTCAATCTTGTCTACAAACCACGTTTTGTCACGAAAAATCACGCGATAAAACGAACCGGAAATGACGCGAAACAGCACGTGCGCTAATACCCAGCGAAGAAGACGAAGAAGAACACAACACTCAAACATGCCTTGCTCTGATTGGCTGTAGCTCATGACATCACGTGAGCTTGAGTCGTGCGACAGCTCTGGGCGTCTGCGAGCGTCTTTGATGCGTCTTTGATGCGTTGTTGGCTCTTTCATACTAACAGATTGGCGAGCGTTCATCGCCCGCTAATCTCCCGCGATTACACCCTGACCTGTCGGCGAGCTCAACGATTTGCAAATCGGGCTTAAAATCATGTAGTGTGAACTAGGCTTTAGGAAACATGAATGGATGATGAGCTGCTACTGGACACTGACATTCATCATCAAAGAGCTTCTGTGAACAAGATTCTGGCCTTGGATCCACACTCCTCTATCAGGTTCTGCCAAAGGGGAGTATGCTGGGAGTTTAGCAATCCCATGATCTTGGCATTGTTAGCGCCATGCATTATTGGTTGAGCTAAAGGCTTAAAGACATAGAAATATGACAGACTAGCTTTACAAACACTTACCAGGTTTCACTATGGGTCTTGAGTGTACAAAGACCAGAGTGGATGGATATATCACTCCCTTCTTTGGTTTACCCACTGACACATAAAAGCAAAGGTTATAAATCCAACATTCAAAACATAAGTTAAACAATGTGAGAAAGTAAGTTTCTTACGAAATTAGTGTGTCTTTCCATGTTTCTCATTTCATTTGATTGCTATAGCGAGCCTACAGTAGGAGTGTTTGCTCAGAGTAAAGTTCCCCTACCTAAGACAGAAAATGATTCTCTCCAGTTGGGTAAGGACAGGGATCGGATGCCGTTGGCAAAGCTGCCCTTGTAGATCGGCTGTCCGGCACTCTTCATCACAATTACCTTTCCTCCAGAGTTACTGATGACTCCACTGAAAACAACAAACAGCAAAACACCATGCATGTGAGAGCTAGTAAATTCGGTAGCTTTAAGCAAATATCTAGACAAAACATTCAATTTAATTTACAGCTAATTATAGAATGCTATGCAAATGGATTTACTTAATTAGATATGCAATTCAATTGAGAGGTTGCAACTTAAATTTGACTGAGATCCAATGGCAAAGAGGGTTTGATTACTTCTGGAGATAATCCAAACTCAATGCATGCAGTCTGCCTTACTGCGGTGTAGAGATCAAGGAGAGAGCGGGGAATGAGTCTAGGACATGATGCAGACCAGCAGCCCACATGTACACTAACCCATTCACCACAGCAAGCCATAAGAAACAGTATTTGTTGAAGAGGCATTTTGTGCAACCTGATCCACCTGTGTAATTCTGCTCATTTATCAAGTTTCATAGTGTCAGAACTTGACCAATGAGGCCATAATATAAATTCATGTACTCTCCAAACCTCTCAGGAGCCCCTCTAAACAGACGTCTGAGGATCAGATGCTACCAGATGCTCACAATCCAGGGAAGGCCTTAAGCGATCTCTAAAGACATCTTCTCCCTGCTTGACCTCATATACAGGGTTCGGACATGTAAGGAATGCTATAAAAAGCTTAATTTCCCCCACACCACTAAAGCTACTAAGGACAACAAGAACTACAGCAAGTGTTGACCTGCTATCATGTGGGGTCAAACATGAATGAGGTAATATTATGCCCTTGTATAAAGCCTTGATGTTGTTTTTGGGATCTACTAGGTTTCCACGCTCAAATGTTGATTATTCTCCTCATATTCTCCATTGTTGCGGCTCCTCTCTTCCCGGTCTTTCAGAAACGCTCTGTTTACTTCCTGTCTCTATGAAGCCCCTCCTCCTGAACAGCACACTGTGCTCTGATTGGTCGGCTGGAGCAGTGTGTTGTGATTGGTCGAGTGCTTCGAGTGTGTTTGGGAAATGTCCCGCCCCTTTCCATAACCGCCAGTTTAACACACAACTGACTAACTCAACCAGGCCCCGCCCCTTTATCCTGCGTATGAATTATTATAATGAGGAATATTGTGACGTGTTCGTTCCCGGAAGAAACTCAAGACTACAATGGAGGCGTTTCAGGAGTTCAGAAACACTGACACTGATATAGAGAAGAACTGGAGCTTCTTCATGATCACACAGCAACATCACACACTAAAGAGAGATGAACATGGAAAACAGCACCATAGGACTCCTTCAAAGAACTTTTATTAATAAAATAGCATTGAAAACTTCTTACTCAACAAAGAACAGACTGATAGTATGTATTTTTTAATTAGCCTGTGCTTGTGTAAGTTTCTTTTTGATTAGATTAGCAACTTGTAATTTGGTCAAGGCAGCCCAAGCTTTCGCATAGTAATGTCTTTTACCCTAAGACTGATCAAACTTTAACATCAGGTCTCATGTATAGCTCACCTGTGAATAGCAGCATTGCAGATACTGGATATTGAGGCAAACACACCCGTCCCATAGACCTTCTCCTTGCTCTCCCTGCAGTTACCTGGACACTTCACAATAAACTCTGGGAGATTGATCTTCCCAGACCGCATTTCACATTCAATTGCTGGAACGACTGGAAAAGCAGAATCAATGTCAGAAGAATGTGGCAAACATGCAAATTACTATTAGCATAAAAATCAAAAGTTGTCACTGTCATCCTTTCAATAGCTACTAATATATACCATTTAGGTACTAAGGTGTACCTTTGAGTTACTAATATGCACCATAGGTGTGAATAGGGTAAAAAGGAGTACATTGTGAAAGGTTCCCACCCATTTAAGCTACCTTGTTTTTGCTTTTTGTTCTTTCCATTTGGCTTTGCTCCACTGGAAGTCAGCAGAAATGCTAGGATATACAGAACATAATGCAAAAGCAAATTATGAGAGAACATTATCCAAGTTATTACATTCTCTGAAATCAAATAAGACCAACGTAAGACTATTCCTGGCGTAATTTCAGAACTCGGAGTAGCAGTAAAACTGTAATCCGAAATAAAGCAGAAGGGCTTTATCTCCCTAATACTCGTTCCTTCCACCTCTCTGATGTTGAACGGGCTGTAAATTCAGCGAGTGTTTTGTCTTGTGGACGTAACATAAACATGTGAAACCGCTTAGGCAGCGTAGAACTGAAAAAAACAAACAAAAAAACATCACAGAGACTCTAAAAGGAATACTTTTCTTTATATTTACTGTTTATAAAAGTATACTTATAAAGCCTGTGTCACTCAGATTTATATTTAACAGTGAAATCAGTGACAATAACAATAGGAAACCACAGAATTGATGCTGAAAATTCAGCTTTGATCACATATTTCTGTCATTTGATCACCATCTCAATCATAGATAGAAATGACCATTTGCAGCCAATACAGGCAAGTTACTATAGGAAAAATACAGAGTTAAAGTTTTTTAACAGATATATCCCCACCTATGGTCTAATCATATGTCGCATGTTCTCATCTATTTTCGTGCAGTTTTGAGTTTTCATTCAGGAATGATAGGCTTTTGGGTAGACTTGGCCAAACCTGTTTTTTAAATGACCCTGCTATAGCTATCCAGAGGCCAAAGTTGTTGTTTTTTTGATACCTATTGACCTAGAGAGTCCTGAGAATTGTGCCACGTCCTTTTCAATGTGACCACAAAATGAGCTCTTACTTAGGTGTGCTGAGTTTGGTGAAAATATCTCATTCCGTTCACGAGTTATAGACATTTTAGTAAAAGTGGCTCCTCCCACTTCTACTTTTGGCGGCCCTTAAGGGGTAGTTTTATTGAGAACTATTGACAATCAGACTCCAGGGAATCTTGCTGCACTGGTTTGGTTCCGATCGGGCCAAAAACCTAGATCTCGCAAAAGTAGGTTTTAAAAAAAAAAAACATCCAAAATACCCGAAAATTTCGCCTAACGGTTTAGGAGTTATGAGGCATTTTGTACTTTTGACCGCTGTAGCGCCCCCGTCAGGCCGATCGGGGCGAGCATTGGTGACGTTGTAGGCAGTGTGAGTACTACTAGCCCTCAAAGTTTCAAGTCTCTATGACTTACGGTTTGGTCTGCCCGCTCACTTTTAGGGGAGAATGCTGATTCTTGGAAAATTGAACAATTACAATAGGGTTACAGGGCTACACGCTTGAACCCCTAATAAAAAGTCATGTCATTACACCTTTAAGTAAATATACCTGTTTTCAGAAGTACAATTTTATATACTGTATATAAAAAAAGAAATTCGTAAAAAAACACCTACCGATAAAGACAGCAGTGAGAGTCGATTTACTCATCTTGAGCTCCACAGTGTAAATCTGCTCAAATGTTTTCTTCAGCCTCCGTATGTCTTCCTGTAATCCAACAGAGGAAAGGCTTCGGAAACTTTAAAGGCAAATACAAAAATGAAATGTATGAATGAATGCAAATGTCACTTTGAAGCAAAGCGTGGTGTCAAACAGCAACACGATGACGAAGATGAAGGTAAAATAATACTTATTTAAAGTCCCCCTGTGGTGGAACCCAGTGAATGGAGGCGGGGCTCATTTGCATATTCATAGAATCACGTATACTAAATGAGGCAGGGGTGTCGAGTTACATTCAAGATATTTTAAGGCATGAAGAAATTTAAAAAAAGTTTAAATATGTCATTTTGGTGATCAAAGATGAGTTTTAAGGGATACAAGCATTGACTACAGGGGGACTTTAATAGAAAAAAGCATCACCAAACTCAACATAAGCGTTAAATACACAGGCAAACTAGGAATATTAACAACACACAGCAGAATAACGAAATCATATACCATGACAACTAAAGACTGGCGGGGACTAGAACAAAGGAGACTGAATAGAAACAGTAGAATTACACCCTCCACAGATTTTACAGTAATCATTGGTGTGAAAAAAAATATGATCTACTATTTTTAAGATTTTAAAGCCTTGTATTGGCAATGAAGCTAGCAGAATGTTAAGATGGCTTTCTCTAAACCAGTAAACCAGTTTGGTTACAGGAAATGTGAATGATAACTCATCAGACCATGATATATTTAAGTTCCCCATCTCAGGGATCCAGACTGCATTCATGGTGTATTTTTGTGCACTAGTCTTGGACACAACTGTTTTTTTAATGGCAGCCCTTCCAAAAACCCTGGCTTTATGAAGCCTGTGGATATTCTGCGGCTCAACACACACGCTGCCAACCTCATCAGGGTAACAAAGACTGCAGAAAGGAAAGCCAGGTCAGTAATTTCTCATCTCAATGATGGCATTATCTCTGAACTCAACCCCACGGCCTGAGACACGGGCATGATTTACTAAAAGTTGGCATGTATAAACATTTTTTCATAAAAGGAAAACATACTGTAATTAACAATACAGGTAGATTGAGATTGGGTCATGGGTTGTAAAAGTCTTGTGGTGTCTGGGGGTTTCCTTGAATGAGACTGTAATTTCAGGAGCCCCTCCAAACATGCACCAAATTAAGGGATGCCAGATGGGTTAATTATATACTGAACCCAGAGGTCGCGTTAACAGGAAAATTTAATTAAGCAGACAAAACAAAACAGTATTTATTGTTTCAATTTTATGATAAAACAACCAGAATTTGAAATCTGAGACTTTGTTTCATATCAAAAGTAACAAAGCTTATTGCCATATATTAGACAAACATTCATGATGAAACCTGAAAAGTGACGAAAAGTCAACTTTCTCTTCATAAATAAATGCATAATCTTGCCTATATGCTTGTCCTATAAGTTTGTGAATAAAAATGAAAAACAGAGCCTATTAAATGGCTTATTATCATTAAAATGTGCAAATTTAAATGATGGGTAATAATAGATTATGACTGATTTTTTACGACCGAAAATGACGAACAATGCGAAAGCCTTAGGCGACCTCTGGCTGAACCCTGCTGATCTGGGGTGAGTTTTCTGTACGTCGTAAATCACTACCATAGTATGATCATCATTGAAGAAATCAACTCGTTAGTCTCGCAAACCTGTAGTTCAACCACGTTGGTTAATGATGTCACAGGTGGTGCATGAATCCGTTTGAGGTTGAATCACTGCCAGATCTTTAGCTGTAAATTACAGACATGGCATCTGAGGACTATTTCTCATTTTCTCAGTTATTCTATTCTCAAAAACTGTTTTAAATCTCTTGATAAACTAAAAGATGTACATGACATTTGTATGTATTCGAAATAAAAGATATAGATTGTACTGAATGTCTTGATTATTTTGCTCAAGATAAGGATTTTTTAAGTCAAACAAGAAACTCTGCTTCTGACCACAGCTCGAGATCTGTCGTCCCAAACACACAACTCTGCGATGCTGTTTGCGAAGGTTTGTTTGATGTTTTCGGGAAACACCGACTGATTGAACTTTGCTGATAACGATGAAACTTGCGGAATATAGTTGGCTAATGATGTTTTAGGGAAACACACCTTAGTAAAGGTGTCCTCGCAAGGGATCCCTGGTTATATATGGACAATACTTTAAAAGGCTAAGCATTTGGCTTTACACATAGGCTAGTATTTGTGTCAAAAAAGTATACTTTTAACCATATGACCTGCACACGCCACAGTAACTGGTTTGGGGGGCATTGGCGCAGACCCTGACCACTATTACTGTTCACATATGGGTTTCTTTCTTAAAATCTGCATGAAAGGTAAGTTGCGCTCGTCTTTTCTTCTCTATTGTGTCGTATATCCGAGTTAAACGCTTCTGTAACAAGAACAAATGTGGGCGGGGCCTGATTGTGTCTGTGGGGAATTGATTGGATGGTTGTGGTTTGCTATTGGTGGATCTCATGTGAGTGACAGGTTATAGCCCCGCCCACATCATCACAGAAGAGATGCTGCAAGAGGAAGTTATTCTGATTCAAGATTATTAACACAATAATGATGTGCACCAATAAATCATTTATAATAAACACTGCAATATTCCATTAAAAAATAAAAATGGTCCATTCTGATTTCATGGTGACTCAACTGGTGAGCGGAGCTAATGTAAATAGCCTTTGTCAACAACATGTGCTATTTGCACTTAGGCTCCGTTCACACTGCGAGCTTAGTGCTCAATTCAGATTTATTGCTCAGATCCGATTTTTTTGTATATCTGTTCACATTGTTGTTTTAATTGTGTCTAACATCAGATTCCAGTGGGAACATATCCTGGTCCTGAACTGAGCCACATGCACAAAATAAAATCGAAATTGAAGAGTTCAGTTTCAGTGTGGTTTGTGCCGTTCACACTGTCACGAGAAAAAACTGATCTGAGTCACATGTGAGCAAAAAAATCGGATTTGGGCCACATTTACCTGCAGTCTTAGGCTGCATTTACACTGCAGGTCTTGATGCCCAAATCCGATTTTCTGACTATACCCGATTTTTTTGACGACCCGCTTACATCATCTTTTAAAAGTGACCCGTATCCGATGTTTGCATTTACACTATACACTGCTGAAACTACCAAATGTAGACGTTCTGACCCGGAAAAGGAAGTAAAACAGCACGAAATACAATGGATGCAGATGCGAATAAAATTATCCAGTGTTTTGCTTTCCACAATATTTTTAAAAGTCATTAAGCTTTTTATCTTACGGTGGCACTGAAGCCACGAGCGCTTAAACCCGTGCCTCACCATATCTCGTGAAATGTCTTCAAACACGGATTTATTTCTGTAACAACCCTGCATTTTTGCCTGCACTGTCTCTTCGCCCCAAACACTCAAACGACATGAAACCTCCGCATTGCTCCACTGTGTGTATCCTTCGTCCTCCATCGCGCCTATAATAAGTCATGTGATCTCAGTTGGTCGTGTCCACCTGAGTTGACGTCACTTTTTTAATGACGTACGACTCGCATTTACTGGGGAATATCCCATTTGTCTGCTTACATGGCACACGCAAATGCACGTATCCGATTCATATCCAGTTTATTACCACATATGAGTGAGGCCTGAATCCGATCTGAGAAAATCGGAATCCATGCGGTTTTTTCCTGCTTACACGTTCATGGGTCATATCCGATCTGTGCCACATGAGAGGAAAAAATCGGATTTGGGTCACTTGAACCATGCAGTGTAAATGGGGCCTTTGTGACCCGCAGAGACTCTGATAACACACACTCATGTGATATTCAATTATTTGTTGTGATCAACCATTTTAATAAAAAGCTGAACGTGATGCATTTTTGTCCTGTTCAAACGAATACTCAATTCGAAGCAGGTGTGCTAGATAAGACAGACCTCGGTAATGTGCAGAATGGGACCAGGTTTATTTTCAGATTTGCTTTTCTCAGCTTCTGTGTTTCTTGTCTCCTTGAGCGAGTGCTTCATGATCTGTGAGAGCTGTAAGTCATGGACATGACAACACAATTACCACAGCCTGTTTGGAGAGTACATCTGGCCTAATTATTTGTGTAATTAGTGAAATTCACAATGTAATTTCGGGAGGAGTGAACCCATCTAATCTTTGAGTTAACAGCCGGAGCACATAAGCAGCCGCTCGATCACCTCGCTCCGGCATCAGCTGTTCTGGTGTCCCTCGACCTCCCCAACTCCACCTGCATAATTTAGGCATCTTGCTACCATACTCCTCATCCAAGCATTATTGTTCCCACTGGGGGGTTTATCCCAGCATCAGTGTTCCCACTGGGGGGTTTATCCCAGCATCAGCATCAGTGTTCCCACTGGGGGGATTATCTCAGCATTAGTGTTCCCACTGGGGGGTTTACCTCAGCATCAGTGTTCCCACTGGGGGGTTTATCTCAGCATTAGTGTTCCCACTGGGGGGTTTATCTCAGCATCAGTGTTCCCACTGGGGGGTTTATCTCAGCATTAGTGTTCCCACTGGGGGGTTTATCTCAGCATTAGTGTTCCCACTGGGGGGTTTATCCCAGCATCAGTGTTCCCACTGGGGGGTTTATCCCAGCATCAGTGTTCCCACTGGGGGGTTTATCTCAGCATTAGTGTTCCCACTGGGGGGTTTATCCCAGCATTAGTGTTCCCACTGGGGGGTTTATCTCAGCATTAGTGTTCCCACTGGGGGGTTTATCTCAGCATTAGTGTTCCCACTGGGGGGTTTATCCCAGCATTAGTGTTCCCACTGGGGGGTTTATCCCAGCATCAGTGTTCCCACTGGGGGGTTTATCCCAGCATCAGTGTTCCCACTGGGGGGTTTATCCCAGCATCAGTGTTCCCACTGGGGGGTTTACCTCAGCATTAGTGTTCCCACTGGGGGGTTTATCCCAGCATCAGTGTTCCCACTGGGGGGTTTACCTCAGCATTAGTGTTCCCACTGGGGGGTTTATCCCAGCATCAGTGTTCCCACTGGGGGGTTTATCCCAGGATCTCAGCTGGAGTTGAAGCTGCTTCTTCGAGCCCCTCCACTGCGGACATCAAGCCAAACACGCTTTACCTTATTAGCTTAAAGATTATATGGGCAAAGGAACTCATGAATTCTTAGTAAATCACCTTCAATACACTCATGAAGTGTACCTGCCATTCGAAAGACTATACAACCAAATCAGTTCCCTTTATTTTTGTTCTCAAGTGAAACAACCTTGAGCCCTATTCAGACGGTAATTGTTTCTCATGGGGCCGTAAGGTGTTTTCACCATTTACAGGGTTAGTCTGTGATTTTATTGCCGTCTGAATACAGAATGTCTGTGTTTTTCTCCCATCGCCTGCGTAAAAAATCCATGGCCGAAGTACCTACTGTTTTTTGACAAACAGCAAGATCATGTGTTGATTTAATCGCCGTCCGAATCAACATCTCTGAGTTTACATGAAGAGATCACCTCAAAATTCGCTGTTTAAATCCTATTTGATCTCTGCAGGGCACCGTACGTACGATAACTGTTGCACTTTACTGTAATCTACATGCATTTTAAAGATGTACACTTTTATTACTGAAATACTGGAAAGATTTTACAAGAACAATATTTCATCAATGCTACACCTCAGCGAACAAAAAGGAGAAAGAGAAAAATCACGTAAACATTTGAAATGGGGCGTTTTTGACAGCAATATATATTTAATATTGTTTTAAAATAGGTCGACTATTATGCACAACATTAAAAATACAAACCAAGCAGCTTTACCTCATGTAAATAAGAGGCTGCATTAATTTGTTTCCACTAATTTCCATATTTTTAAAAAAACATCATTTTGAGATAAAATGTAAGGATATAAGAACCATATCGAATATATAATCTTTAATAATTCAATAATAAATAGAACGTTAATTTCCTATTATGAAATTAAATACAAATTTATTCGTATTATTCCAAGCATATGGCATTGTATTTACAGCAGACACTCATGCGACTGACCACATGAGCTGCGGGTTCGTGGGATTACAAAACTCGCTCCTTCACCCTCAATAAATCGCCATCCTAATGCATGAGTTTTATCACTGAGGTGCCATGCCCATTTATTTTTACAGACGTCCACATGAGAAACTATTTCATCTGAATAGGGCTATAGGAGTATTTGTGGATCAGACGGCTGAGAAGAAGACTCCCAAATCCACCGTTCTTCATCATTTAACTCCTGGATGTCAGAGCCATGGACATGAATAATGACATATACAGTTACACTGGTGCCGCACGCAGTAGATTACTGTACACTGCACACCCCATCTTCACCGTAATGAGTGTTAAATACTGTAGTATTTAAAGACCAGTATCTGCTTACCCAGTTAAAAACCCTGCTTAACCAAATTGCACCACTTTGTGCCATGAAAAGGCCTTTCTGCCCCAAAACTGCCCAAGTGTGTCTCCATTAACCACCTCAATGCATCTACAGTTGTGATTTAGGTACTCGTTGAACTCAAGTTGAACTCGTGTGAACTCACGCTGTGTTTCAGGCGCTTCACCACATATAGCTTTATTTTCTCAGGATCTGTAATCATTGAGTGCAATCATAACACACAGATTAGGGAGGAATTCTGAGATCAATGAGCCTCAGCTCTTCTTAAAGCCCAGAGTGAGCAGACAGAGCAAACCAATGACCACACATGAAAGAAAACCTGTGACACATTCAAACATCATAAAAGGAAACTATACACCTTATCCATCCATCCATCCATTCTCAGAAGCGCTTGTCCTCTGTAGAGACACTGTGGATTTGAACCTGCACCTCAGAGTTCACTAAACATCCAATATTGTGAGAATAAAAGAGCTGATCTTCATGACAGCTGGTTTAGATGAATTACACCACATAAGGAAAAAATAAGGAAACAATAGCAAAATGGTGAAAAGTTTTTTTGAGTCACAAGACTAATGTTCAGATCAGTGGCAGCTGGTACCTTGAGCTGACAAATCTCCTGAACAATCAACGTCTAAGAAACAGACTAATATCCCATAATCCCCATCTAACTGAAAGCATTACTGAGCAACAGCAGAACAGCTCAAAGAAAGAACATACATTGAACCCACTTTATATTCAGTGTCTTTAACATTTAAATTGATCATTTGATACAGTTAGCCAACTATGGTCACAAGTTCCGTCATTGCCAACATAGTTCAACAATTCTATGTGTCCCGAAAAATTTTTTCCAAGAGATATGTGCTTCAAATCATCATCATCATCATCATCATCATCAAAGCTTTATTCAGGACACACGTGGTCCAAAACACAAACAATAAAACATTCCAATACAAATAAGTAGTATTAACATAAACCATGTGTCAAAAAAGGTGTTTTATGACTTTGATTTATGGCTCTGAGGTTCCCCTGTCTCTGATTTATGATGGGTCGCTGACAGGCTCCGGTATGTCTAGGCTGCGCGACACCATGTGACATCATCCGTGCCGATGTCCGGGGACTTTTAAAAACAAACAAACAGATCAAACAGATGTTAAATTTTTGACTGGTTTTTACGACTGGGTTAATGAACTCACACCTCGCAACTTGCCATTGTAGTTTTTATGGTATGAGGTGTGCCTTTTTCACAACTACGTCACTACCTACGTCTTTTGTTGCAGTTTTAAATAAGGTTAGGGGTTACACTGTTGAACACAGAAGACATTCTACGACTTTCCTGATACAATGGCTACTCCGAGAACTCCTAAAACCCCTAGAAAGGTTATGTGTATTTCGCCGACAAGAGGACCTGTTGAAATGAGAGAAGATCTAACTTTTGCTCCAAGGAAAAAGCTAAATGTTAGCTTGACAAGATTTCTTCATGAAGACAGTGCTCTTGTGAAACAGGATTTCTCAATGTCTGGTGGTCGTGTGGTGAGGTATGTGTTTGACAAGGTGATGCGTACTGTGAAACTCTACACAGGAGATGTTGAAGACGATTTTACATCACAGACCCCATGTGTGATTTTCCACAAGAAGGACTGGTTTCTGTTTTTCAACTACGTTTGGAGAGATTTGAACGACTGTGGTGATGATCCGTTGTACGTAGCCGAGTGGGATGGCTCAATTCCTGACACAAGATTTCGTGTGGTCGGGGACCATAGTAAAAAGTTACCAGACGATTGTGTTTATATTTTCTGCTGCAACGACAAGACAAAGCTCTGCGAACGTGCGTGGCCTGTTCGTGAATCTGAGCATCACTTGTGCTACGACATGAAATTTTTGTTTCAGTGGAAAGATGTTCGTACGCTTGACAACGTATTTACATGCATCGACAAGATGTTTAGATGGTGCGACATGTATGACCGTTACAGTTCTGTAAAGATTAAATTGTTTCACCCTGAGCAGGGCGTTACCAACGCTGAAGACCGCCTCTTAACCCCACCCACGTATTACAGCCATTAAAAACGCCTGCAGATCGGTACAATTGCTACATTCATTCACCATGTCTCAAGAATCTACAACAGTCTACTGCTACACCAACAACCCTGAGGCTCCCCCAGCGATGCCTGATGACAATGCTACGCCGCTGGAGCCCCACCCACAAACTTGCGACAACAGTTGGTTGGATAAATTTTGCATGGATCTTGGATATCACAACATGACCTTCCTTACAACACCATACGGCAACACTGGTGCAATAGCTGGAGCTGCGGCCCTTGCTGGAATTGACAACACAGACAGTTGTATCCGCTCGGACGGATTCAAAATCATAAAAGCGACTGTTGTGGTCCTTCTGGAACACGTCATCAACAAAAAGCTGAAAGAAATCTGTTTGGGTTGTGAAGTGGATCACCCCAGTCAGATTAGACATTCCTGCCTGTTTGAACCGGGTCCCTATTTCTTTGATGCCTACTTTGAGGAACTGACACGTAATCTGGTGAAACCGGACCTTAAGCACATCGTTGCTCAAGCATTGAGCCGTTGTGGTTTAAGGGTTCACCCCCAGAGGATTCAAGGTTCAGTGGAGGCTATTTTACACGAACTGCGTGACGAAGTTTTCATTGTGGAAAAGCTTCGTGAAGTCAGAGAGAAAGTTGTGGACGTCAGCAGCGAACAAATTGTCTATGACGCTGTGGACAGCTGGAAAGGTATTGTCCAAGTTGAGTGACTGTAACACCGACATGGGGAATACGTGTTTTGCAACAGGTCTGGCAAAGTGTCTACTTAAACAACGTATTAGATGTGAGATGACCGGCTTGTTGTATAAGATTATTAATGAATGTGCCAATGTATCTGTTACTGTAAACAGATGTGCTGTAGATACCAATCGTTTTACAAACCTCATGAAACAAATGTCTGTTGTAAGAACTGTGTCAAATGAATGGACAGATTTGATGCGTTTATGCGTTAATGCTGGTGAACCAATTTGTGTGACTATCAGAAAGATTTTAGACCTGATGATTGAATGCGGCAGCTGTATTAGAATAGCTGATATATTGTGCTTGTGTACATATGTGACTGATCTATGTGTAGACATATTGACAAGAAACAATCAGGCTGATATTTGTGAAATTATTGAAACCTTGGTTGATTACATTCTTGAAAAAAACATTGTGATGTGTATACATTTTTTACACTACATTGATGCTGTATGACACCTTTGTTTCCTTTTACTGTTTAAGAAATAAAAACCCAAATTACTTAAACCATCTGTGTTATTCTTTTTGTGGAGCCTGAAGTGGAAACATGTCAGAAGAAATGAAAAAGACTTATTACACACCTTCTAACCCTGGTTCTTTAGGGGGGAAAAAACGCTTAAAAGAAGCTGTTTTAAAAGAAATGGGTGTTCGTTTAACCGATAAAGAGGTTTCAGACTGGCTCGCTGGCGAGGATGCATATACACTACACAGAACGGCCCCTCTAAAATACAAAAGGAATCGGGTTTTTGTCTACGGTATCGACATGGAGTTCCAGGCCGATCTAGTTGATATGTCTGCATATGCCCCGGTAAATGACAACAACCATTTTTTGCTGACATGCATCGATCTCTTTAGTAAATATGCATGGACAAGGGCTTTAAAAAACAAGAGTGGTGTAGAGGTCTCTAAAGCTTTTGAATCCATACTGAAAGAGGGACGCGTACCACAGAAATTACAGACAGATAAAGGAAAGGAGTTTTTTAACAAACATTTTCAAAATGTAACAAAAAAGTACAATATAGCCCATTTCGCAACTGCCACAGAATTAAAGGCATGTGTTGTCGAGCGGTTTAATAGAACCTTAAAAGGTAGAATGTGGAGATATTTAACTGCTACAAACTCCAAACGTTACATCGACATACTTCAAGACATTACACAAGGATATAATGCGAGCCATCACAGAAGCATCAAGATGAGGCCGATTGATGTGGGGAAAGAAAACGAGTCTGTGGTGCTGCATAACCTATATGGTGATACCAGACCTCATAGTGTTAACCCCGTATTTAAATACAAGATTGGTGACGTGGTTCGAATTTCTAAAGTCAGAGGACCGTTTGCAAAGGGGTATGAGGAAAACTACACACAAGAGTATTTTACTATATCAGCGTGTATCCCACGAGAACCCCCTGTTTACAGATTGAGTGATTACGACGGGGATGTTATCGACGGCGTTTTTTATGCGGAAGAATTGCAAAAAATATTTGTCAGTAAAAACAAGACATTTAAAGTTGAAAAAATTTTAGATAAGAAGACGAAGGGTCGCAAAACATTAGTGCTGGTACAGTGGCTCGGATGGCCAGCGAAGTTTGCGTCATGGATCGACCAGAAAGAATTAGTTGATGTACAGAAGCCATAAATACAAACCACACACACAGGATGCATACAGTTGTATAAAAACCAGACATGGCTGAGGGTGGATTTTATGTCACACTACCCTGCAACGCTTCGCAGTCTGTATACCCTAATAATAAAATCTCTAATTATAGAACAAGACTGGCTACCACTATAAATATAAAAGGAGAATGGGAGGTGGGGCTTGTTCAAATTGAATATCCTAGAAGCTGGTACACCTTTAACAGCAACGACGCCGTTTTCGAGATAAACATTGGACCCACCACGACCGATGGTGAAAAGTACACTAACAGCTTACGCCATGGTGTAGATGTGAAGAAGACCAGCTTATCGAAACTACGCATACCAATAAAAACAGGGTATTACGACAATGTCCCATCTCTAGTTAGTGTAATAAATGATTTAGTAGCGCCTCAGGGGGAATTCGGTTATGACCGCATAAAAAACAAAGTATTTCTGAAAGCAAAACCTAACATTTCAATGACCTTCCATGGAAAACTAGCCATTATTTTAGGATTGAAACCAGGCGTCCCTATAGGAGATTCTATTCTGCAAAAAACAAACCCTGAAAAAACTAATTATGAAAAGGATATTGTAACATATGCAATGCATCAGTCGGACATACACGGTGGTTTCTATACTCTTTATATCTACACGGACATTATCCGTTACCAATCAGTGGGTGATGCTTTTGTACCGCTCCTGGAGTGTGTACAAATAACAGGGGACAACAATAGCACAGTCAGTGTTCGATACGACAAACCCCACTACGCGTCTATAAACAAATCAGTCATCACAGATATTGTTATAGAAGTGAAGGACGATCAGAACCAGCACGTCCCATTTTCTTACGGGAAAGTGTGCATCAAACTTCACTTCAGGCCTGTAAAACACTTTGTTTAAAATGGCATATTTCAACAATCACAATGTTGACCCTATGCGTTACGTTGCCTATTACCAGAATCAGGCAGGCAGCGGGCTCCCCGGGTATGCAGGAGGTGGAGTCATGTATGGGGCTGGTTTGGGGGGGATTTTTCGGGGGCTCTTTAGAATGGCTATACCCCTACTAAGACGAGGATTTAGCATAGCCAAGCCGCATCTTAAATCAGCTGCAAAAAACATACTAAGTGACGTTGTTAGTAATACGTTATCAAGATCTTTTAACAACAACTATGATGCTCAAGACGGATCCGGACTAATGGTAATGGCTCGCAAAAGAGCATCTAGGCCACCAGGGGTGCGGAGGAGTGGCCAGAAGCAGAAGAAAACAAAACAACCTCCCAAGAAAACATCAGTTGTAAAACGCAAGCGCAAGGAGACAGCTAAGCGTACTGTTTCAAAAAGATCAAGGAGCTCTGTTAAAACAATATTTTAAATCATGGCGTTACTACACAACATGTCAGAAGAGTGTTTAAAGACTGAACTGGATCTGTTTACTGTACCACTAACTCAAACAGCAATTGAAAAAAACACTTATATAGAAGTTCCACCACTATCAGCGATATCCGACACATCTCCGCTGGAATTTTTTATTGCGGGGAATGGGGAGGATTACATAGATCTAAACAGCACACTACTTTTTTTGCGCCTCAAAATCACTAATCCTGATGGGACGGATATTGCAGACGGAGATCCCGTAGGTCTTGTGAACTACCCTGGATCTACAATTTTTTCACAAGTGGATGTGTCGCTTGGAGATCGGCTTATATCACAGAGTTCTAGCACATACCCATACCGCTGTGTGATAGAATGTCTTACCAATTATGGTAAAGACGCCCTTGAAACGCTTTTCTCAGCAGGGCTCTTTTACCTGGACTCTGCGGGCCATATGGATGTGGCTGACCCGGCTGGGGGAAATCGCGGGCTGACAAAGAGAGCAGCCTTCACCAACGCTAGTAATGTGGTCGAACTACTTGCTCCTGTTCACAGTGACATCTTCTTTCAGGAAAAACTATTACTTAATGGATTAGATCTTAAAATTAGAATGACTAGAGGTAAGGATGAATTCTGCCTGATGAGGAGCAACGCTACAGCCTATAAACTAAACATCCTGTCTGCGTCGCTATTTGTGAAAAAAGTGTCTGTGTCGCCAGCTGTGAGACTGGGGCATGCACAAGCTCTACTCTCAACCACAGCCAAATACCCCATCGACAGAGTGTGTCTGAAAAACTTCTCAATACCTGCAGGCTCACGTGTCTGCAATCAAGAAAACTTGTTCTTAGGAACTCTGCCAAAATCTCTGGTTCTAGCTATGGTTGATAATGATGCATTTGTGGGTGCCTATAATAAAAACCCATTTGCGTTTAAAAACTATGATTTAGAATTTCTGGCCATTTATCTGGATGGGCAACAGTACCCAGCGAAGCCCCTGCAACCTGAATATGAAAATGGTTCTGCAGTGCGGGAGTTTTACCAGCTAGCGCTGGCTTCTGGAAGGCATCTTAAAAACCAACCTCTATGTATCGATAGAGAGGATTTTCTGCACGGCTATACACTCTATGCGTTCAATTTCACACCGGATCAGGAGTGTAGCCAGCACGTATCGCTTATCAAAAGTGGCAATATTAGACTAGAAGCCCGTTTTAGACAGCCGCTACCACGTACGATTAACTTAATTGTTTATGCATTGTTTGATAGTTTGATTGAAGTGTCAAATCGCCGACAGGTCCTGGTTGATTACTACCAGTGATGGGAATAACGGCGTTATAAATAACGCCGTTACTAACGGCATTACTTTTTCCAGTAACGAGTAATCTAATTGATTACTCTTCTCATCTTAATAACGCCGTTACCGTTACTGCCAAAAAATGCGGCGCGTTACTATAACTGATGAAGCTGTTTTTTTTTCATCAGACCAACTAGATCTCCGAGCGAGAGGCAAATACTTTTTTTACTGTTCTTCCTTGGTTAGTGGGCAGAGCACGAGACAAGCGCATACATGCTGACGATTGGCTGAGG
This sequence comes from Rhinichthys osculus, assembly GCA_029959095.1. Taxonomy (NCBI): domain Eukaryota; kingdom Metazoa; phylum Chordata; class Actinopteri; order Cypriniformes; family Leuciscidae; genus Rhinichthys; species Rhinichthys osculus. Next base: position 39,588,308 of record JARWKJ010000001.1, on the reverse strand, counting down.
TAGAGTAAAATGTCATTGTAAGCCAATCAGAGGTAGAGTTGGGCGGGTGTTCTAAAGCACGCATAGTAGTGATGGGCATTGGCTCTTTTGGCTCACAAACGGCTCTTTAAATGACTTTGACTATAATATTTCAATTTTTATTACATAATTATTTAATTTCTATAGGCTAAATTTGTAAGAGTCGGCTCTTCAGATATGCGAGCCAGCTACCGACGTTCACCTAAAAGAGTCGGCTCATTCGCGAATCGCGAACGAGTCGATCCATCATCACTAACGCTCATTCGCGAACGACCCATCATCACTAACGGCTAACGCTCATGAATTGCGAACGACCCATCATAACGTATAGTCGGACAGGACAGGACACACAACGAACAACACAACCCAGTCAGTCAACGAGAGACAGGTATGCCGACGAGCCCAAATAATCCAAAAGTAGCCTTCTCTAAATGGTTTATTGCTTATGTTAAGTTTTCATTTCCGTCTGTCATGTCCATGCACAATATGTTGCGATCATCCATCCACTAAAGAACAATCCAGATACAATTTCTCAGTGTTATTTATTTGTTAGTTTTCATCTCAATGCGCTGGCATAACATCAGTGACAGTGCACGAGGGAGCAGCAGCACGACATTCATCTCAAGGAAGGAACACAAGCTGAATCAAAATAAAAGTCCCCATTTGTTCACACATGCGCACAATGAACTCTTGCACATTTTTAGTATACAACCGTCAATAGCATAAAGTAAAAACAAAATAACAGTAAGAAACATAAAATAATATAGTTAATGAGAACATATAACTCCACAGCTTAACAAGCTTAATTTAATTTTGCCCAGTTGTGGCCTGTTGAAGGGCAATAAATATCAAAAGTTCCAAAACATCTATTGTGTTATTTGCATTGATCCACTATATAAACATAATATCTACATACATGGCATTTGATTGGAGGCTAGTCTCACTTTGTCCACCGGCAACATTTTTTTTTAGATGTGTGTACAATGTTTCATGTTTCTGTTAATAATGTATTGTATTAAGTGTCCATTTCATTATAAAATTCAGATTTATCATAAATAATTGAACATGCACATGTGTTTTAAGTTCCGTTAAATAGGGGTAGAGGTGGGGTCACATTTGAGCATTTAAAATTTAATTTTACTTGAAAGTAACGCAATAGTTACTTTCTTAAGTAACTAGTTACTTTTAAAATTTGTAACTGAGTAACTAATTTAGTTACTTTTTGGAAGAAGTAACTAGTAACTGTAACTAATTACTTTTTAAAAGTAACTTGCCCAACACTGATTACTACTAATACATTCAAATGAACACTATACAGCTTACGGCCGTCATGGATAAGGTTTCATGCGATACTTATTTTCTCGGAGTTCTACCATGTGACTACCTACCAAAAACCCCTTTAAGAAAACTACCAGCAATGGTTTTGATCAATACACATCCTTCAGGACTCCCAGGGGAACACTGGTTGGCTATCTACATAAATGAGGATGGTGTAGGATGTTTTTTCGACAGCTTCGGTAATAAACCAGATTATCATGGTTTTCCGCCGATTATCAAAAACTTTTTAAAGCTCAACTCTAGTCAAGTACTACATTCAACTGTGCAAGTCCAAGATTTTTCATCAGATACATGTGGACAACATTGTGTGTTCTTTCTCTACCACATGGCAAAGGGATTTGATTATGATTATGTGATGAAATTGTATACCAACGATTTTATTAAAAATGACAAAAAGGTGTCAGCATTTGTGAGAAAACTAAAACAAGCACCATGTAGTGAAAATGTTTTCAAATGTGTTCAGTGTGTACAAATGGGTGAAATGTTCATGTCTCATGCTTAATATTTTAATAAAACAACTAAAGAACGGAATTTTGTTTCTTTATCCCCACTTTTATTACACATACATCACATCATAAGTTCTCAAAAAAAAAAAAGAGAGAAATTGAGAACACAATACATACAAACTGTTAGTTTAAAAACTTAACCACCGACTCGGGTCTTTCTGTTTCTTACTCCTCTTAGATGATCCTGTTATAGACGTGGTCGATTTGGTTTTGAAAGAGTTAATTGCATGTCTGACATTGTGGTTTGGTACCACAGAGTATGGCAAATTTAAACTAGCAAAAGCCTCCAGAAATTCACGCCACCCGCCAGGTCTCCGCTCGTCAACAATCTTTTGTGGAGCCGTGACGCTTTTAACTAAGTCAAGCATGTGTGAACCAGGGATTGTTCTGCCTTTAAACACAAACTCTCCCGACTCAGTCCATGAAGTAACATCTTTAGTTTTAGACATTTTATCTAAAATGTAACGAACATTTTTCACACTCCTCTGTGGAATATTTTTTAAAATCTCATCTGCAAAATCACCTAAATCGTCATGGGCACGCACATGGCCTGGTGCGGGTGGGTCTTCTTTTTCAACATTACTAGGCTGTGGTAGCCTTAATGTTAATGTACCGGAATCTCTATCCCCTTGTCTAGTGAGTGTTAAAAACCGCTGCAAAACACCTGTGTACATCTTAGCTTTTTCATGGTGATCCAGATCAGACCTGTGCAAAATATTTCTTATAGTCATGTCCAGATCATTCTCCACAACCTGTTGTATAGACTCACGGGTGTTAGAGGATTTCAGCTTATCCAACTGGTGTTGCGGTACTAAAAACATCTTCTCGGCATACTCCATCACCAAACTTATTTAGATGTAACCAAACTGGTTATAAACGGGATTGCCGCACTTAGCAAAGGTAGTAGAAATCCTCCTTGTTGGTTGATTAACCGTCTTTTACGTCTAACTCCAACCTTTTTATCTGCAACAGTTTTGATCTCACTTCTTCTTCTCTTCAGTTTCTGATATTGCTGTGGTGTTAGCGGAATATTACCATGGACTACGTTAAGAGCTACTTCACACAATGTCACAATGAGTTCGTCTGCAGCCGCCTCTAAAATAACGCGTCTTTGTTTAGGCGTGGCTTTTAATAACAATTTTAAAAGAGGTAGGTTTCTTAAAAGTCTTGCAGACATTTTCAAATCTCTCTGTCAATGTTTTCTTTTCTGAATGTACACGACTGGATGTTGTGACAGAATATCTGTTCTGAGACGGTACTGTTCTGGTGTTTTCGCTTTAAAGTCAATCAATAGATACCCGAAAGGGGTGCTGGTAGCATTTTCATAACACTCCATAAAGTATTTTGTGTTCCTGGGGTACATCTGCCGCGCTAAGACATTAATTTGGGTATTGTCTCTAGGGTTTTTAAACAATACCAAATAATTAGTGTTCAAACTGATAGTCCTACTGGATTTACCTTGAAAAAATAAGTTTTGTACGATATATATTGCACTCAAGCTTCTATGGTGCACATAGTTGGTAAACAAACGTTCAACTTCTGAATTGCTGCTAGCATCTTTCATAACATCATCCAATATCACAAAATTGGTCTTGTTGGTGGGAAACAAGCGATCATCATTCAGAGTCTGCGGTATACCTTCAATAAATTTAATATCATACAGTTTCAACAATTCATCATACATAGGTTGCCAGCAGTCATAAATGTACACAATGTTTTCAATTTTTTTAGAAATTACACTTTTAGCATTTTCCAACAACTTTTTTACAAAAAATGTTTTTCCTGAGCTAGAAGGACCGCTTAACACACATGAAAAAGGATGTTGTAATCTAAAATCAAAACCATCCGGGTCTACCACACCCCGGTGCCCAAAAACGTTGTCAGTAGCCATATGGTAGCGTAGTTAGGTCGGGTAGCAGTACACGCTTGTTGTATACGACTTTAAATTTTTTCACAACTGACTTGTTGTGCAATGTGAACTGCTTTTTGTTCCTCACTATACTGTCGGTGTACGCGAGAATGTGATTACTGTCACCCCGCCCCCTCACATATTGATCGACAAGCCCAATTAATGTGTCTAACCTAATGGTCTCGGAGTTTACAGCATTCAGTGTGATGCCTTTGGCCTTCATACAGACCTTACCCTTAGCAGTTCTGTACCCGTAACTTTTCGGACCACTTGCCGAAAATTCCACAATATGGTCTCCATCCCCAACTTCATCAGTAAGGTCACCAAGATATGGCCCCAGTGGGGGCTCATATTCACCCTCTTTAGACGTGAACACAACACTATCTGTGTCGCAATAAAGCAGTCTATCACCCAACCTGTCCATAAGATCATAAAGTTCTAACCGCGCGTGGGCCGTTGTAAAAGCCCCGAGAAAGACGTTAATGTCACGAGTCTGGGTCCCTTTCCCATTTGCGTAAGCCCACTGAACGATCGCAACAGTGTCTGACACAAATGAGAAATGCTTGAGGTCATACTCAGTGCCAAAAATGTATCGGGCAAACTGTTCAGGGTCTGTTAGTATTTCGGTTGTCGGTAACTCCTCGCGCATACTGAACCTCCCCCACAAAGAGTTAAGCAGTAGCTTCATGATGGATCTACGTGCAGCATTAAACTCAATCTTGTCCAGATTCAGCTTAATCCCTTCTTTCTCAAAGTAATCTCTAACATACGATTCTTTGTCAGCGTCGGTAACAACGTCTTTTGGAAAACCTGAACTTTCCTGTTTGAACTGTAAAAATGTTTTAACATAATCACAAAACAATGTTTCAGAGCGTTGGGGAAAATGCCAGACCTCATCGATTTTTGTCACTACATAACCCTTCTCAACGGCTTTTAACAGTTCAATGCTAACCCAACACCCGTGAATTGATCTTTCCTCATCAGTATGCACACACGGGTGTGTCTGGTTCTGCTGTTCAGCACATGCCCTGCAAAGAGGGAACATTAACTTACCCCCGGTCCTATAAGGCAGTACGGGGTGAAGCAACCCCCGTGGCGGAAGGACTGTTGCCTTGACGAGTCCGTAATAATCTTCAAGGTTTTGAAAATCCTTGTGTATTATTTCCGGATGCCCAATTGGGTAACATTTTCGAGCCTGACAGTAGGGATATAGTGATGTAAAGTCAACATACCTAATCCGCTCGCCCTCCGCAACTTTGTGATACAGTTTTAATGCGTTCGTTCGGCCGCCGAATAGAGCTTCACGGGGTTTTAATCTTTCAGTGTGTTTGTAAGTGGACATGAAATCCATAACTGCAACATCACTCTGTTTAGCGCGCATCCATGCACATTCCCAAATCACCTCGACCTGAAGACCGTACGCACGCTCCAAAATTTCAATCTTGTCGTCGCATTGTCTTCTCAAAACGCCATAAGGCACTTTTGATAAGGGGTTTAGATCGTTGGGGTTATAACATCGTTCACAACCATGAAAGAAACACCCGAGAAATTCGAATGCTTTTTTCACGTTGCCATCGTCGTAGAAACCATCCACATAGTATTTCCCAAATGACGCCTCACCGGTGTTTAAAGCATGTTGAATTTCTATGCCCCGTGATTTTCGGATGAATTCGAGCCATTCAATTGAAATGGTCGAATAAGTTTTGTTCTGATTGGTGTACGCATTGTTACGTGTCAGAGCTATTGTGTCTTTTGGGATGTAGTGTGTTTTATATGTGGCCATACATGTTGCTGCCAAAGTGGTGTAATTAAATGGATCAAGGCCTGTACACAAAATGAATTCGTCGCGGTACTTCATGCATGCCTCCCTCAGCAAAACGACATCGTTTTTACCATAAAGCGCGAGTTCTTTTTTAAAATCGAACACTTTGTCAGATGTGGTATTGTACCAATCATCAAACGCAGCCCTGTCTTGGTTCGACATTGTTGCATACCCGTAAAATTTCTTGTCAGGGTACGGGCCTATGTAGTTGTCATTTTCAACGCGGTTAAAGTGGTGCGGAAAATACCCCTTCTCTGCATTAGTCAGATTAAATGCAACGGGTGTCTTCGCCAGACGCATGGGTATGAATGAATATGTATCAATAAAACGTTGCTTGAAAGCTGCGTCATACATTAAGATTAGCCTGCAACCTTGCATTGTGATTTTAGGAGCAATCCCCATCTTAGTAAAGAATTCCAAAATTATGAAATTGTCAAACCCCGCTGCATTGTGGGCTAGCCATGTGTAATTAAGGTAACGTGGTTGTCTGAATTTTTTAACGAGACGATCCACACAATCGGTCCCTTCAGCCACGAATTCCTCGCCATCAAACGTGATAGCACATACAAAATTGGCAACGTGTTTACCATTTTCATAACGGGTCTCAAAATCGTAGAAAATGTAACGATCGTTCGGCATCTCCGGCTTAACTGGTTGGATAAAACACTGATGTACACCATCGGTGACCAAACTCTCACCACAGTGCATACAACGATCTGCAGGGCATTTATGGGGTTTGGGTTTAGTACCGCTGACATGGTAACGTCTATTACATTTACCGCAATATTTAGTCACGTCGCACTGCGCGTATTGCATACCCCGAGGTGGTTTTTTATGCATCTCGAAACAATAGTCAGACTTACAGTAGCGCAGGCAGTCGCCGCAATGTTTTGGCTTTTTGGGGTGTTTATGACATTCCGGGTCATTACAGACATCGCAGATGTACCGACATCTGTGATCTCTCCTACAGGTGAATCCTCGGTGGCAGAACTCACACACGTATGGGGTGCCAATAAATGCACGTAGATTTTTAATCATAAAATAATGATTGTCATGCAGGTACAAAAATACTGTTTTAGGATGCGGATCGTCTGTGTTTGTATACTTCTCCAAAACACCCGTATCAGTCCGATAGAAGACAACTATTTTAACGCTCAGCATCTGTTCAAACCGTCCGATGTCATTAAACGCTATCTTGTATTGATCACCATAGCCAGCTGACTTCTGTATTGAAGATGCTGCAGACTCAAGCTCTACGTGTGGTTTCTGTGGATTTAGGAAATGTGCCAGACAGATTGCAAAACAAAGATTGTTTGAAATGTTCGTGGGACAGAACAGATTAAGTCTGTTTTTGGTAATCACTTCATTGTGGGCAAGATCACGGATCTTTCGATAAACACCGCCGTGTTTACTTCTCGCTATCGACAGTCTTAAATTCAATCTCTCATCAAACTGTACGTCAGAGTTGCTCTGCATTATTTTTTCAAGGTCGTTTATAAATAGATCTACACTATAACCATTGCTACCCGTCAAAAGTGTACTAACATCTGATGTCAAACTCGAGCCCCTCAACGTGATGCTGATTAAACATCCGTCTCCACCTAACAGTTTGGAAAACTCCACAATTTCAGAAAGTGTGTCATGTAAAAACACTGTGTAGGCTGCTAAATCTGTCGAAGATATCTCTCGCAAATTTATAAGCCTGTGGACTTCCAGACCATTGAACCGTGCTCGGGGGAGTACCGTGTACCCACTAACATCACCACCTACTGTTACAAGTGATTCTATATCTCTATCTGTGAGACCCATATTGGGCGCTTCAGGGTTGAGTGTGCGATGTGTCTGTGTACCTGGGCCCTCGCCTGACTGGTGAAAAGACACAAGATGATCGAATGCAGAATTTGGTTCTGGACGAGGTTCTAACACCTCTCCTGCTTGTTGGGTATTTACAACATGTTCAAAATCATTATTTGGGTCAGGATCCTCATCGGACATTGATCTCACGATGTTTAATAATTCTACCAACGTATCAGTTGAAGACTCAGACCTATTCATATCCTCCACAGTCTGTATTAAATAGAGCAATGTTTCTGTGTTACTGCACTGTTCGAGGGGCACCACGCTACCATCGTTTCGTCTAAACCTAGCTACCGGACCCTGATCAAAACCATCTGGCTCCCGACAACGTTTAGACATTTTTAAATCAGATCTTTTTTTTATTTTATTTATTTAAATCACATGAAGCAACACCTTAAAAACTATGGATAATAAACCCTGTGTCCATACAGTAAAAAAAGATAGAATGAAAAACTGACAAATGTTGAAGAAAAAAAAACAAAACAAAAAAACATAGTATGCAAAATATATATATAAAATGTTGTCAACTCACCCAAGTTTCTTTTTAAGCATGAGAACCAGTTGCTTTAGCAATTCTGTAGTCAGGCATTGTTCTCTGGCTACTTTTTGAACAGTACCACTATGCAACCGTTGCGCTGCTATGCATTGTTTAAGCCAAATTCCCTGTTGTTGTTGTGTTGACTCATAAGCATCTAAACGTCTCTCAATGGCATTAAGGCGTTTGTCAAAACGTACCTCGAAGGCATTCAATGCGGTCTTGACAGAGTCCTGTATCAGTCTGGCTATGTGCTGATTGTCTATAAAGGGTTGTGGTTCCTGTTTGTAAGCCTCCTGATTTGAAGGCAGCTGTTCAGGGTCGGATTCCTCCACGACCACGACCCGTTCGCTGGTTGGAACAGACTGCGGTGTTTCTTTAGGGTCGTTTGTAAATACACAGCCGTCCCACGATTGTATCAGACCCTCACTCCAGCTCTGAACATCATTTATATCAGGAACTACGACCACCTCTGTTAAGAAGTAGAAAAGGGTGCAAAAAAAAAAAAAAAGTTAGTACAAATGTGTTAATATTATAATGATAACAGTAATATTAATATTAACTATATTTTCTAAGACTAAAAATAAAATAAAAATCAGTCTGGTACTAATGTAACATTAAAAAACAATACTTATTGTCAAATTCTCTCTCTCTCTCTCTCTCTCTCTCTATATATATATATATAACAATCAAACAAGACCATGCTAATATGGAATGGCACACCAGCCTAAAATCATCATGTCTACACTTTTTTACACACAGTTCTCCAATGGTGTAATGTATGATAACAACAGTTCTAAACTAGCGTATTGGCACATTATACATCCACAAATACATTCGACCCTCTCACTATCACATTCAAATAAACAATATTTATCTTTCTGATTTAGTGTGTACAGAAAACAATCCATCAGCTTTTGTTCATTACTTACTTTTACCAGCTGATCGTCTTGGCTTTTTTGCGGCAGATGTCTGTGGTACGTCTCTCGAAGACTCGTCAGCAGAAGCTTTTGCGTCCGCATGGGACACCACGGCTGCTTTACGTTTCAACTTATTTTTCGCTTTCTTATCCGGTTTATTCACACATTCAGACACACCGACATTGCTCACAACGTTTGATAAGCCATCTGTAAATACATGTGTTAAAGTTTTAAAACAAAATCAACAAATCATAGCAGCATAACATTATTTGATAAAGCCAAATGACAATGCACTTACCCAGGGGAATAACTCCAACGTTGGCTGACTCGCTGCTTCGCGGTGGTCCGTGTACTAACGCCTTGATAGTCACGCGTTTCGGCCCTGGTAAAAACAAAAAAAAAACACCGAGAAGATAAGATATTTTTCACAAAGCCACGACACTGTTTAAACACTGGTGTAACAACATTTAACAATACCTGGCACAAGTGCTTCCGTGATCGCTCGTGAAGAGGCCACAGCTTTGTGCGCACCAGCAGCTGTGCTAGGTCTAGCCACGCCTCCTGGCGAAAACAAAACAAAACATCGTCCGTCACACACACGCGCACAAACACACACACACACACGCAACGTATGCAACATTTAAGCATAATTATACGTACCGCCGGCTTGATTCAGGAAGTTAAGCTCATCTACTAGATCGAAGAGAGTCAAGCTGTCACGATCTGAAGCGGGCAGATAAAACCTTAAGTAAGCAATAGAACAGCGACGCTCGTAAACAAAAATAATGTTTCTTAACAATGTTGCTAAATAATAAAAAACACTCACTGTTAGAACAGGTTTCCATCTTCTTGCACTCACGATTCCAACAACACAATATGGCTTGGAAAATAGTTTGAGAATAAACAGCGGTGATGCTTGACACGAGACACGACACACTAGTACGCTTCAGTGACTGTGCTCGCGTTCAACACACATTTATACACGCAGCTTTTTGGCGAAGTGTGAAAACGGGCCTCCCCAGCAGACAGAATACACAACGACATAACACCTATATCGCGCAGGTAGACGAGCAATAAAACCCGGAAGGCCAAGGGCCAGACACCTTTCTTTTACACCTCTGGCCAGGATGTCACCGCAGGAGGATGTCACATGGCGTCGCGCAGCCTAGACATACCGGAGCCTGTCGGCGACCCATCATAAATCAGAGACAGGGGAACCTCAGAGCCATAAATCAAAGTCATAAAACACCTTTTTTGACACATGGTTTATGTTAATACTACTCAAATACAAAAAGAAACCACAGAATCCACAATAAATATTTTCATATTTATGATAAATAAGGCCAACGGTTCCACTTACTGGAGGAAAACCAGACTGAACTTAGTGTCGGGTTCGTCACTGTTAAAATTATACCATTTACAGAGTCAGATAACCCACTGCTCTTGCGATTTAAGGACACTACCAGACAGAGAGAATTCAGGAAATGACAGTGTCCTGTCCTCCTTACTCCTAACAATCATAATATTACTCTTCTTTTCATTGCATTTAATGTCAAAGTCTGAGCAATATTGAGAGCAAACCCTCAGCAACTGTTGAAGGCGCGCACTATATGGACAGAAGATCACCAAATCGCCCGCGTACATCAAGTGGATGATCGTGTACAACAGAGGCGTGAACATGTTAATATGGGTTCGCAAAAGCCGTCACTCGTTGGGTAGTTTCTCCAACGATGCGACGTACTATAGTATGAGTTACAGTACATGCTTGTACAGTAAACGCATGCTTGACAAAACTCAGCTTTACAATGTAGGGTTGCTATGCAGTTCTGTGTGTTCTAGTGTGTCATGAGGTTTGTCTGCACATCTCGAACTTTAAGTTGTTTAGCTGTTTACTCTTGCGTATGGGTGTTCAATTCAATTAGGGGGAGGGTCATTCTCATTACAGACAGCATTTGATTGGACAAACGTTTCTATAGACCTAAGCGCATGTTGAGTCATAGTCATCTTTCTTCCCAGATGAGGAAGTCTTCATTTTAAATGTGTATTCAAGCTATAAAAAAAAAACTCAACTTTTTTGGAGTTTACTAGCATACTTAAACATTGATGGAAATAAATGTTGTGATGTTATTTCCATCAAGAGGTGCATCATTTCTTGGTCCAGATCTTGTATTGTCAACACAAGAGTCCTGCACTCTGTAAAGTCTCCTCCAGCACACCCGAACACTTTCACTGATTTCAAGATCTGGACTTGTGGACATTATTCTTCATGCTCCTCACAACCGTTCTCTCACAGTCTGAGTGTTATGAATCTTCACATTATCATGCTGGAATATGGCCATGATGTTCTTCCTACATGGTTGTTTTTAAGAGATGAAAAGCTACACACTACATTAGAGTTAGAAGAACTGTTGCTAAACATATAAGAAACATAATAATCACTGCAATACTGATCCAATCATAGACTCTTAGACATTTGCCTATTTAAATCCAAACAGTGAGTTTTTTGGCTGGGCAGTGTGTGTATATACATACATACATATATATATATATATATATATATATATATATATATATATATATATATATATATAATAATAAAAGTTGACACATATGATCAGACTGTTGGGACAGCTGAACAAAGAGCAGCGGGAGAAACACAGCAGTCCTCCAACTGCAGACATGTCTCTACAGAGCTTCCCTTCACATCTTCACATCTTCACACACACACACACACACACACACACACACACACACACACACACACACACACTCATTCACTCACTCACTCAATACAAGCCTGATCAAGCTCACAGCGATTCCTCACATACTGCTGTAAACACACACACACACACACACACACACACACACACACACACACGGATGAGAGAGAATAGAGATTGTTCTTCTCTTCTGCAGGATGGCTTTAGGCTGCATGTTCAGCACGTCACACATCTACCTGAGAGTGAACTTATCCTTATCCGAGCCCAAATAAACACTAAAACCCTGTGCATTCCCAACAGAGCACACACACCGACTCTATGTGACGCGACAGTGTCTCGATATTTACTTGAAAAGTAGATGAATCAGATGAAAACATGTGGAGAAAAGACTGAACCACACCCCTGCAGGTAATTCAAACAAACATAAAAGTTTGTGCCTTTTTTGTCTCAGAGAAACCGAATCCACATGAAAGTGTGTGAAAAGAGCGTCGATCTTACCTTT